>JAYRBT010000010.1:18095043-18120416 GCA_036023395.1 Myiotriccus ornatus | reverse complement strand
AACACTATTTGTTCAGCACAGGAAGCACCAAAAAATAAAAACAAGATGAACTTCCACATTTTTTTATGTCTTAACTAGCACCATAATTTTCCTCTTCTCTGTAACTATAACCATTAGGAAATATATCAGTCACAGGGTAAAATAAATATCAGCTTTCAAAAGGCAAGAATTCAACATAGGCAGTTTAAGAATTAAACAGTGTCTTTTCTACCCTTTTTGCAGTGGAATAAATGACCACAGCAGTTGAGAAAGTAGCACTCTACTCTGCAATTAGAAGTGATGGATAAAATGAGAGTAGAACTGCAAAGCTGTCATTTTCAGATATTAAAAAGACAAGCATTTTTCTAAGCTAACTGGAAAAATAATTTGCTCATCTACTTATTCTGCTTAGATGTCAAAAAAAAATAAAAGCTTTATAACATTTAACATTTTAATGATTCTGGAGAAATAGCAAACTTGGGCTCAATTTTCCTCTCATTGGACATGACAAGAATTTTTGTCTTTGAACTCACAGTAGGTAGACTTAGATCCTTGGTATTGAAGGAAACTAATATTTGAGAAGCTGATAATATAAATTTATAATATTATGCTGTGGTTATGGTGGCATAAATTTGGAGTTAAAGTTAACACTTGTTAGTCATACTAAATTTGGACAAATTTGCTTCTTTTCATCTTGTGCTTTCTTCCAGTTTATGAACTTTCTGAACAATTGCAGATCTGTGAGGCAGACATCCAAACTCCAGGAATGAACCACACAGAGGTCCCCTTAAAAAAAGGGCCAGGGTCAACTTTCCATTACCTCATTAAACCCATGTTAGGCTTACAGTCCCCTAGGGCCAAAGGGAGGAACTTCCCTCAAGGCTGTGATCTTTGTAGTGAGCCAGGACAGTTTTGATTTTTCACTTAAAGGCAGGGAGTTTCCATAGTTGTGCACAAATGTTTCAGATACAGGGTCACTGCTAAGCAGCAAAGTAGGAGCAGAAAACCCACTTCCAAAATTCACATTTTTTGAGAAGAATTGTGAGAGCTCACCTGCAACAGCACATAAACCAAACAGCTTTTCTGTTAAACAACCGTGTAAGTGTGACAGGGAGGTTATAGAGAGGTCATTACAGGAGGAAGGTCTGGGCTGGGTTCTCAGCTCCTGGAAGCTCCATGGTTATATTGATGTCAGTGGATCAATGTGGTTTTCTCCATGAGAAGGCTTGGCCGTCCAAGGCATTAAAATGAGTCCCAGGACTTGTTCTACCAAAGCCATTTAGCAGTTCTGCCAGCACAGGACAAACTGTGCAATGTTCTGCAGAACTTATTACATGCAGAGAAGTCCTCAGACTGCCACACTACACTAAACTGACTAATGTTCACATCATAAATAGTGGCCAGTGCAGCACTGCACTGCACTGAAAGGTGGTAGTTTTATTCCCAGAGGGATCCTGTGCCAGGCTGGCAGCTGACTGCTGTGCTGCTCTACTTGCCAGTACTGCTCCTTGCCTGGGACATCACCTCTGAATGTGTGTTGAACCAGATGCTAATGAATATGGCCCTGTCACTGTGCACTCTCAAATTCCTGAAAAGTAATGATATTAAAAACTATTGTCCTTGTCTAAATACTGCTCTATTTTTCCTGTAAAGGCCATTAAACAGTTGTCTGTGTCAGTACTAAAGAAAAAGCTGGGAGGCATTTGTAATCCTGACAGTATTGTCCCAAATTGTGAGTTATGACCCTGCCAGTCATGATGCTGCCCAACCACGTGTAGCCACTGTCACTGCATTACCATAGCTCTGCAATAACATCTTCCTCAGCCAGATTAATTTTATACCATATTTGAAGAGGTTTTTTTCCCCAAGAGCAAGCCTAATGTTCCTACCTGCCCTTTAATCGCTTCTGGTTCACAGCAATCTGTGTCAGAGAACATTATAACAATAATATATAACTCTAGGGAACACTGATATTACATAAACTGCAGCATAATACTTAACATATTAAATTCAATTTTTCAATTTAGCTATTCTCTGTCTGTTTTACTTGGCTTTAAACTAAACAAATTTCCAGTGCCAAATGCAGCAGTTGGAACTGACCACCTACAGCACAAGATTAAGGAAATGAAAAAATGCTGTGTATTTGTTCTGAAGCTAAAACCTCCTTCTCTTCAGCAAAGGAACTTCATTGATTATAAACCACACTGCTTTAAATTAAATAAAATGGAAGTATAATGAGCTATTGTGGAGTGAAGTACAGTTTATGTAAAGTTTTTCAATCTCATAAACTCTAAGGGAGGTCACTCTTCTAGTAAAAGAATTTCCCAAGCTTCTCCACAAAGAAACATTTATCTGTAAACCTGGCAACTTTATTATAAAAGACAGTACAAGTAGTGATAGGGAGAGAATTTGATTTCGGTTCATTTGAGGCCCTTTTTACTTCTTCATATTTACCCTGTCTGTAAATAAAATCTTCTTGACAGCGTCACATCTTTTGGGGCTCTATGGAGGAAAACCCTGGTTTGCCACTGCAGTCAGACCTCCAGAGGCTTCAGCCTGGCCAAGCGTGTGGAACACAGGAGGCACATCCTTCAGCATCACACAGCCCCAGAACTTTGTCAGCATCTCTCTAACTACTGTAGCACGAAGCTACAGCAGGAGTTATGGAGGGACACGGAAGGTGAGTTATTCTGACTCCACTGAGTGTGCTCAACAGGAGATGAACAGCAACAGACAAGAGAAAACAGACAGACTCCGGAGGGAGGGTGGCCCTGATGCCTATTTCTGACAAGAGAAAATACAGACTTATTTCTGTCTTGCTAGCTCACAATATTTTTAACGTTTATCCAGCCACCTAAAACAAACAAAAATTAAGGTGTAAATTCATTGAGAAATGTAATAGTGGAGTCATCATGATGCTTTCTCAAGTACAGGTATAGTGGGTTGGAGGATGTAATTTCTAGTTAACAATATCTTTCTTAACCAAAGTTCTATTAAAGTAAAAGAAAACAATTTCATTACAGTTTGTGTGCTGGAGAAGAGCAATAATATATAATATTATATAATACGTAGTAGGTGCTGCTCTGTGAGCTCTCTTCCATCCTTTCTGATTTAAACCTGATATTTAATAAATCATTCAATATAGATTTCAGTCTGTCCTTTATGTACACTGAAGGAGCATGACTGAAGATTCTCCACAATGTTCCACTCCCAGGTAATGAAAATAAGTTCTATTTTGCCATTTATTTTAAAGCTTGACTTGTGTACTTATATCACTGCATACTTGTGTGAAATCCAAGAAGTCTGTTCAAGTTACAAGTCAGCTCAGAGAGAAGCAGAAGCATAGGAAAAGAAAAACATAGTACATGTTCACTGCATGCTGAGTACGGAATCATCAGGTCACTTGAAAATACGTACAGTTAATCTCAGACAGAATATTGGAATTTTACTCAGATTATAACAGTTTTGAATAAATAATTTCCAAACTAATTTAAATGTCAGTCTTCATACAGCTCCTACCTTCTCTGTGGTTCATGATGAAGTCGTAATATATTGGATAGCTGCTATCAAGCCTGTTCTTCTTTTCACTGCACCAGCTGCATGCATGCTAGCCATGAGATATCACCAGGAGTAAAGGGAGTTCTGTAAAATGAGGGAAAAGAAGAGATTCTACAGTAAAAACTCCATAAAGCACCAGCACATCCTGGTTTACCATGTCCCTATTCAAGGTAAGCAAGTAAAAGGCTGTGTTATCTCAAATGACTCTCAGGAATGAAAGCATCAAGATTTGTGGCTCATTTCAGAGAAAGTAAATAGCAACAGATCATTTAAGAGATCTCAGAAAGAGACCACACTACACTGTAGGTCTACAATTATGTCAAGAAAGACAGAGAGAATTTTTAAAACAAAGACCAAAAGACTTCACTAGGCATCACTAGAAAGGCCATGGGGGTGAGTTATGTATTAAGCTTCTCAAGAGCCAGCCAAGAATTACTATACGGCCCGATGTGAAAAGATTTTTTAATATCCTTCTCTATAATGATAGAGAAAATTAAATTCTAGTAATTTTATAGTTAACACATTCCCAAACTGTTAGTTTTATTCACAGAGATGGTTCCTTTCAGTATGTTTTACTAAGCTCCACTCTAGCAGATTGGTAATTGTGGCTTCACACAGAGGTGAACCTGTGAGTAGCTGAATAGATTTTAGTGAAGTACTGATATGTTTAAGGTATTCATACAATTAACTGCTTTGCTGGACTATGGTTTAGATGAACAGCATCTCTATATCACTCCATCAGCCTGTCTAGCAATGCAATGAAGCCAGCAAAAAGTTAATGTGATTGTTAAGTCATTGGAAATAGGGCATGCACAAGTCTAGGACATCATCTTGTGGAAGCACTTGTCTGAAATTAGTTCTTGCTTTTTCAAATTAGCTCATTTTTCTGAATAAGAGAGCTGACTATTCTGTCCAAAAATGGTGAAATTAAATAAAATTAACATACTCAGTTATTAATCAAAAGAATAGGTGGTACCAGATTGCAGCATAAGAACACATTTTAAAGGAAAAAGGCTGTTCAAAAAACAAATGTAAAAGATATGTCTTTCATTAACAGCAGAAAAATAGTATTATTCATGTATTTTTTTTAGTTCTGAATAATATCCTGCTAATTAAAATTAGTGTCAGCTAGATTTCCTGAATAGCATTTTAGCAAGATTACAGAAAACAATCCAAATTTCATGTAAATACTTTGCTGCACATTAGAAATAATTATCAATTAATTTACTTAAATACCAGGCTTGTACTACCATAGTCAATGAGGTTTGTTCTATACAGCAAATTAGACTTCAAAACCCAAGCACAATCAGAAGGCAGGGGCCTATACTGAAAAACATGAAATGGTGTTGAGTTTTACAGGGAAAATTATCCCCAGGGATCTGTGTAGCGTTGGGCCAGTACCCTGGATGGGCAGCCAGAGGCAGGTGCTGACAGAACACTGGAGGACACGGAGCATTGCAGTTGTCTAACCAGGCTTGAACCTCTTTCCAGTGAGAGGATCGAGAGGTGAACATTGACAGAACTGCCTGGGTGATTCAGGAGATTAGATCCCATTTCAACATGCCTTAGGTATTCAAGTCTTAAAGAAACCCCAGGACACTTGGACTGGAAAACACAGATTTTCTGAAAGAAATCAAAAGATACATAGAAACTCAGATGGGTTTTTTACTGCTCAAAAAAACGACCTCCGTGTGCACCTGTGGTCTTAAGCAACTTTAAGACATAGGTTATTTCATTTAAATTTTTCTCTTTCTTTATTCTACCTTTGAGACCACGGTTCAGAGGCTGCTGAAATCAGAGGGAAGCCTTTCTTTGTATCAGTGATTTTGGACATCAGTTGTGAAAAACCATCATGCAGTTTGCAGACAGACAACTGAGCACAAGCACTACACTTTATTTGCACTCTGTACCTGAATCAGGAGACTAATTGAGATCTCATATGAGACCTTCTCTAATCTACCTTGCTAGCTGTGCACAGGAGTGTTATCGATATGTCCACATGATGGATATCAGAGTAAGAAGGTAAAAGTTTGCTGGGTTACTATTTCTCCTCAGGTGATTAGACAGGAACCATAGAACTTCCTCTACCTATTACAGTAGGATTGTTGTAACCATGATCCAAGGATATAAAAGGAGAAGGGATGAAAGTTGCTTTCGTTAAATAGTTTGAGGTGGAAAAGTACCCGGTAAATACCTATTCAAATCTGAAAAGGCACAACAAACCTTCGGCTAAGTAAAGCTTAAGAAAAATTGGTCCAAGTTCACTATGAGAAAGTAAAGCAGTTATATAGTTTAATCATCCATTCTGCTTCTTTCAAAGTACTAGGGTTTATATTAAACCTCAATATTAAGCCTTTTGCATCAGGGTGGAGAAAAAAAAAGTCAGCCAAGAACTGTGGGGAGCTAGTTAAAATGAAAGTGGAGGATATTAAAATGTCCTATAACCTCAATAGCTCTACTTAATCCATGGAAAAATTCCTTCTGTATCCTGTTTCCTTGTTTTTTTTGAAGTTACTTTCTATGTGTAGAAAACACATGAGGAGGACATGAGGTCCATGAGAACCAGGACTGGTACTTCTAATTTGAGTAGCTGTGAGGCAGAAGCACAGGGAAAAGTAGTGGTGGGAAAATAGGGGAAAACTGGAGAGAACGGGCTTTGGGGAGGGGGGGAAAAATCAATGTTCTAATTTTTTAATGTCTATTTATACAGCTTCCTGCATATTGTTTCTAACAGCTGCTGCTGTACAAGTTTGGACAGGTATACACTATGGATTTTCAGTTTTATATTAGTTAGCTTAGCTTCTTTATTCTGTCAAGGTTCTTTTCATGATGAAAATGAAAGGGGGAGGGGAGTTTAAAAAACACCTTGGAAGATATTTCCCCAATCATCATAGGTTTTTGTTGGTTTAGAATTTTTTTTCCCTAATGGGCACAAGATGAAGTTTGACACAAATATTTTCAATCCTACTAAAGAAACCTATTCTATTTTAGGTAGTGTTTATTAAAAAAAAAAAAAAAAGGCATCAGGGCTTAAATTCCAAGAAGTTTTGTGAAAGTAAATAGAAAAAGTATTTTAATATTGAATTGAAATGGTGGGAGTGTGTGTGATACCAACTATTTCAGGCTAATGTGAAATTTTTTCCTATCCTATTTCAAATAAGAATTACTGCAATTTTTCTTTTGTTTGGGATATTTTCAGTTTTCAGCTATATGTTCTAGTTTAAAACATGAATGCAAAGAGTTGATATTTTCCTGTGCCACAAAGATCTTAGTGTTGCTCAACTTTAAACTTAAGTAGTTTAGTAGTTTTAACAGTGCTTTTTCCTTGTGAAGTAAAGGGCTGAAGGAAACAACTGCCATATAATGTGTAGAGGAGGCAGAAGGTTGTTCTTCTTCTGAACTAGAATATCAGAAGTTCAGAGACTGAAATAATGTCACATAATCTAATATGGTCTTTATTCATAGCATAATCTGTCTGCACACTTCACATTTTCCCCTTTGCCTTGCAGGAGACAAAATTTTGTCATTATATTTATGATTTGCTACACATAAAACGTTTTTTATTTTCATTTAGGTAATTTATATTACATTTGTAAACAGATACATCCTGTCTAAGCAATGCACAGTAACCTGAGGGACCCGGGGGTACAGTGACTCATTTAACAAGCAATTACCTCGGAAAGATTAGGGAATTAAACTGTACCTGACAAAGCTATTGCTGAGTAAAAGATTCTGTTCTGGTTTTCTTTTAATGTCTTTGTTTTAATTCCAAAAAACATCACCAATATCTGATATAAAACATTACATGACAGCAGTGAGAGCAGGCTTAGAACATGCCAAGTGTTTGTTTTTTTTTTTTTAAGATAATTTAGGCAATTGCATAGAAGGAAATTCCAGGTATTCCCTCTGTTTTAAACTATGAACAATTGTTTGGTCCTGAGTCCTAACATTCTTATCTTTCACAAATGAATCATGACCAAAAAGATGGACTTATGTGTCATGACCCTGTTAAAGTCCAGTTTCAACAAACTCTTCATCTCATCTGGTGGGTTCAGAGCACTCCTCAAAGCTGGTGCTCACATTCATCCTTCTCTTTTCTACACATTCATCCTTGGCCCAGTGGAAAAGGTTGAGGTGCCAGTCAGGGACTACCTGGGGTCAATTTTCCATGAGTGTTATTTCTGGACTGTCCCAGAAAGAATAACCAGTACAACACAGAGACCTGAGTCGAGTATCTTTAATGCAGTACTCATGCCCACTTGCTGAACACTTGCATAAAAATAATGTTTCTACTCAATTTTCACTGAGGTTATTACCAATAAAACTGATTATACATTTTTTCAGTAGCATCTTGGTAGCTTGACAGGAAGTGACAGCACAGTGGGAATAGTTGTCTATACTTCCAGACAACTGCTCTGTTGAGTCACTATATTCTATATGTTCCTCCATTGCCCCTTAAATGCATTGTTAAATTAAATTTAAAGGTTTCAGTTTGTGGCATCTGTCTTATTTTGGTTTGTTGGGGACTTGTTGTTTGTTTCTTAGTTTGCTTCAGTTCAATTTTTTGTTTCAGTTTTCTTGGCTTGTTATTTTTTCTTTCTTTTTTTTAGGTGCAAGTTACAGAACTTCCATCCTGCCTCTTTTGAATTTCACTCATTCAGATGACATATTTGTTCACAGCAGGGTATCAAGAAAAATCAGATAGAGCAGGATCAGACAGATCCTTGTCCTGAAATGGAATTTGCATACAACAAAGTGTCAGGTGTTGACGAAAATGTTGTTGGTTCTTTCCACTTTTATTTGACACAATTTTAGAAGTGAACACAGTAATCTTCAATCCTCTTGTCTGCCTTTTAGCAGTGCATGAGCCTGCATAGCAGCTCAGCCTGTACACATGGGAAAGAGAAATTCATAAGCAAAGCCCAGAATCCTCATCTAGAATAAACCAGTTTTATCACAGACCATAGATATCAGCTTAGGATATGACTACTTCTAACTCATAGAAACTGTTTCTGCAAGATGCATAAGCTACAATTATCCCTATTCCATGATTCCTAATTCCCCTTATTTTCTTTGGAGAAGTGAAAGACAAATTAGCTGACATACTTAGAACAGAAATGGGTATGGGAGTAGCATGATACCAGACCAAGAAGTGCCAGAGTGAGCTGGCAAATAGATACCATGACTTAATTCTTTAATTATCTCTTCTGAAGAGCAGCACTGCTGAAGTCTGAATATCATAAAGCCCTTAGTGAAACTTGTCTGAAGTTGATTCATTTGGTTTCTCGTTGAGCTCGTTCCTCAAGGCTAATCTGCATCTCTAATTGTGTTTTATGTGCTTGGAATACAGTTTACCACCTTTTATTTCTACCATTGCATTAAATGATTCAGTAGTTATTTTACAGCTTAGAATAAATGCTCTGTTTATAAATATTACAATAAGCTTATACAGTAATTTGATTGTCATTCAAGCAAGAAACTGAAAACTCAGTCTTCAAGCTCAGAGGTTTAGAGGTGAAAGCTAACAATGTCCATACCATTCTGGGCAAGATTGAGACCCTTATTTTCAAGTACAAGAGGAGTGGGGAAGGTAGAATTCCCTCAGAGCAGCGTCACTTCTGTATCAAGCCAAAGCTGCAGGCTTTGTCATCTTGAAGAACTGAGATGTCTGTTGATTTGAGTCTTACGCAGATGAACTTTTAAAAGTGCCAGAGAGACTTCTGCCCTGCAAAAATAGCTGAACTATCACTTAGTATGTAACATTCACCACTACCTCCAAAACTGTTCAAACTGAGAATCTTCCTGTGTCTGGGAATGCAGGAGAGATACGTGTTACTGAGATGTTTTTCACTAAGCTCCGAGCAAACATTTGGCATAAATTTGTTTTTCAGAGAACAAGAATCCACTTCTTAAATGCCCAAGCCTGGTAAGCTTGCTTCTATTCATGTAGAACTGTGACACTTATCCATCTGAGCTATGACCAAGACAGTTCTAGACTTATCTGCCCTGCACAGATGCCAGTGAGATGTTAGAGGAAACTACCCCTCTCCAGTTAAAGAACAGAATATGTCACATATTGGTCGGGTACAGGGCAAGTTCCATTTTCTTTGATAAGTTTACACATCATCTTAATCAAAGTAACACACTTTGTAAAAAGAAGGTAAGGAAAATCACCTGCCCACGTTGGTGTGTTAATACTTCACCCTAAAGACACAGGCTTTTCAGAATGTTTGCATTTTTCTGTCTTGCCTCTGACAGGGAGTGCTTTTAAAATAAAAATAAAACTGCAATCCTATACAAGTAAAGCATCTGTGTGCACTCAAATGACTGTACAAGAGATAAAATGGGTGCAAGGTGATATTCTGTAGCAAAGCAGCCAGTCCTAAGTGTTCCACATCAGCCAAGGGAAAGGAAGCTGCAAAAAGATTCATTTTAGTTTAATGCCATTCCTATGAAGACTGTATTTTACATGATATATGTGTACATTTATAGGAATCTGGTGCATAAACATGAGACAAATTTACTGCCAGAAGTCACAGGAAGATGTGGGTAAAGTAGGAATGAAATAATGTGTTCATTTGTACGAGTGGAAAACAACTTCCAACTGAAACCAGGAGGAACATCACAGTTCAAGAGAGCAATTTCCACTGTGCTTTTCTGCCTTCTCAGAGACATCTGTCCAGGGGTGAGATGGTCCAAGACTGGGACTTTCTGCTAATGGCTTTTGTCTAATTGGCCTATTACTGAAGGTGAATTAGCACAAACCTGGTTAATCCCAGATGAAATGCATATTTCTTGTAACCATGTGGTCCAAAACAAAAGGATTAAAATCTGTGAGTATCCCAGCTCTTCAAGAAGTGATAAAGCATCATGTAAATACACTTGAGCACAATCTCTTACTTTTAATCCACGTACAATACGTTATTTTACTCTAATGTACACATACACCCCCTCTTTACATTCCTTCAGCTTTCTTAGAGTGATGCCATGTTAATCTGCTGAAGGTCAAGCTGAGAAAATTGAGGAAACAAAGCCAGTGCTCTTAGGAATCATGTCACGTCACGTTGGGCTCACAGACAAATGGGCATTAGCTGTAGATACAGGTACTTGCCAGTTCATCAAACTCCTTCACATGTCTGGTATCTTATCTTGGATTATGAATTATTGCATTCAATTTAATATTTTATATCTTATTAGTGTGCAGTTGTTTTCATATATTTGAACATTGAATACAGGAGTGGGTGTAACCTGTACAGTTCTCTCCCTGTGCTACCTCCCTGTGATTGGCCACAATAGAGATAATTGTCCTTCATTATTGTGGTAATAATTTGCATGCAATGAATCGTATTTTATCAAGAAGTAAAATTTGAATTTGTGTATTTTAAAGAACTGTTTGGGTTTTATCCCTCAGTGTCTCACTGTAACTTTTCTTTATGGCTTGGGAGTGTCATGACTCAGAGAAGCACTAGAGCACAGATATGTTGACAGATTTGCTTTCTGTCATTTCATGTAAATTGAATCCATTTTCCAAACCTCTAGAAAATACATTGCTAAGACATACCTTTCTATTTTTATATACCTCCTGCTTTTTCTTCAGTTGTGAAATAGTTACTTGTTTCGCCACACTCCAAAATATATATATAAACTAATATAAATATATAAATTATACAAAAACACACAAAAACCCCCTACCAAACCCAACCCAAACTCAAAACACAACAACAAGAGCTATATGCAAAACCAAAATTATGGAAATTATGTTAGGGCACTAAGGAGAGTGGAAAATGCTTTTCTTGAGAACACAATCAGACAAAAAAGATAGGTTATTCTAAATGTATGGAAAAAATAAATAATTCTTTCTGTACCTTATGCTGCCAAGAATTTGCTTTAATCAACTAAATATCAGTTAAATTAATTACAAATTTCTA
The DNA here is from genome assembly GCA_036023395.1 of Myiotriccus ornatus. Lineage (NCBI taxonomy): Eukaryota > Metazoa > Chordata > Aves > Passeriformes > Tyrannidae > Myiotriccus > Myiotriccus ornatus. The sequence goes on along the minus strand of JAYRBT010000010.1, from coordinate 18,108,951 downwards.
GATTGGAGGAGGAATCAGCCTTATGGTTCATCCTCCTGAAGCTGTATAACTTCTTTTTTTCTCTACATATTACCTCAGCTGAAATGTTGGACTGTATTTCTTGAGAGCAATGAGATAATTAATAGCCAAGATAATGAAGAGGGGACAGATTTACACATCTTTTCTTCCCTGACTGCTTCTTTTCTTCAGGGAAGCATTTGACACAGCACCATCCAGACCACGCAGAAAGCACCATAAATCCCTCCCAGTTCTGGAAGTGGCTGCAAGGAGACCTGTCTCATGTGGCTGTCTCTCATTTCGTTTATCCAAAATACTTCTGTTTAGTGGTTTCATCTGGGCATTTAAAACTGTTTTATACTGCTGCAGGCCTTTTTGATTGATAAAAACCAGAAATAGGAGTAAAAGTGTCACAACAGTGATGAAAAATATAGAAGTGTGGGGAAAAAAGTGATTAAGAGATAATCAGAATTAATTTTTGCCCCAGCTAATAAGGAATGGACCTTGTTTGAGGAAGAAAGGAATGAAGGATTTTGGATTTTACTTTTTATTACTTTTGCTCTTCATTAAGCTTTTCATCTCTCTCTCTTTTTTTTTTTTTTTTTTTTTTTTTTTTACTATTTCCAGACATGAAATGGATGATTGCAAAGGTGTTGCTTCTGATTTCTTGACCAGGAGCACAAACTCTCTCATGGGAGGATTAAAGCAAGTAAAAGGATTTCAAAGAAAAGTGAAAAATATATGAACAGATGCAAGAGTGAAAGATTTGGGCTTGTGTAAAAGAAGGGACAGCCATAACAACTCATGTGCATACACAGGAGTTTGCCTTTGTGAAGAAAACAATATATGCTGTTCTCTGTACTGGGAATGGGATAAAAATAATAGTGAACATTTCAGTATACAAGATGCAGGCCAGTCTGGGAAAATATTTCATCTGAAAAGCTAACAGGTATTCCGTTCCACCAAAAAGGTGGTTGTGAGACCATTGCTTTAAGAATAGCTTAGGCAAATGTGTCAGAAATGCTGAGAATGTCAGACATTCACAGGGTTGACCTGACCTCAGCCTAGAGATGAACCCTCCAAGTCTTTCCTAGACCCATTGTCTAAGATCTTATTGGTAAAATGTAATACAAGGACTTAGGATCTTGCTTGCGACATAATTTCCTTCATGAGTACCACTACAATAAGGATCAGAGGTTTACTGGATTACCAAAATATTGGGTAAATTAATTTTAATGCTCTAATTTAATGAGGGCCTGATCCAGAATGGTATAGACAAGATTGGAATTCACTCTCCTTAAAAAAAGGGAGGTGGAGGAAAAGAATGTTCATCCTTGACTGACTGAAAAGGCTAATAAAAAAAATCAATATTTTTCATTCAATTCTCTCAAAGACTGTTTATTGTGATAATTTTTCAGTTCTGTGTTCATTTGATACAGGAAAACCTTTAAGGTTTTTACAGCAGTTATAGTTGAATGCGTTGCAAGATCAGTTCTTGTCCAGCTGTCCAGTCCCAGCTCTGGTTCAGAGCCAAAACTACTGCATAAACCTCAGCCTTCAAAATCAGATTTAGCTGGCATGGATTGGACTTCAGAGGAGCTATAAATGAACACATCAGTGCTCACAGACAGTATTAGCAGACAGAAATAGCTGAACTCAGATGATGCAGAAGCTATTTAAAGAAAATTAAGTTACATTAGTAGCTTGTCTGAGAGCAGCGGATAGTTTATGTTTGCCAGACATTTTGACTTGAGAGAAGCAAGGCTGCATAACTTTTAAAAACAGAAAGTAAGACAGGACAAGGTTCAGTAATGGTACAGAATAGAAGAAAATGTCCCATCTAGTAGCAGAAACTTTAACTGTAACATTAATAATCTTTGATTACTGGTCTTTGTGATGAAAACGTAATATATTGTGATAAGAGCTAATGATTTCAAAAGGAGTGACAACCACTATGCTGGGCACTGGTCAACTTGTGCAAATACAAGTTTGGAAAAAAAAAAAAGGATTACCTGAGTCTTGAAGACTTTACCCTCTAAGGAGACTGCAAATGCTTGAACAGGTACTTGGTAGCATATACTGTCTGTTGGGCACTGTCCACACTCCTTGGTGACTGTGTGACCAGGGTGGTTACTCCTCCATGAACTTTGCCAACGGACAACTGTTTTCAAGACTGACATATAAAAATGCAAACAAAAGATAAATGACGAGTGTAACATTTCAAATGAAAAAATCTAGGGTAAATACGCAGTTTTATTATATGACTCACTGCTGGTGAAGCACGTTAAAGGCTGGCTACTTCTGAGCAAATTCTAACTCCTTTTCAGTGGTGACAGAAGCTGAGAGATTGCTAAAGCAACCTGGGATGCTCAGTATATTTACTTCCATTTTCATTCCTTGCTGCAGTTTCTCACAGAACACACTGCAGACAGACATCTGAGGACTTTTATTTCTCACAGAATACACCAGAGCTGGATGGCTGAGAAGAGAAAGTGCTAAAGGTTGACTTCAATGGGATTGTTCCCTGACGAAGGTGAAGATTTGACCCAGAAAGGTTTGAGTGTGTTTCTGAACAAACTGAATTATCTTTTGTGCTTCACAAACATGGAGCACCTAAAAAAAAGTTTAGCTCCTGACCCACATGTTTGAATGAAATTATTTCATGTTATTCCTTAAAAAAAGCCCTTCTATTTTACTTCCAAACTGCAGTAAAATGTTAAAATAAAAACTGTTTTTAACCCTGTGTTTTATAAACCCAGTGCATTAGCCTTGGAAGTTGCTTGCTATTTAGATTTTTATTAATTCTAAACTCACCTCTTTCCATGAAACTCGATTCTTTTTTTATTTGCATTTATTTGCACAGTAAGAACATGGTACTTTTTAAGCAGTTGCTTTAAAATTTGGACCTTATTCTTTTAATACTAAATATTTGTATTGAACAAAAATACCACAATCAAAATGATACAAACTGTGTTTGGTCAGGAATAATGAAGACTTGTTTCTTCTTCCAAATATGAACTGTCTGTATTGTGGCTCTATGATATTCTTATCTATGAAAATATTATTTTCATTATTCAGAAATATTTCTAATCTGCCTAAATTATCCATTTGTTTAGCCTTATTTGATCATTATTGTTTATTTAGAGGAGCACTTAATTTAGATTCAGTAAACAGATGACATCAGAACAAAATATGTCAGAGTTTTTAGAAACTAATTTTAATTGCTGTGATTTCTCTTCTTTTCTCTATTTTTTCTCAAAATTTTATATAGCAAATAAGCAAACAATAAGTTTTGTCTATCTTATGCTGATATCTACAGTATATTGTATGTCAATCTTCGAATTTTATGGTTTAGATTGTTTTAATGTATTGATTAAATTTAATATTGAATATTAAAAAGTTAAATAGTTCATAGCTCTTTATTAAAATAGAGAAATAGCCAATGTACATGTAATTTTGTCATGTTGCAGTATTTAAATACTTTTCAGTACAGTTTAACATATTCCTGTTAAGAATTAAGCACATCTTTTGCAACTGATTAAAGGTGACCAGTTCCAAGAAGAAGAAACATGGAGAGATGCACTGTAAGAAATGAGCTAATAACATTAAAATGTGGGAAATCATTTTCGAAAAGTCTGAATCCAGACTTGTGCTTTATAAATCATGACCCAGAAGTAACTGGGGATTCAGCCAGATCTCATTAATTGCAGAGGAAGAGAAACTATAAAGTCTGAAATTTATGTAAAACCAGTTCACTGGTCTATTCTTTTATGGGAACTATTTGGAATCAATCTGTATCTGCAACTCTTCTCTGGGAAATGAGTCGAAGAGCTACAGCAGGTGCTTTAAAGTAATAAGGGATTTCCTATGAAACCCAGTGGACTGATGACTCACCAGTTTAATTATGGCCCACTCTTCTGTTGTAAAAGCTGGACCATCATTTGTAAAAGGTTCTTTTTGAGTAAATGAGTTTGAACAGAAAATCTTTCACAGGTAAAAAGATACCCATATTTTATTTTAAGAGGTATAGGATTTATAGGGAATATCTTCTGACTACTACAATGATTAGTGTTGTCTGAGTATCCCCAGAGTAACTGGATGGAGCAGCAGTAACTCTTTTTGTGCAGTTTGGCTTTTCTTTATTTTGAATTTCTGACTTATTTTTCAGTTCAGCCATTTGATTTATTCTTAAATTATATATTTATATCCCAGGCAGACATTACCATAGTTCATAATGCTTTGGACTGGTTGGAGTGGTTTTGTTGTGTTGTTTTTGTTTTGTTTGTGTTTTTTTCCATTAAAAAGAAATGGCTTAAATTACTATTTCTTAATTTCACAATATCATTCCTTTCTAGAAAATTGCAAATGCCTAGGAAATAGGGCAGGCTTTATAAATGGTGAACCACCTCTTGTTGCTGTCAGTGGGACTATTTACTTGGAAAACCACAATCTCTCACCCCATAAAATGGGAGGTAAGATCTACCATACCCACTGCATCTCTGCTATAAGCAATAGACCCCTCACATCTGATGATACAACTTGCCCTCCTGACAAGCAATAAAAATCCAGGCAACCACAACAGCTGAATCAGAAACACCCCACTCTGTACAATATTTATTGCAAAGTAGCAGTTTCCTCTGAAAACTCCATTGATGGAAGTGAGGGAGGCTCTGGTGTTTAGGGTATGGTAGACAAAAACCATTAGGCAAAATGGATTTTTTCACGGACAGATAGGTCATTTAGCGCATCTCTCTGTCCATTTTTTAGGTTGGGTGGTTGGTGTCATTTGACTGCTCTACTCAGAAATCCTGAACGTGATTGTGTCTGTCATTGTCTAGCACAATGCATCTTCTTGATAAAAGGTAAACTTTTGGTATCTGGAGGGTAAAGGAAGTAAAAAAGACTCATAGACAATATAAATCAAGAGGAAAAGGGGAAAAGGAAGCCACTTAGAAGAGCAGGTGTCATTGATTGACTGTAATTTTAAAAGGTCTTTCTTATGATGGACAAATTCTTGGAGTGTTCATTAACTAATGGAATTGTGGTAGCAGATGACTGCTGTCTCCACTGAACATCAGGTCAAAAAGTGCAGAGGAATAATGGGCTTTTCTCTGTCGTGGATCAGTGTCCTCACTGTCTGGAGCTCACTCACAGACCCTGGAAAGGATCGAGGGGTTTTCACTGTTGAAATTCATGTTTGTGTTTTCCTTTTCTTCAGTACCAGTATGCACACATGAACCAGGGGTCTAGGTGGCAGGAAAAAAAAAAAAAAAAAGAAGGAAATATCACTGTCAGAGAAGAAAATTCCCCTTCTGAAATTCCTGCTCAAAGCATCAGATGAAGTTGAACTCAGAGGGTTAAGCTATAGAAGAACAGCACCTGGGTTTTAATACATTCAATTACCCAGAAAACAAAATCAATTTTGTTTTTGTTAATAGCACTGAAATATGCATTACACTATTTTAATTAAAGCAGTCTATTACGCTTGCCATTCAGCTCATTGCTGCCTATTCCCTTAGGGCAGTACTCATGTACTGTGATAAAACATAATGAAAATAATTTATAAAGGAAACAATACAATAAATCAATCTGATGCTTAATGAACCTGCATTACAAGAATGGATACAATATTCTTTTTTAGAGTATGCAGTGCATTCTCCTCAAATGACTGGAAGAAAGCCTTACAGCACTTAAAAAAATAGCACCTTGCTCCATCTCAGCATGCTTTTAAAGCACTGTCATTTGCAATTTAAGCAAATTTTGGCGAAACAAATAGAAATCTTTTTCATTTACACTAGGTCTCTGATTTTTCTGTTATTTTAACTTTAGTCAGATTCATCTGCCTCATAGGGGACACCTGTAGAGACCACAGGGATTCAACTCACATGCATACTTCAGCAGTCAGCTATTTATTGTCTGTATTCCAGAGACCTAAATTTTCTAAGATCAAAGCTACTCAGGTAAAATTCTCCACTTTCCATCATAACAATGAACAAAAATAACAGTAAAACTGCTGCCTTAATTATTTTTTTTATAATGCAAATGGCCTTTAAGGACTTCTTTCGTTCAGCCAGTGATTGGATTTGTTCATTACCTTTATGTGACAACTGCCTGAGAATATCTGTCACTACATGATGTTTCATTCAGTGACCAAATGTGTGTGCAATGGTCTGATTTAGTACAGTATTTGTCATTTCTCTGAAATGTGTTTTGTCTGCTACAAGATCTGCTACACTTGGAACAATCCTTCCTTAAGAATTTGATCACTCACATATTTGTAGGAGAATTCAATTGATTTAGCAAAGTAGGTTGTCCAGAAAAACTAGGACAGCAACAGTGAAACAGATGATACAACACAGTCCAAAGACTTTGAGAAAGAAGTCACTCAGGGTGACTTGGCCGTGAGTCCTACGGTCACAGCCTACAGGTAGTCTGCTAATCAGATATCAAACAATGTTTTCCCAAGGTGGTGGATAAGGATTGAGTAGGGAAAAAAAGAACTCTACCTATGACAGCTGAATAAGCTGAGAGTGGCTGTGAAATTGTAACGTGTTGCGGTACTTGTAACCCACCAGTAAACTGGGAAAAAAGGAGAACAATGTGGAGGTGATGAGAGACAAAAATTCAATTTCTCAGGGTATGGTGTTTCCCCTTTTTCATTTCAGGGATGGAGTTGCTGGAGCATCATTTAAATTAACAAAAATGGGATAATTTATTTATTTAGATCTTTCATTTTTTTCATTAAAAAATAAAACAATCAAAAAAAAACCCCCAGGACTACCAAAACGTTTTCAAAAAAGGTAGTCAAATGCTTCTTGCAGAGACCCGAATTGGGCCAAGAGGGGAACAGATATCCTCCAAATGGTATTTTCTGAAATGCTATAACTAAACCTTTAACATCCCTGAAGGTCCTGTGTAATAATTGAGGAATACAATTTATTGCTCTGGTTACTCATAATTTTTATGGGGGAAAAAAAGGACAGATAGAAAAGAATGGCTCCAGTAAGCATTATCAAATACTGAAATGCTGTTAGAGAGCAGTTCCAGAACTGGTAGCTTTTTATGCTTTCTGTCTTCTCTCACACCAAACCACAAACCAGCTCAGGAGCACAACAGGAATATCTCGGACAAGCTGCTGAAGTGGAGTTGCAAGAGCCACTCCGAAGATTTCACAGACACCCAGAGGAGCAGGGCTTGGCCGGCAGCCAGGAGAGCCCGGCAGGAATCCTTTCCTACGGCATCATCTGGTCAGAGCTGCATCAGCTCATACCAAAGCTGGATGAGGCTGTAAATCCCCACTCACACTGGGGTACGGATTTAGCAGGAGACAACTGTCCCTGCCCCTCGGTGGGGCAGCAGCCAAAATCAGCTCCTCCATAACAGCTCAGCTTTTTTGGGAATCCATCTCCCGGTGCTGCACAATTTGCCATTGCCAGCCCTGTAACTGTTAGTACAGGCAGCTGGTACAAGCTCATCCTCTAATTTGGGACAGAGGGTTTAATACCTTTGGAAGGCTGCTGACACATGGTATTGGATGTGCCTGAAGGAGGCCCAGCTCTCTAGGTTAACCTGCCTTAGGCAGGTTAGGAAGACAGGCTGACCCCTCTATGGTTCTATAAACCATTTCTTATCTTAAATGTTTATTTCTTTTGCTAAGAGAACCAAAAACCCTTTTGCTGAATTAGGTGAGCAGGCATGAAATGGTCAGGTAAAGCTCCCCCCAGTCTGGTAGGTCACAGAAATCCACTGCAATTTCTCCTTCCTTATATTCACTGTTTCTGCCATATGTGACTTTTTTTCTAGGTGAATAATTACTTTGCTTGACAGAAACCTCTCTGGGAAAGTGTGTTCATATATGAAAAATGGTCCTAAATGGAGTGATTTCAACTCTTTAACTCTTGCCGTGAATTCTCCCCTCCTCCAGCCCGCTATTTTCTGATTGATAAAATGTTTTCAATATGGAAATTAGTGACTTTTCCCCACTTTAAATAGCACCATAATAGCACAAAAGAAAGGAAGGCATTTCACTCAGTCTTGTGATTAATTGACAAACAAATCTTATCATTCTAAACAAAGGGGAAGGCCTTTTACATCTGTTGTTTTCTGTTTTAATGATTAATATACTTATTTTAGATAAAATAGAAATGGATAAGAATATAAAATCTGAATGGAACTTCTACGGCACCCAAAATTTTTTTTCTCCAGAGGTCCAATTGTAATTATTGTTTGGATGTTTTGCTTACCTTTTTAACTTTTCTTGACACTATTAGTCAAAAAGATACTGTTCTAGTCAAAAAGAACTATTCATTCAGGTAAAACAATTGTATTCATATGCCTTATGGTATACTCATTGTATTTAAGAATGTAGATGATTAAAGTAATTTTTTTCCCTAAAAAACCCCTGGCCATTCATTGCAAATATTCCATCCTGTTCTAACATTGCAAAGATAGACAGAGGATACTCTGTTCAGAGGCCAGAGAAAAATGTATGGAATAAGCTATACTGTAAATTTCATTTTAATTGAAACATAAAGTGACAAAATTACAGAATATGTCAACCTCTGTCAAATCTTTATTGGACATGGGTGAACTGAAATCCATGACACAGTCTGACTTGGACTATTTCAATAAGAACAAGAATAGAGGCAGATCTCTGATAAGTACACAGCAACCACATTCAATCCAAATGTTGAAACTCACTGAGAAGTCCATAGTCTGCAGACAATCTTTCCTAAAGTCTTTTCTTGACCTTGTCAAAACAATATTTCTTAGGTTTGTTTTTTTTTTTCATACAAGAAAAATTTAAAAAATGTGACAGTTATCCCACAAAGAATTTTCATTCTGAGAAGTGTGGCAATTTAACAAACAAAAGGAAAACGTGGCCTTAAATGGAAAGTTTAGGCAACCCTTAAATGTAGACATCTCCCTACATGCACACTGGAACACACATATACATGTGCTCATTTCTGTATAGATCCAGTTTTGCTCTCTGTTATAAATCAAAGTCAGTACCTGAATATAAAATATAACTCAGGAGAGATTTTTGGCCCATTGCCTCTTTGGGGCATCTCATTCTATTAAATAACCTACTTCTGAGAAACTTAGCTAGACCTTCACTGTTCAGTAACTTATGATTGCCTTTTTAATTAAAAGCTTGAACCTTACTTTATACTCATTAATCATATTAGATTGGAGTGTTGATATAATGGCCATAGTTCCCTCCTCAGACACATTAACAAAAGTGTTACTGAAGTGCAGGATAAGATGGGATTTTTTTTTTCTGGTGTGCTCTGCCTCTGCACGCCTCGTCTAATTCCATACATGGCACTCCCTCCTTTCCTCAGGATTCACTTTGCTCCACCTGATGACACTGCAGGAGCTGGGTCAGGCTGACAGGAGGAAAGCAGCAGGACATGAGCCCCATTGCTGTGTGCTGAGAATCTCTTTGCTTCCAGTCTGATGGCAGAGCATCTCTTCAGCCTGGGACGCACTGGAGCTCACCTGGTACAGCAGCGCCACAAAGTCAGGGTGCAGCTCCAGCCTCACTTCGCACCTTTCCAGCCCCCAATCCCAGTTATTTACGCTGCAAACTTTCTCCTCAGGTTGCTCAGTGCCACCAGCTGCTTAGATGGAGGTTTTTGGTCTGTTTGTCTGTACCAAACGTGCCTCCTTCAGGGAGGGTCCTTCTCCCACAGGAATCAACAGCAAAGCTTCAGGTGATTTCAATGGTAGCAGGGCGGGGGCTCTGCTGGTATAAATCAACCTAAGTCCCCACTGGAACTAGGCTAATTTACACCAGAGCAGGATCTAACATTACATATTCTTTTCTTTTTGCTCCGTCTTGCTGGCAAGAGCCCAACAGCAAAGCTTTTTGTGCATTTGTTTCACTTTGTGTAAGGTCAGCTAAGGTTTTATGTAAAACAGATGGGCAAACTTAAAAATGATTTTTCACATTGCATTGAAAACCAGTAAAGAAGAAAAAGGGGGAAAATTACTCTTTCTATTCTTTCAAAGGTTATTGCCATGACCTTTATTTTACCCAATGCCTCAATTTTAAAAAAAGAAAACAAACCCCTGTTTTTATTACAGTGAAGTTGTTTTCTCTGCTATTCATAGAGGCCTTAAAGAGGATCAGTAAGAAAAAGAAAATTCCCAGTGGTTCATTGGCAGTTTTAAAATGGGAATATAGTACCAAGTTATAAAATAAGGGCTATATTTAAACATCCTGTAACTTATTGTACTACATTTTTCTTCTCACAAGTCTGTAATTTTGTGGTAACTAATACTGTGGGACTGAAACAGTATGCAGCCACACAGGTTACCAGTCTGGGAGGGAAAATGGCACATCAGTTTTAAATAGCCTGTCCTTTCCTCTTAAAAAAAATTAAAATTACACAAGTGAGATTTCCTCTTAATAGGACTTTTCATTCCAGGGCACACAAGACAGAAGTTTATAACAAGTTTATTTACTGACTTATTTACAGGACTTACGTATTTCGGTATTTCCATTTGCTTGAATGACTGTAGGCTGCAGTATAATTCACACTGCTGTGGCACCCCTTGCCAGACAAAGAGAAAAGCCCAGCAGAAATCAGTTTGTACACTCTCCAGGGGTATCTCTGTGTCCTTCCCCTTGAGCTTCAGCTCTGGATGATACATTCAAGAGAGAAAGAGACTGGGGGGAGAAAGTCTAAAAAACTCAGATGCACAGGAGAACAGTGAATTCAAAGTACTGCAACACATGATCTGGAAATAACGATTGACCAGGCAGGGCATTGGTGATATAGAAGAAAAGGATGGCAGGAAATGTAAGAACTGTCTTCAAGTACACAGAAAAATACTGGGAAACCGAAGCTCATAGCTTGTTATGCGTGTTGTTCATTAATAAAACTAAAAGTAACAGGGCTCACATTTTAGGAAAATTCACATTAATAGGAAAAAATCACAGTTTAGAGAGAGGGACTCACTGGAACAACCAATTTTAGTGGTGACCTTCTGATTCTGTCAACGTCTCTTTTTTGACAAACATCTGGTAGGACTGACGTTAGTAGGAATGACATGGGCCCAGCTGACTCTGTCCTGAGCATGGGGAACGGACTAAGCTGACCTCACAAGACCTTTTCAGCCTAATCATTATATAATTAAATTCGAATGCATACATATTTATAATATCTAAATCATGCACCCAGTTGCAAAAACATGTGTGCAGTCACGAGAATTTTACGACTTTGGAGGAGTTTTGATTGGACAAAGGTGCTGTCAGAAAGCCTGTCCAGGTATTGACTTAATATTACAAAGAATGACTGAAATAAATGTAAAAGAACCTCAAAACCCCACAAGTAAAAATGTCAGTAAGTTCCTGTCATATTATCAATTATTTAGTTGCACAATTTTTTAAAATATTTCAAAGTACTTAATGTATTTTCAAATAAAATTATTTTGTGACTGTTTTGGCCAGGTAACCTTATTTCATCTCGTTTTCTGCTTGCTGAATACTGATTAAGCAGTTCAGGCATTCCTCTCACTTTTAGCCCAGGACTAGCTAATTGTAGTCTTATCCTGATGGATCAATTGACTGTGTATTTATTTGCAATTTAGTGCTAAAGAAAGAAGGGGGGGGTTTGGAGGAGAAGCTTGAAGAGAAGCTGGGACAAATTGATGGCATTAGTAAGTGTTGAATTCATGAAACTCTACAGGAATAGAGGACTCTCTGAATGAAGGAAGCCAAGCTCACCACGTAACTTAAAACTGGCTCACTTACAATTACTTGGAGGGAAAAAAAAGCAGGGGAAACTGTACATTGGAGCTCCAGGGGCTTTTTCAGAACAGAAATGTGACAGTCATTTAAACTAGAAAAAAATCATCAAGACAATTTTCATTTTAACTTACATTCAAACATTTCACAAGACAAATAGCCTTTAAACTTTCCAAAATGCTTGGGGTACTTCAGAATTAAAATACTTTGATGTACTTAGACAAATTGAATCCAGGATGCCTCTGCAGGGGCAGGAGAAGTAATAAAGCTGCTGACTGCTTGCAATGGTTGAATGTTTAGTCTACAGGCTTAAAAATGGTGCAGTGAGAAGGATTTTTATTGCAGATGGTCATGATGGTTTAAGTTAGGAGCGAAGTCTGCGCTTTGACATGCTTATGAAACGGAATATTTGGCTACTTTCATATATTACTGAAATAAAGATAACAACCTTAACCACAAATAATATGAACTGATGTTTTGCACTTTATAAAGGAACTGAGATGAGCTTCCTTTCCCCCCCCCCCCCATATTAATTATTGCATCCTGACTGTCTTAATCTGATACTTTTTTCTATTTGAGGACACTGACTACAGATTCAATCAAAATATTTGTTAAATATTTGCTAAAGTAGACCACAGGACTCAGGAGAAGGCTATTTTCATTCTACTTTCACTGTATTTGTTATGCACAGGTGAGGAAAAGACTGTGGGCAGACTTTATCTGCCTTGAAAAAGCAGATGCCCTTTCAAGGGTAGATAAAGTAAGAATAGATGAAGTTATTAGTGAATACTGATAATTATTTCCCCTATGAATTTACAGAAAGTTTAAAAAATTTATGTTAATATCATTGCTAATTTTGATGTATTGCCTGGCAGCTTAATATCTCATAATTTAGAAAGATTTTGCTAATACTGTAAAAAGTTCAACTTACTTACAAGGGTTTTAATTTTACAAGTGCAAAGCAATTACATCATTTCCCTGAACAAACAGAAATAACTGATTTCTTATACAAGAAGCTAAGAAAACAGAGGAGCATGGAAGGACACTATCTGTTAATTCTAGATCTATTTCAGTATATACACAATGTAAGACCCCAGTTATAGCCATGTCAAACTGATTGTCCCAGGTGTTGAAAAAAAAATGGTCTTGTCCTTCCAAAAATCATTAATAGTGCATTTAAAGAACCTTATTTTTTAAATAATAAACTTTGAGTTCTTTTTAATTGCCTTTGGCTTTCCAGCTTTTAGCATGTACTTGGGTCGTGTTTTTACACTTTTGTGTTAAGCTAAAGGAAAAAGAAATTAATTTTTCTTAAATGACACCCAGGAGTCTCACATAATCACATTACCCCAGGAAATGGGACTTGAGGAGAAATACCAAACATTGTGAAACATTTGATAGAAGTATGAAAGTAAGTAATTACAAAATAGTAGTATATTATGTGTGTTTTAAAACAGAAGTCCCTACTGATTTTGGGACAACAGAAGGCTGCCAGAATAAAAACAAACCTTTCTCAATTGTGTGCTTTTGTAATCAAACAGGTGCCATGCCTAAAAAGTCTTCTATACTCGTGACAGGGAGACGTTGCAACAATTAATAATTAGTCTGTGATCCAGATAGATAATTGTGAGTTTTTTATGAGAAACAAGAAAAAAACCCCATGTAGATAGTCATGGTAAGGAATCATCTGTATCTTGCTAGTCTTGAATGACAAAACGCACCGACATTTTTCAACCTCTGGACTTCCAAAAGAAAGGGAAACAGCAGCAAAACAAAGCAAGCAAAGATGGGGGCTGGGGAGAATGTAAAGGGGGAAAAAAATACAAATCCAACTATTGTACTGTCAACACCTGAACTTCCAGTCTGAGTGTATCTCCCAGAAAAAAATAATCCTGTGTAATGAATTACATCAATTTGGGATTTCTGTCTTAATTACTTACACCAGCCTAAATAAAGCCTTATGCTGCTGAAGTTGGTAATGTCACATACAACTAAATAAGAGAGCTGATGTTGCTGCTTCATGTTGAGGTGATTTTCTGATCATGTGGAAGATACTCTTTAAGCAATTCCTTTCTCCAATGGTTTGGTGAACTGGACCTACCCTCTGTAGGCTGGGATTATTGACCTTGGGGGTTTTCATTCCCAGGCATTCTCCA
>JAYRBT010000010.1:18074619-18085862 GCA_036023395.1 Myiotriccus ornatus | reverse complement strand
TTTTTGGTTGAGACTTTTTTGGTTGAGACTTTTTTTGGTTTAGACTTTTTTGTTTAGTCTTTTATTCTATGAAAAAGGTTCATCTATTAAAATAATTATAAAGGAATTTTTATAGACCTTTTTACTGCAGAGTGCCAGACCTATGAAACTACAAAGCATAATCAAACAGATCCCCCAGAAGTCATGTTGGGAAGTAGCATATATAAAAAATTAGTGTATATGAAAAGCTCACTATTTCTGTTATTTTTGAGTGACAAAAACTAAGGTGGTGTATCTAAAGAGAAGTTATACATACTGTATATGTTATACATATTCCTTGCTCCTAAAAAAAATTAAAAAATAAAAACTTCTGCCTCCATGCACAAAGCCAGAACATACCACATAAAACATCCCTCTGTTAAATAGAGGTTCCTGGGAAAACAACCACAATAAAAATAACGTATAAAAAAGTAATAGTGTTCCACAAATGTCTAATTAAAAAGGTTCTCCACCTCTTTGGAAAAAACACATTTTATTTGCCCTCATTAAGGTGACCTAACCACTGTGCTTCACCCTTCCCTGCCTCCATGGTGTAATCAGCAGAATCCATGAAAACAGCACACAAGAGGCAAAGAATCAGCTTTCTCTCCCTGAGCTGTAACTGCCTAATCACCTTTGATCATACACCTCAATTAATGATTCAAAAGCCATCCTGTTGACACTGTATCATCTAACTCTAGAGCATATGCAGAAGTTCAGAACTGGATCCACATTAAAAGGTGCTTCCAGAAAATCTTCACTAATACCTTTGGTTTGCTATTCACACTCACTCAAAGCAAACATTTATCTTACTGGGTTTTTTTAATTGTGACCCAAATGCAGCCTCTGCTAATGGAAGGAAGCATCTTGATGCTAGAAGGCAATTCTTCCTCTTGTTTGCATTAATTAGTTCTTTCAATGCATTTAATTTCTTTATCTTCCCTTGCACATGTCTCGTGGTGTGGTTTGGTTCTAGTGGAGCTGAACCTGCCAGGTAAGAGAAACTGAGGGGACCTGTAGCTGCATGAACACACAGGAGCACACCCAAAGCACAGTTTATAACTACTGACAGCCCTGGAGGATCTCGTTGCCAAAGTTATTCTAGGACCACATCACCTTTGAAAAAATTAGAAGCTGCTGCAAAAGGCAAGAGATGTCAGCAGGTCAAGGAATGCTGTTTGTTGGGGTACTCACTGAACAGTAACGCAAGAAGAGATGTGGCAAAAACCAGTGAGACACTTGACTGTAATCTCTTCATTTATAGCAACTGAAGTTATATAAAGGAATTAAAACTTCTAAAAATAAATAAATATTCTAAGAAAATAACAGGTTCAGACTTGCATTTACTAATAGGTGAAAAGAAAGAGAATGAAAGAAACAAAAAGTAAAACTGAAATCTGAAATTGAGATGGAAATGCAGTGAAGGCTGGGTAGTCTGACACTCTTGTGTCCAGCGGGGAAAAAAATGGCAAGACACACGGAGAAAGAAATGAGGAAGGAAATCCTCATTTATAAATTAATCTTCATTAATAAAAATAAGGTCTTATTAAAATGCATAAAGAAATATTTTTCTATCAGAGACTGAAAAAAAATCTTATTTTGAAATTTCTGAAGTTTGGTATTTTGTGCACTGTCTTGCCAATCTCAAGGCACACCTGAAAAAATAAAGTGTGAAAGAAGTAAAAACATTCATAGGGGGAACATTTCCACGCAGAAAGAGTGAAAGAAGCCAGATGACAAACAAAGCTACTAAAGCAATAGAGATTTTCATTTGCGATGAAGCTCGTCATCCTTTTGGAAGAAAATCTGACACTGGCTGGGAATAGCGTTCTCAACTCACAATTCTAAGCAGTTTATGTCAACATATTTTTTCTTCTAATCCTCAGGGAAATACATTTTTTTTCTCCTACAAGGAGTGTCAATCTGGTCAACATGCAGTAGGTGCAAAATTTGTACATTAGAGCATTATTGATACGTTGCTTGTACTATCTTATACATTTTAATTAGATTGTCAGGAAAGAGAAAAAGCTGCTTTTTTGTCCTGTGTGTCTTTTGAAATGAAAACATTTTAGAGAATGAGCCAGGATCTCAAGGGGTAAAGATCATTCTGCACCATGTGCTCAGGGGCAGGAGATGTTCTGAAGTATCACTTCTACATTTCAATTTGTCACCATTGTTTTGGCTCTCAAGTCCCCTTTGCTTTTTTCCAAAGCCACTGGAGAGCAGGCAGGAGTCACAAGACAACACACTCGCTGGGAAGGACTGCACAGTCCCACGCTCGGGCTGACATGCTGGCAGTAGATATCTTTCATTCAGTACATCTCTATAAATTGCACCAAAAAAATGCCTGGGGAGCCTTGGTAATGAATACATCAACTTTTACCCTGCACTGTAAAAACAGCTATAAGGAAATGATTTCTATGCTACGGAGGGGGTACACAGGCTAAAAAGAAAACACAACACTTGCCAGAAAAATAAATGCCCCGCTCCATCAGAGAGATAAGAGTGAAAGATAAAGTGTTCTGTTTGTATTGGGTTTGCATGGCAAGGTTTTGGGAGTGGGGGAGCTACAAGGGTGGCTTCTCTGAGAGGGTGCCAGAACCTTCCCCTGAGCCCAGTGGAACCAGTTCCAGCCAGCTCCAAGACAGACTCGCTGCTGTCCGAGGCTGAGCCTCTTGGCAACAGCAGCAGCACCTCTGGGATAATGTGTTAAGGAAGAGGAAAACACCAGCTCAACTTGACCTGGAGAGAGGAGTGAGGCTATGGGAGAGCAAAATCCCTGCAGACACACAGGTCAGTGCAGAAGGAGTAGGAGGAGGTGCTCCAGGCACTGGAGCAGAGATTCCCCTGCAGCCTGTGGTGCTGACCATGCAGCCCCTGCAGCCCATGGAGATCCATGGGGGACCAGAGACACATCTGCAGCCCATGGAAGACCCCGCACTGGAGCAGCGGGATGCCCTAGTGAGGCTGTGACCCTGTGGGGTGACTGCTCTGGATCAGGTTTGCTGGCAGGACTTGTGACCCTGTGGGAGACCCACACTAGAGCAGTCTGTTCCTGAAGGTCTGAAGGGATCCAAGCTGGAGCAGCTTGTGAAGAACTGCAGCCCAGGGGATGGACTCTTGTTGGAGAAGTTCATGGAGGACTCTCTCCCATGGGACAGACCCCACTCTGGAGCAGAGAAAGAGTGTGAGGAGTCCTCAACCTGAGGAGGAAGCAGTGGAAGAAACAACCTCCATTCCCATCCCCCTTCATCATTGCCAGGGGGGTGGAAGAGAAAATGGAGAGTAAAGTTAGGCCAGGAAGGAGAGAGGGTTAGAGGGAAGGTGTTTTAAGATTTGTTGGTTTTTTGTTTGTTTTTTTTTTCTATTATCCTACTCTGATTTGATTGGTAATAAATTCAATTAATATTTCCCTGAGTCTGCTTTGCCCGTGACAGCAACTGGCGAGTGATCTCTCCTTGTTCTTACCTCAACCCAGGAGCCTTTTGTTGCATTTTCTCTTCCCTGTCCAGCTGAGGAGGGGAGTGACAGCACAGCTTGGTGGGCACCTGGTGCCCCATCTGAGTTTGAGTCAGCTAAATACCCTTCCCCTTCTGACCGGGGGCAAACATCCACGTGGGTACATACAGTTTCTAGTCTTCCACCCGATGCTGCTTGTCATTAAAGTGGAAACTCATTCAGGAAGTTCTTTCACTTAAGAAAATCTGGGAGAAACAAGAGAGAAAAAACAGTCATGTGATTTGTTTTACCAGTCACAGTTATAATCCTATTTTGGAAAATGCAGCATACAAAAATTTAGGATATAATAGGAAATCTCAGCTGGGAATGATCCTTTACTATATTTTTCCTAATATGTAAAGAAGTGAACAGATGAGACCCAGCAAAAAAAAAAGAAGAAATAGGAAAAAAAATGTTCCCAAGGTCTGGCTGGCTCTGATATTTAGAGTTTTACTGATATGAGCAATAACCATACTGAGAAATAGGAGTTGGAGAAGATCCTTCCCAACTTCTGTACATGTTATGGACCGTTGAATTTTCTGTTCCATTCTGGCAAACCAAAGTTTTGCCATTCCCTGTAAATACCAGCGAGCATGTGGAGCCCAGTGACATAAGAAAGAGCTACTGCTCCCAGAAATCTCCAAATCTGATTAGTGCTTTTGTCTGACAGAAGTTCAGTTCCTGAGCAGCCTGTGGTCCTCACCTTGCTTATCCTTTGTCAGGTGCCAATTAAATCTCTGCAATTTTTGTGCTGCAATCTGCAGTTTCCAGGGTCTGGAGGAACTAGAAATGGGTATTGTTGGGATAATTCAGAAGCAGCGGGAGTTTTGTGCTTTTCACACTTGCATTTCTCAGCTAGATTTCAACTAGCCACAGCTGAACTGAGAACAAAAATAACCACATAGCCTTCGATTTGAGCTTTGATTGAAACAGCTTCCTGAATTATTTGCCCCAGTTAGGTTCCTTGCACAGACCCATGCAACAGAAACAGCAGAAGCATCTGAGATGGGGAATTACGTGTCCTGTCGGCCAGCCGAGCTGGATGGGCTGCTCCATTGTACATATTTATGGATCTGAGCTGAACCCTCAGGGTAAAAGTGAACAAAGAATAGACTGTTTTTCTCCTAAAGCATCTGGGTGTAAGTCTTATTTTGCCAGCAACCGTGGTGTTTATGGGCATGTTTTACTGGAAACCTGCTGCTTCTCACAACGTTTCCTGAGTGACTGTCTTAGTAAAACTGCATCTGGAAATGACAAGCACACAGCTGTAAATCTGAAAAGCAGTGTGCAGCCCTAATAGCTAGCAGCCACGGCACAGCTGTCCTGCTGAACATTGGAAAGATTTACAAAGACAAAGCAGAGCAATGAATACATTTCTGAGTGCTCTGTGATCACATTACACCTCTTCCTCTTCAAAGATTTTTTTTTGTAGACATAGAAGGGACTATATCTGCTTTTTGAGTTAATGCCTTAGGCAGGTAACCTATTACTGCTTACCTGCCTAAGGCACCCAGAATTTCTGCCCTGCACGTGTCTTCCAAATCAGTGGATAATGCTGTATTATATAATTTCCCATTTTCACCTGAGTTGGATCCATGACAAGAGCAAGGCCAGTAAAATGAGCCAACTTGAAAAAAAATGAAAATAAAAATACTGTTGTTACTGTGGCGTGCACCATTTTGTGTAATGCAGGGAGTGTTCGTACAGTGGAATCCTCACAAAACAGATATGCAAGAGGAAGAGATGAAGGAGATTTGTGCTTTTCATTATCATGCGCCCTAAGCTGTGAAATCCCATAACCACTCTAGACCTCAATCTCCTGGTGCTCTGAAGTGGAATAGCGAGGGAATGGTGGCAGGAAGGGGAAACAACCAACACACATCAGAAATACTGACTTGGCTGACGGGAGGAATCGTTGCTCCACTGGACCAGTCACCGTCAGGCAGGACTGGGGACTGAAGCCCCGGTTTTGAAACATGAACAACATGGCATATTGCCCAAAAACTAAAAAATATTTTTCATTCCTAAAGCAAAGAGTTCCAATTCTTTACTTCAAAATATGTAATACTTTCAAATGCCCTGCAATTTTACTAAAACGTAAACACACCATCTCACTTAACCTAAGCATTTTTGCAGTTCCTGCAAAAAGTAACACTTAAACATATTAATATGTAGATGTGTGTTTGTGTAAAACTAGGTGTCTTCGGTTTTAAACTAGATTGCTTGCTTAAAACTAGGTGTTAATTTTATGCATATAAATATACATACACATATGTATATAAGTACTTAAAACCTGTGCACTTCTGTGCTTGGTTTCGAATTTGCAATGGCAGAAAACCAATAATTCTCTAACTATTTTTCTGAAGGTGATCCTAGTGGATGTGTCCTTAAACCTGAGCAAAAACCAAGCCTGCTAAATTTGCATCTGACTAGTAATTCATACCTACTGCAGGCTTCGGAGAAGGTTGAATACAGACTTTAGAAATTCATCAAACATCCTTTCTGTGAACCCAAGTATCTAGATTTTTGATAGTTTTTTACATAAAAACCTGCAAATGGCTTCACTAAATCAAATAAGCCTCCAGCCCAGACTTGTCTTTTATTTAGAAGCAAACACATTGTTTCTTTATAGGCTCTTCATTGCCCTCCTATGTCCCTGATATTTCCTTTATCTGTTCTCTGCTAATATGCCCTCCCACCTGCACGCCCCCCCAGAGCTGCAGAACTCGTGGGGTCTCAGGAGACACGATCAGGGCCCTCAAGGTGCCCAGCTGAACCTGCTGCTCTCCCCTTTTCAAACCATGTAAAGGGGGTTAAATGGGGTCCTTGAGAATCACAGCTCTGGGCAGAAGGAACTGAAATGTCTCTTCTCCTTGATAGTTTAGTTTATTCCTATAAAAGGGAATATGATTCCAGGCCCATAAAAGGCTTTTTTTCTTTTTTTTAGTTCTTCTCTTCCCCCTAATTTTAAAACCTTGAATTTACCTTTAGATTATAAAACGACAGCTGTGTAGGATTTGGGAGGAGTCACCAGCCACCCTGAAATACCCATCATGATTAAATCCTCTAAAAACATTTCCTGTTAGTCAGGCACAAAGCAGGTGGCTAGAGGTGCACGTTTTTGTTTCTCTGCAGTGCCATTCCTTTGCTCTGGCCCTCAGTTAACAGCAGTGATAATGCTCCTCACTCAGTTTGTTTGAAGATTAAATTAGCTGCTATTAGTTCAGCTCTTTGAAGGTGTACCCAAAGTGCTAAGTATTATTAAATGAATTTTAGCCATTAAACCCTAGAGAAATTTTGTTGCTTTCTATTAGCGCTGGAGCCATGGTGAAGCCTGGGCTGGGCTGTACATGAGCACCCCAGCCCCTGGGTCCCCCTTCACTCAGCTCTGCTAAGAGTTTCTGTCCCTAAACACTGTCACCTGAAAGACATCTAAAGGACCAGGCTGTAAACTGACCTTAAGGATAGTCTTCACAGTTAAGAGAACCTTTCATTTTCCGAGTGCTATCTTGGAAAATTTCTCTGTCTCTTTTTTTTTTTAACTGAACTTTAAAGAAGCAAATTATCTACACAAATTATTAGGCTGAACTTTGATTTAATTTAAAAAAAAAAAAATCTGTCAGCCTGCCTTTCCAATTTAAAGGAAAATGGGCAACTACACTTTTCATTAAATTCCTCCACACTGGAAAGGGTGTAACAGAGGTAAGATCTGTGTCCTTATTAAAGCCCTCTAGTGGTAGTTATACTATTTGTCAACATAGAAAATTGCCACATTGCTAGACTATATTATTTGGAATCTTTAATAGTAAAGTAGATTCAACTAATAGGACAGGAAAAAGAGAAATTGTTTTCAGCAACGTCAATCTTGCAATGCAGAAATAATTGTGATTTATATATACAGAGCAGTAGAAACTGCAAATGCCAAATCATGCAAACACAAAAGGCAGCAAGTGCCACCCTAATCAAACTACAAGGCCTGTCCTCCAGGAACTGACAAGTGGTATGGACTGAGAAAGCTTCTGCAAAATCAAAGCTGACCCAGTTCTCCCACATACAGGGTCAGAGTAGCTAAACCTCAGGATCTGAGAGTACTGGTGCCTTGCTGTGGAGAAGTTGCCAAAGAATGAGCTGCACTGGCAACACAGATAAATGACACCTTTCATTTCTCAAGGCCATAAATCTACCACTTTTCACCAGTCAGTATATTGCCATTATGATATTTTTTTTAGTCTTCTTTCCCTCCTCTGTTAAGTTCTCTTTCAAAACAAACACACAAATGATACAGTCCGAGGCAGCAGAGACAATAACAAGGGAGCACTTCAGTGAAAATATTGCTGAAATTACAAAAAAAAACCCAAACCAAAACCCCAGAACTCAAATAAGCAAAAAACCATCATGTAAATGAAATCAGTATAGGTAGGACCACTGCTGCTGTAACTTGTCTTACATCATGGCTGCTGTTTGCAAAAAGAAACTGTGTACAAAATTAACACTTAATTTAAGCTTAAACCAGTTTTTATAAATACAGTAAACCTTACATTTTGTTTCTAGAAGCAATTTCAGGATTTTAACAATAAATTTGACCTGTCAAATAACCAGCCCGCCTGTTTCAGCCCCCGGGTTAATGGACTGTCTGTATATTCTGCATAGGATTGTACCTGAAGCCATTTCACTTGTTGAATGGCTAAATAGTAGCTGACGTGCCTGGCAGAGCATTCAGTGTTTCTCAAGAGTGACTCTCCCAGAGTTTTCTGGGAGATAAAAGCTTTACTCTGAGGGTTCTGAGTGTTTCTTCAGCGTGTCCTCTCAACCATCTAGAGGATTTTCTGGAGTGCCTACATGAATAGAGGTGCTTATTAGAAGTACTCATTTCAAGAAAGCGTTTTGAGAGTGAAACAAGAATTAAAACAGACAGTCAAGAGATCCTTTGGAGAAATGAGGCTGGTACTGGAACAGGCAGGACATCCTTGCTGAATAAAACATTTTTGCAAAATATATCAAAATTAAGCATGACAAGAGATCATTTCCAGAAGGGAATGGTATTTGCCCTGGGTACTTCACCATTATTTTTCTCATGTTCCATGAGAACTCCAGTATATGAATCATCTTCGGACTTTCCCAGTCCAAATATTTAAGACATTTATTTGTATTGTAAACATTTGCTAAAGTAATTTTTCAAAAGGCAAAATAATAGAGTGGCCTTGATTAGTACAGTCATAAAAACTAGAATAATAAAATGTATGTTGTTATGTTCCCAGTTATGGTATTAAACAAATAAGACTTTGAATAAACAAAGAAATATGCATCACTTGCTACTCTAAGGTTCTCTGAAAGTTATCTTTGAAAAAAAAAGGATGATCACTTGGTAATGTATAGGCCATGTCCAATAAAAATTTACAATGAACATACTGTGTGGCAGAGTTTAATTTCCTGACTCTTGTGGAACTTAAATCTCAACTTTAATAAGACTGTGCTGTTGCACAAAGGGCACCATGAAGCAATGGCTACAATGCAAGCTGAGTGCAGAAAATTATGTTCTTTTCCTGGATCTGATAGGCTTCCAAATTTATACATGTCACTTCTACAGCTCAATTTCCTCCGTGATAAAAATGGGACTAACAATGGTTTCTCACCTTTGACATTCATGGATGAAAAGTGCTAAGTATTATTAATTCACGAATTTATCAACCTCGAGCAGAGTTGTGACCTTGAAAATGGAGAAGTTCCAAAGAGTCTGCAGAGGCTTCTGGGGAGATCATTAGTGCTATTTATTTTCGCAGGCAAGCACGTGGATGTTACAGTGATGCTTGCAGGGCTGGAAGAGGAGAGACAGCAGGACACATTAGAGAGTGTGGTGGTTTTCATGCCCAGATGGAGTTATGAGAGCACAGCACGGAGCAAAGGTTGGAATAAGCCCATCATGCCTAAATGGAAGGGCCTCTCCCCTCCTGGGAGATGCTGAACAAAGTTTTGAAAAACTCTCCATGTTTCAGACCTGTATCTTATGGATTAGTCACAGCAATCAGTCATAACTATTGATTAGCATGGCAGTACAGGGGAACTCACAATAAAACCTCCTTCTCAGTAAAAATCCCTTGAGAACATTTTTCTTTTTTAAAGTCTTAAAATGATCAAGGAAACTGAGGTTGAGTTCTGTAAATCTTTACTAAAGAATGGCAAACCCAAGACAATTCATCATTTTGAGTTCTGCAAATTCTCCCTAAGAACATTTTTCATATGGAAGTCAGCTTTAGTCCATCGGTATTTCATAATTCTATACAAAAATAGGCCAATAGTTTGGCTTACAAAAATATTCAGTGCTTTATTGACTTGCTTCTTTGCCTTATTGCAAAGAGAATTGGAAAGCCCTGAGTGAGTTACAGCTAAGGGTTCTGCAGCTTTTCAGTCTGCTCCACAATTTCCTTTCTGCTCTTTTAGCCCATGTTAATTGCGCACCGTTGCTGTCGTTGGAGCAAGTGTCCCCTGCTGCACTGAGTCACTAGAAAGCAGCTCTTCCAGTCCATCTGTGACAGCTCCAAACACAGAGGAAACACTCTGGATACGCTGATTCAGTGTGGCAGGGGATAAGCGGGCTGGCAGAAGTGGCTTTGTGCATTTTGATAACTGACGAAGAAAGGGATGGGAATGACATTCAGGAAGTGAAACAGAGAATATAAATTTTCTCTTCTTGACTGGTCCAACAAGCTTGTGTTTAAGTTGCATTCTAAGGGGTTAGAAATTTAGTTTGGACAATGAAAACTTTATGCATCTCTCATAAAATATTTATATTATACTGCACTGTATTTTGTATAGCAGATGATATACATTTTACCATATAAAATGTGCTTCAAAAGGTTTGCTTAGGGCTTTGTTGTTGTTGTTTTGGCTTGTTCATGACAGGAATTAGTGATATATATGGCAGTAGCTTGTCTAAAATTAGAGAATGCCCAGAAAAAAAAAAAGAAAAGATCAACCAAGCAAAATACTTTTCAGGATTACCCTACAGGTACTGCCAGTATCTGTGTGGGTAAACAGATGTAAGCACATAACCTTTGGTGCTGCAGTTCTATTCTTAAATCTGATAAACCAGTGAGGTTTTTGTCCAACAAAGAACCAGGTACTGTTATCTGTCATATAATGTGTACATATGAAATCTAGAGATTAATACATGAAATTTCTTTTAACAGTCTTAGATCACGTTGCTCAAACTGGAAAGAAATTTTGGATATCAGGAAGACATGGAAAGTTATTTCTTTTCTTCTCTATAACATCTGAGCCTTCTACACAGATTAGACTGAGATTTCAGCCACTTTCCTCACCCCAGTACAACAGATACATCACAACACTTAAATGGAGCAGATACCAGTGGGACTCTCAAATAGGAGCACTCTGCCTCATAGGGAAAATAGTGACCCTATGGATTTTTCAGTTACAATGAAGTTATGACTTAGTGAATCCTAAAATACCCTTGTGTCCTGTCTTAAGCTGCTAAGTATTTATGTTCCATGTTGAGCTACTGACCAGCTCCACATGGATGTAATCAGGCTTCTCTAGGAACTAAGGGTTGCCTTAGCTTGTCGTGGTTTTGCCCTGGGTCAATTTGCTTTCACACCCCCCACACAATTACTTTAAGTTGAGAGAAGGTTTATACAGACAAAAGAGACTGGATTTAGGAAAATAACATGAACATTTATTACTAACAAAATAAAAACTACTTAAGAACTATA
>JAYRBT010000010.1:17998091-18067264 GCA_036023395.1 Myiotriccus ornatus | reverse complement strand
GCAGCCTCACAAGTGCCTAATTACTGGAATTAATTCCCTTTTTTCTCTAAAACTGGAAACAACCTTCAGAACTTTCCTACTTGATATTCCAGTCTTTTGCAGGCTGGATTCTGGGGTTTTTTTCTTGGACAGACTTTAAATAAAGTCGAATACTGTAATCCAAAATTTTCTCTTACCTGACTGCATGATGCACGACAGGAGAAAGATGGAGGTGCCCCAAAACTGCCAGTCTTCATTTTTCCGCCTCTTTTGTTTCCTCACCAGTCTTGTAGCCCACAATAAAACCCCCCTATTGAGAACCTTTCTTAGGCAGCTCACAAGTCCACCTCTAAAGTTTGTCTGAAGCTCTGGCTCAAACAGCTAATTAGTGATCTTACCTTTTATAGTCTCCTCTACCCTTTAGTTTGCTAACCCTAATCAGCTTTGCCCATTTGAATTCTCCCCCACATGCTCAGTTCCAACTAAGCTGACGTTTTGCCAGGCTGGTCAGCTTCTTACCTTCCTTTCAGTTAAGCTTGATAGTTTGATCCCACAGTCAAGATACAATTACTGTGCAGGCAAGAACTGCAACCTTTCCAGCGTTTACTTTGACCGAAAAACACCAGAGTTAGAAAAGCAGAATTTGAGACTTTTTTAGAATGGGTGAGATTTTCATATAGTTTAAAACCAAGAGGCAAGAAAATATTTAAAAACCAAACAAGAAAATTCTTGTTATGAACTCATTGTTCAGATAACATGAGTGGCTTTCAATTTATTAATCTTATACTTCCATCAAGACTAGCTCAAAGAGGAATACAGCTCTAAAATGTGACTGTAATGGAACTTCCTACTTTCTTATACTCATTTTTAGAGAAAGACAGTTTAAACCAGAATTGTATTTGTATATGGAAATATGTATGAGGAAAAAATTGTATGAGGAAAAACAGTTAAAGAGATCTGCACAATTTAGTAGCCAGGTTTAGATTTTCTTATTGATTGTGAGTATGAAATAGATTACAATTGAATTTTTCAAAACTGCTCAAGATTAGCATCTCTACTGCCTTCCTAAAATAGCCTCTGGAATCTCAGAAAATATGAGCAAAAAATTTAGAGCAATTTCTCTGCATCATTTCTGCAGAGGAATGTGACTACTGAGACATTCACTATCCTTTATTTGCTAGACAAGGACAGACCTTTTAGACAATTGACTTCATCTATGCAGATTACTGACAAAGGATGTTAAAAGGTCACTCTAAATCGTGTCCCTTCGGGCCATTTGGGCTTGAGTGGTCCTGTCCACAACTTATTTTCTACAGTCCACTGCTTTTAGGTAGATATGAAAAGAGCATTGTGCAAAGCATATATTAAGACATCTCTGCATGACCTTCCTTTACTTTTTTCAAAGATTTTGGACAGACCTCATCTTTATGGCAAAGGTCAAATGGGAAACATCTTGAAAAGAGCTACTGAAGCAACAAGGGAATGTGAATCCTTGTGCTCTTCTGCTCTCAGCCGTGAAGCTACTGTACCTTATGAGTAACTTCATGGTTCTCTGTTCCTTTGAGATCATTTATTAAAAAACAAGCCTTTGAAAGCCCTCTTTATTTTCAGTTTGAATCATACAATTAAGGGGAGGAGGTGGAAGCACACTTAAAATGTTTTCACTAGAGTCACCTTTGTCAGTTGAGGGGAATGGTCTGCATTTACAAGAGATAAAATACAGGTCCATGAAACATAATCACAGAGACTGTTTGGTATTTGAAAACGACAGTTATACTGAAAGGTTTCATTTTGAGTAACGTTTTATTATAGAAGTCTGGCAGTTCAGGAGTCTTGATCATTTGTGAAGTTTCTAATACTATATTTCTATTATCTTTTAGCATCCAAGACAAATCATTCCAAGTCTGCCCAGTTTCACAGGTTTTAGTATTATTTTTTATAGTGTAAGGTCTTACTGATTGTCTTGACATGCCCTCCTATCAATTCTGTTCCAGAGCAAACAGTTGTGTTTCTGTTACAAGAACTGTTAAAATTTTGCTCTCAATTTCAGAAGAAATCCCACAACCTCACTGAGATAAGCAAGTCATAATATGTCATACCCGAAGCCATACCACATTTTTAGGAAACATGCCATTATTAAAGACACCCAAAAAACAGGTTTCTTTAGATATCACATTTCTGCGCCTTTCAAACAGAATTTTGGTGTCACATGAAGAACAGGCAGCCATTTGAAAAATAGGGGAAAGGCCTTTTTGTAACTTCTGTAATACACAGTGGTACTTATGATTTTCATTTTGTAACATGCAGAGAATATTTAATTGATGTAATGTCAAATCAGAGCTCTGTGAAATGCAGTAATTCTAGAAATATATTGAGAAAATGCACTTATCCCAAAAATCAAGCTGAAAACCCACGATCTGGCTTTTAAGAATCTGCCTGTGCCAATAACTCAAAGTCTTTTTCAAGTATAAAAAGCAGGATGTGTCTATTTAGTGTAATATGACCATAATGTTATCTAACAGAAGTCCATAGAACACACGAAACATTTGTCTTACAGTCCCTAGGTGAACACATTATCATTTTCTTCTTGTCACTCAACACTGAACATGTTAGATAACAACCTATAATAGAATTTAATATAATGGTTTCTCCAGTCAATATTGGGATGAAGACTGAGGTTTTGCTAATGGAATCTGAGTAGCCAAATCCCTTGGGCAGCATGGATGATCATATCAGCCTTAAAACTCAGTCAAGCAAAAAATTGTGTCAACATAATTTTAATATTGGAAAAAGGTTGTTGCCTTCACTACCTTAAAATGAAGATTCTCACATAGAAATGTATATTTAATAGAAGGTTTTTGAGAGAAATATTCTTTCCTCAAGGTTTTTTTTTTTTTAAAGAGAAATATCTTTCCCATTCACCTAATAACACTTCAAGATTTTCCATCTGCCCTCCTTTTCTTATCTTGCTAATAAAAGGAAAAGGGTTACAAAACAGACCAAAACAATCAAAAAACCCCAACCTAAAATTATTTTATTTATTAATTTTATTAATTATTTTATTAATTATTTTTATTTTCAGCCCATGTCTTTTGAATCCTTTAAATGTGAAAAGAAAGGGAGACTTTCATACAGACAGGTTAGAGAGATGGTTTACTGGCTGACTCAGTACCTACCTCACACCATTTCTGGAAGCACAAAGCAGCACTTTAAAAGCTCTTCCAGTGCAGAGGAAACCTGAGAGCTTCACATGTGCCCCATCTGCGTAACTCAAAACAAGGACACTAAAAAAACAGTCCCACCAAGGGTCTTTTTACGGGAGAGGGAAATGCAGCTCTTCTGCTACAATTCCCAGCATCAGCTGCCTGAGGCTGCACCAACATTACTCAGACAGCAACTCCAATATGCAATTAGTTCCAAAAAGATTGCCGATCCAGGCACTGACTTCGGGCATCCATGAGTAACCAAACATCCTCTTCACCTCTTTGATCTGGTCCTTAAAAATAAGCAGGTGATGATAGTACAGTCTCACCTATTGTTGCCTTTCCTCATACAACAGTCAGTCACTTTAACAGAATTCAATCTGGTAAGTCAAGTTTTATCCTCAATTTTTCTGGTTCAATTAACTTCTAATAACCCAAACTCTCAAGGCAGCTGAAAACCAGTCAGGAATGATCTTTCATGTACACTAACATCTGATTCTTGGGAAATGAACTGTAATTATGGAAAATAGCTCTCCAGCTGAATCCATATACTGTCAGGAGGCAAATATATATTAAGAAGTTATTTTGAAAGTGCTAGGGACATGGAACTATAAGCATAAATTGATTTATGTGAATTTAAATGTCACTCTGTGTAGTATAACCCTCTTTTACTGATACATGTGTAAAAAACATCTTACTATCAGTATTTTAATAATGCACAGATGTAGTGGCAGTTGTGACACTTGAAATTTTTAAATTATTCATATTAGTTATTGTGAAAGTAACCATCACTCAAAAATCACTATGCATTTATATTTACTTTTCAGGTATAATATAGAAAAAATAGTTTCTATTCTATGATAATAAAAAATACATGCCCTAGTCTATAAATCCCTACTTACATGTATTTTTGTTGAGACTCCATCTTGAGAGTGGAAAAATACCAACACCCAATTGAAGAAATGGTGTCTTCCTGTAAGACTTTGCAGCATAAATGGGCAAGAAAGACAAGGAATGGAAAAAAAAGAAAGCCTTGTTATGAACTTTATGATTTGAGGCACTGAGGGAGTAAAAGATTTTCCCCATAACACCGTAAGAAGCTTCTGACAGAAATAAGAAACAAACCAGAGCTCTTAAAACTGCAGTCTTGAGCTCCAACCTCACGGCTAAAAATGTTCGAAAAATATTAAATGTTTCATAGGAAACTCTGTTGTGAGTTAATATGAACAGTTGCTAATATAATGATTGAGTTTATTTGACCTATCTGTCTTCCGAACTCCTGGCCATAACAAAACAGGTGGGGTGACTATGCCAATTAAAATAGTATGCAAGTGTATTTCAGATACATCTCTTCAAATCACCTGGTTTATTTATTTTTTTCACACTGACCTTTCCTGAAGGTAACTTGGTGCTGATGTTTTATTGTTGAATGTCTTCCTGTGAGAGAGAGAACAAAACAGATTCTGGATTGATGCAGAAATTATTTGCTTGAAGTCTGAATACCACAGGAAACAAGACTGCCTCTTAGCAATTCCAAAGAGCCTTGATTCTGGAGAAAAAATAAATAAATAAATAAAAGAGGAGGATTTTGGAAGGTGGATGTACTCCACAACTGTCAGTTCTGCCACACTATGGGCTAAAACATGAATAGACACATTTTTGACTAACTTACTGCAAATTAAATGCAGCTGCTAAAACACTGCCTGGCTAATCTTCAGGTATGTTACATTTGAACTACATTGCTGAAATGCTATTCCAAATTAAGTCATGTCTTATGGCCAAAGCAGAGATTAGTCCATGCAAAAAAGATCACTGAAAAAGCGATGAGTTTTCCTAAAATATGAAGATAAGTAAATGGAATCAGCCAATTTCCCCCTCTTCCCTGTCACATGCGCACACACAAAAATCAAAACAAAGTGCAGAGAAAACCAAAAAAACTACTTCTCTTCAGAAACTGCAATGTAAAAAAAAAAAAAAAAAAAAGAGAAAATTTTCACAGTGCAACAACAGTATCCTCTTTTAAAAAGCATCAACTTAAAATAAAATGGGCAGGAGGATCTTTGGGTCACTCGATTACTCATCTGCATCCTCATACTCTACTATGCTGCAATTCACCTCTGACTGTTTTCAATGCTTTGGAACAAAAGAAAATCATCTAAGTGCCAAGGTCACAGAATCACAGAATACTCCAAGTTGGAAGGGACCTACAAGAATCATTGAGTCCAGCTCCTGGCCCTGACCATCGCCAAAAGAGTCACACCATGTGCCTGAGAGTATCATCCAAACGCCTCTTGAACTCTGTCAGGTTTGGTCCTGTGACCACTTCTCCAGAGAGCCTGTTCCAGTTGCCAACCAACCTCTGGATGAAGAACCTCCTTCTAATACCCAACCTAAACCTCCACTGACACAACTTCAGGCCATTCCCTTGGGTTCTGTCATTGGTCACTACCGAGAAGAGATCAGTGCCTGTCCCTCCTCTTCCCCTCATGGGGAAGTTGTAACTGCAGTGAGGTCTCCTCTCAGTCTCCTCCAGGCTGAACAAACCAAATGCCCTCAGCTGCTCCTCGTGTGGTTTCCCCTCAAAGTCTTTCCATGGCCTTGACCATCCTCACGGCTCTCCTTTGGACACTCCCTAATGGCTTAATATGGCCCAAAACTGCCACAATATTCCAGATGAGGCCACCCCAGTGCAGAGCAGAGCAGGACAACCCCTCCCTCACCTGGCTGGTGATGCTTTGCCTGATTTCCCCAGGACACGGTTGGCCCTCCTGGCTGCTGCCGATGCAGGTTCAACTGCCCACTGCCCAGGACCCCCAGGGCCCTTTTCATGGCACTACTTTCCAGCATCTCATTCCCCAATATGTCTGTATATCAGGGGCTGCCCCATCCCAGGTGCAGAATCCGACACTTCCCCGTGTTAAACTTCCTATGGTTGGTGGTTGCCCAGTCCTCTAATTTGTCCAGGTCTCTCTGCAGGGCCTCCCTGCCTTTGAGGGAGCCAACAGCTCCTCCCAGTTTTGTGTCATCTGCAAACTTGCTTAATATCCCTTCCAGTCCTGTGTCCAAGTCGTTTATGAAGATGTTGAAGAGCACTCAGTGTGACTTTGCTGGGTAAAGGACTCTGCAGAAACCAAGTGAGATACAGCCAAGCAGGTGGAGCTGGGCAAGCAACAAAATACACAGTCCATTGCTGCAGATGAGCCCCACACGGCTGATAAACCAAGTGTCCTCTACAGACAGAATCTAGAGCCAAGTCACAGCTGGGCAAAGTCCCTGTCCAGCTTTCTCCTGACAAATCAGCCAGTTTGCTCCTCAGGCTTCTCCTGGCTTTGGCTGTATACATCTTGAATCCCCCTGTACAGGCTAAACCAGAGCAAAATTGTATTAGCATGAAATGGAAAGAAAAAAATGACAGGAAGAATTAAAAGCCTGGGAGGAACCAAACTTAAAATAATCTTTTTTTTGGTTTAATTACTGTGCTGGTAGAATGCATTACTGTGCATTGTTAGTACAGTGCTGAGAGTATGAAAAAAACCCTCAAAACTACACAACAGAAGTGTAGGAGAAGGAGGAATAGAAACCAAATGCTGAAAAAAAAGGTACGAGTAAGAGTATAATTTTTGGCACTGTACAATTATCCTCCACAGCCTCAAGTCTCACTTGCCTCACCAGGTCAGTGTAATATGATTGTCGCCTATAAAAATCACAGTAATCTTGTTTTTATACATCTCACTCCTCCAGGTTGTAGCTCTTCTTAGCCAAAATAACTTCTTTCACAGCATACCACAACAGAGATCGACTCCTCCTACATGCATCACTACTATTCCCAGTTATTTTATGTTCAGTTTAATTTACAGACTTGTTGGAACAGAAGAACACTAAAAACCAGCAGTTTTTTAGTGTTTGTAGCATGTCTGGCTGACACTGTACGAACAATGTAATCTAAAAGGACCATATTTTCCCTGGCTTTTTATACAGGGGCTGAAGGGGTTTCAACTCCTCTTTAGGCCACTTTTTCACACCAGAATCATAGTCCTGCAAATTGCCCACAAATTGCTGCTTGAAGAGAGCGTGAAGCACTGTACTTTAACAATAAATTAAGAAAACCAACATTTTAAAGCCTGTACGTTGACAAATATTTTAGCAGTCATTTTAAAACACTCAGTTCCTCAGCAAAGCCTCCTGTCATATAAATGAGAGGGGCTTGCAGTGGGAATGGATTTAATGCTGTCCCCTGATTTAAATGCTTAACTGAAAGATTGCTTTGTGAAATAATTTTGAGAAATTTAAGCAGAACTCATCACAGAACTAGATATGCTTCTGAAGGGTCCAGAAACAGCATCCATGACCAGTGCAACACACAATCCTGCAGAAGTGGCCAATGGCCCACACAGGTCTTACAATGAGCAGGAAAAGAAACAAATCTGGTTTGCTATTCAAGATCAGCAAATAATTAAACCATCAGAGGTAAGAAAAGTGGTGTCTATTACTGAAAAAAAATAATCTGTCTTAATCTTCTCTCTTGTTCCAAAGTTGGCATAAAACACCTATAGATGTTTGCCAATCAGCAGATATAATCTACCATCATATGCCCAGTGTATTTTCATGATTAACTAAAATTCCTAATACCAGCACACAGTGCTGGAGAATGCATGGAGCACACTTTAATCAAAGCCTAGTGCAGGCTGATAATGGTCCTTAATTTTCATAAGCAGTCTTAAGAAATTTAATAAAACCTTTTACTTTTCTTTTAACAGTAACCATAGTTTCATGGCAAAAATTATTAAACTTTTCATAGAACCATTCGATGGACTTAACACAATTTCTTTTGCACGTTAACCAACTCCAGTAGAAGAAGCAATGGGATCTGACGCAGCTATAACACCAGCCTTCTCCAAGTCTCTCCAAAAATGTCTCCTTCTCTTTCATAAAAGCAACAGATTTTGTCATTTTTCTGCCTACCCTCCTTTTACAGATCAGTTTTAGTCCTCACTCAAAACTTTGTGATTTCCAATATAAAAGTTCACCTTTTATCCTTACTATTTTTATTTTTTGTCTCACACAGTCTTTTAATGAATTACTATTCCTGGACTCTCTGGCTTCTTTTTTTTCTCCAGTCTCTTGTGATTTTTGAAATGTAAACAAGTTATACAGGCAGGATGCTTTTCTCATCCAGTGCTGCATGAATTTCTTCCACGTACACTAATAAATAGTGCAGCACGATTTTCCTTAGTGGAACCTGTGGTAATACATCAAGATTAAGGAAACGATTTTGAAAAATGTTCATATACATCTCAGTTCATTAAAAAAAGAGGGGGTTTGACTGTATAGGAGACGAAACTGGATTTAATCTCTATATATGATAAAAAGCTCATTAAAATATAGAAATTAAAACATCCTAAACAGATGGATTTCCCACTTACTGTCCCACATATGGGACAGAGGTATCTGCATATGTCTGTCGAAGTGTATCCCATTTTGTTCGGCCATGGTTCCCCTTTCAAGATGAGAATTTATTACAGGGAAATGTATGCTCTCAAATTGACCATAATTTTTAACCAATGTCATAAGCTACTGCTTCTTCTTTGGTAGAAGAAAGGAAAGTTGCTTTTGGCAGTTGTTCTTAATTCTTGCTTTATGGAGGCCCAGTATCCTAAAATGCAAAGGCTTTTCTTCTTCCTCCTTTGATTACAGGGTAAGCTCTATTACATCCATATTTGCATCTTCTCCCCTAGCCTGTATCAAATGTTGCAGCTTAAAAACATCTCTGACAGAGTTCTGGACTCTCAGCCTTCTAAAGTGAATTATTAGACAACTATTCTTTTGTGGAAGGAGGAGGCATTTTGCCTTTTGACATCTGGCAGTCATTTAAAGAACTAGTAATTCCTCATTCAGAATAGTACACATATCTGATTTGCTTTCAGTATTTTCTTGGACTAAATGCCACTCTAATGCTACTCTTAGAAGAAAAAAAAATAAAAAAGAATCTGTTGGGTGGAGCTCAATTCCAGCTGCTAGATTTTCACTATACCTCGTCCTACACCCGATCCTTAAGAACTATCTAATGTGCAAAATCTGTTGTTTATACAGATCTGAGGCTGGCTCTGTCCCAGTTGCTTGAGAGTGATATCTAAACATAAAATAATCTCTGTATAAACTGTGGCTTTGTAAAATATGTAAGCACTCTGTGTTTGTTCAGCCCAGGTCGCTTGCTGAAAATGAAGGTTATTCCTGGGTGATAACAATCAGATGTCAGTTCAGCAGGGAATCCGAATTCTTCCAAAGTTTAATTATGCTCAAGTGACAAGGACATGAGATGGGGACAGGTTAGGTAGAATTTTAAAGAATGCCATCAGCACATGCAAAAACTTACCCATGGTAACTGCACTGCCTTGAATTCTGTGGAAGTAAAATCAAGTAAATTAAATAACTTTTAAATACATACCTAATTATGAGATTGCACCCTTTGGATCATTAGAGCTGCAATCAGGAACAATGCTTCTTTTCTGTTTCCACAGAGTGGGGATCCTGTAATGATTAACTGCTGCTGAAGGATAACACAAGGTAAGGTTAAAACATTTTTTAAAAAACTTAAGCAATAAAATACATGTGACTCTTGAATGACACAACTTGTCACATTAAGATTCTTGTCCCTGAAATGTATATAAAACAGTACATTTCAGTTCTGGTACAACTTTAAAAAACTATTTGGGGTGTAGGAGGTTAATCTTAGGACAAAAGAAACATTAGCTGCATTAAGGTTTAAAAAAGCATGTTTTTATGTTAGAAGAGACTACCATGGGACAGTTAAACAAAAGAGTACCTGAAAAAACTTACAGATATGGTCTGATTTTAGTGCCTGTTTTATAGAAAAAACAACCAGGAAGATCACTAGATAATTTTTGGCAAAATTATTATTTTAGTCTTTTCAATGCTTTCAATCTGATATAACTGTAAATATAAGACCTCCTACTTCAACTACACAAACTAACACTTACCTGAGCACATTCCCCGTTGTTAATACAGTTCAGTCATCAAAAATAGCACATACAGTTTGATAAAATTAATCCTTTCCTTTCTGATCCTTTCCCATAATCTCCTGCAAGCTCCAGAGGCCAGGATCTCTTTTTATTTGGATGCCACTGTGAAAAATACAGGGGCCTATTTCCTTAGGACATACCCCATGAATGAACATGCCAACAAACAGCACCCTGCAGTGAATAACTCCCCATGTGCTGAGCTCCAATACAAAATTTGTTCTTTCTCCCAGTTAACCTGGGACTGGTATCTTCTCCTCAAAGGCTTTCCCTCTAAAACCACCACCTGACATGGAGCATGTCCACCTCAGCAATGAAAATACTGGGTGACACTGGGGCAGCTAAGACTTACCAGCATGATCCTGCAGAAGTTTGATATTCATTCATATAACAAAAAAAGTGAGAGCCCTTGAAATTTGTCACTTTTTGAATCTTCAAAGTTTCTTTCTTTTTACTAGCTGAATATTGAAAAGATCAGGGTATAGCTGTCTTAATGGAGACCTTCAACTTAATTTGTGCCAATCTTCTCTTCCAAATCCCATCACTTCAAGCCTCTTGGTGTCAGTTCTGAACTCAAATTCTTTGACTTCTTGCAAAATACTCTTTCTGTGTTATAAGACTTGGAATACATATGATTTAGCCACAACCACAGAACCTGTTGGGTCAGTGGTGTTAAGATTCAGGTGTGGGAATGTGTTTTCCCTGTTACAGAGCTGGAAGCAGGGTCAGGACGTGCTCTCTACGGCAAATGTGGCTTGGGTAATGTGCTGTTAAACCACTCCAGCCTCAGTGTTCCTACGAGATTTTAGTCACCCCTTCTCTCCTGTGATTGCATGAGGGCTCCATTAGATTCTGTGGCAAGGCAGTGCACTTGCATGTCTTTCTGTAGCAATAATAAACATTATTGGTTGCCCTTTTTTTTTCCCAAAGGGTGCTCAGGTTTGCATTTATTGGATTTGAAGTACTACAGCCTTTCTCTAAGGATTCATGCAGGGGGTAGAAAA
Organism: Myiotriccus ornatus; assembly: GCA_036023395.1. NCBI lineage: Eukaryota > Metazoa > Chordata > Aves > Passeriformes > Tyrannidae > Myiotriccus > Myiotriccus ornatus. Next base: position 18,056,041 of record JAYRBT010000010.1, on the reverse strand, counting down.
AGGCAATCAATAAATTGTGTCAAAAGAAAAAAAAAGGAGGGGAAGAATATGTCTTCACTTACCTAGGGAATTTTGGGATCAATTAGATTGTTTCTTTGTGAATAAGAGAGTCAAGATTACAGTTGAGTTCTCTCTTTGGGAATTTCTAATAATCTCAGGTGGCTGTGGTTGATTCTGAGTTTTTAGTTCACCTTCTCAGCCAGCAGCTGGCACAATTTCAAACAACAGAAATACACAACTCTCAAATAAAAATACAAGATTGACCATGGTAATCAACACATTGCAGATACAATTAGAGTTCAGCACTTGGATCAGAGAAAGACATGGCATCATGACATGGCAAACGTGCCTGTTGGGACAGCTGCTGCACCTGACAGCCCCTGCTTTGCCAGCTCATGTCTGCCTCTTGTCCTCTACAAGGCACGATCCCAATCCCACTTGCTGCCCTTGATATTGTGATCTGTGCCTGTTGAGAGGGGGCCAGACCATCTGCACCAGTTCTGCAGGCTGCGTTTTCAGAAGTGCTCTGCCCTCACAATGAAGTCCTGATTTTCCAGAGAGTCTGGCACCATCTTACTGCAGTATATACCAAATTTTCACAAGTGCTTGGCCATCAGCAGTTCCTGTTGACATTAAGCCTGCCTGTGTGTTTATCTACAGCTGTTGCCTCTTTTGCAGGTCCTTTAAGCATCTCCTTTGCTGGTGCCTGTGTCAGCACAATGACCTATCCCATTGTCAGGCACATCTTTAGGATGTGAGGTCACACGACAGGGGAGAAATCACGGTCCCAGCCAGCTGGTGGGGTCTGTACTGCCTTGCTGGGGTTCTGCCAGCAAACGTGGCACAGACACAGCTGCAGAGCAGTTCCATCGGCTCTTTCACAGAGTCCTGTCGCTTTGGGTGGAAGGTTCCAGGACTTTCCTCCCAGAGCTCTAAAACAAATGAGACAGATCTCTGGAGAGGAAAAAATGCAAGGTTGGATTCCTATATGTGAATCACAGGCTTAGCATTTCACATGTGCGTGTGGGTCTGTAAACGGCAGAGACACCAGCAGTTAAACACTGACTGCCTCTAACCAGTTTCACCTTTGCTCTTCATAGGAAGACTTGATGACCCTTTGAAAATGGGTGCTAACCTTGAGATGAGGTTCAAAACAAACTGTCCACATTTACCTCCTCTTTGGAATTCTCCATGGAGATTTTCCTCAAGCCTGTACCATGGATGTAGCACACAGATTTCTGAATCTCCCAGATTTCCCAGATTTCTGAATATTGCTCAGATAAAGCCAGCTTTTCCAGAAATCAATATGGATGGAAGCTGTATCTGCAGACACAGAACAAAATATTCTTGGTTTGTGAACAGTTTCCCTGTATTTGTTGGGTTGCCACCTACCTAAACAGAAGCACAAGAAAGTAAAGCCAAATTCCCTACTTCCCATAGGTAGAACAGGCATAGGCCACTCAGCTAACTGTTTAGAGAAAATATTTTCCTTACAAATGTGCCCCTCGTAATCTTCAGAACAACAAACCTCATTCCATTTAAACTGCAGTTGGCACTGGTGTGATACTGCAGGCATAATGATGATTTGCTTTCATGCCTTTTCAGAATGCACTGTAATTTGGAAAATGCCAGGCTAACTCATAAGAAACAGAGAGAAAGCATAGATCCACCCTGAAGAGTGGACTAGGAAGGGGTGGATATGCAGGTAAATCTACCGTAACTCGCCACTGCAATAACCAAGTCATGTTGGAGGACACAAAATCTGCTGAGGGACAAGACACAAAAAAAAACCCCAGATCACTGGGTCATCTCAAAAAATCTAAACCAATTTTGTCTTCTAAAAAGCTATTTAGTTGCCTTCATCTGTACATTGTCAAAGGTTATCCTTTTATACAATGAGTAAAAGGATCCTTTTTAAAGTGATTAATCTGACAGTGACATTTTTAACTTTCATAACATCCCATGCTGTTATGACAAACAGTGCACAGTTCAAATTAAAGGAACGTTTCTATCAAAGTATTCCACACACAAAGAATACAGAGCCCAGCATGGAATAACTAATGGCCCAAACTACAGCAGTAGTATTTTTTTGGAGTTCTTCAACCTGAGAAGCATTCAGGTTTATCAAGCTGTGATCCAAATCTTTTCTATGCATACAGTGTCCCTCTGTCTGTCTTAGTGCTCAGTTCTTTTCTAAGCACATCACATAGCAACATAGAGGCATTTTTTTAAGGGCTCCCTGTTCAGCACCATCAAACTGTGGCTTCAGAAATGCCTTTACTTGTAGCATGTATTTGCTGATGAGTTTTTGAAGTTTTTGAATGGGCAACTAATAAATGGTGCAGATTGAAAAGCAATTATAGAGGATGGTCCTTTCAGGGAGGTGTGCTTGAAAATAGTCATCAGTTTGAAGGGAACTTTGAGGGGTAGGTACCTTTCAGTGTGGATTATAAAGGATAGCGAGCAGGAACCCGAGTAAAATAATCCACACTTCCTATATGTGCAGTTCTGAAGGGTTATTCAAACCCCACGGAAATCAGTGCAGAGCTGCAGCTTCATAAAACTGTAAGAGAACCCTTTCTTCTCTCCTTGCCACACTGATGTGAGGTCACTCGAGAATTGCTCAGATGATCAGTGCTTACAGGATCTGGAGCATTGTTGTTACTAATGGTCCCTGGCACAATATTTCTGTGCTGCAAACAAAGGGTGCCAGTAGCCAAGCAGTTTCTTGGGGTGGCTGAGCAAGATTACTCAACTTGTGACCTTCCACAGACATTCAAATACATTAATTACATGACTCAGTCCTGACTGTCTCTGGTTAGATAACAATAGTTTCCTATATTATATGAGGAATCCAGATGTTCTATCAACCTTCACTATTTTTTTACTAATCTTCTGCAGTATTTTTGTGGCATCAGAAAGATTTTACTACTATATGTGTCAATTCTGTTTCATGTGAGGGTCTATTTCTTACTCTGACTAGCAGCAATGTAGTAGAAAAAATTAGAGTCACAGCACCGCCAGATGTGTCAAATGAAACACATTTTTAGCTGTTCAATCATAGTAACTTTTCAGCATTAAAAAGACCAAAAGGAGTAATAAAGTTTTGCAAATGCTAGTATAAGAGAGAGGGGACTTAAAGAAAATGGGTTTAGTTATAGTTTATGAAAACATAAACCACCTATATTTTGCTTCCTTACTTGTTTTTATAACCAGTTCCATGAAAACAGAATCAGGAAATGAACTTATGGATTCTGAGAGAGAAAGTGGCAAATAGACTCAAACTGCAGATAAACTTCTTCCGTGATTAATTTTTCCTCCCTTCCCATCTCCCAGACAACCATTCTTTTTATGCTGGAAATCATTCCAATATAGGTCAAAGAGATCACAGACTACTGCACTATGACTTACAAAGAGAAAGAAATACTCATTGCTTTGTTAACAAACTATTTCCAGAAATACAAGTTCCATCTCCACTACAGCATTAAAGCAAAAATTGTCAAAATTGTTTTCTTATTGTCCTGATGTTCAGGTACAGAGTGGTTTAACTAGCAAATAAAAATTACTTCTAAAGAAAGCTGCACTGATCCATATGACATAGAGTGGTGTGTCATACCAGCATCTCACTCCAGACCTGCAGCAACAGTTCACTACTAGAAAGTATTTCAGAAGTTTTTAGAAGTGTTTTAGAGTCATCAAAAAAAAAAAAAAAAAAGTAATTGGGGAACAATAATCTGTTGCTTGAGGTTTTAAAGACAATGACATTTCAGACAAAATGAGTAAATATAAGGCTGACTGATGACTTCTAAGAACTTATGCCATCTGGGGAAAACAGGTGAGCTTAGATGACCTTAGGATGCAAGGACGTACTAAAGAGGTGGACAAGACAGTCAGAAATTCTATGTTACTGGAGACCACAAGAGGCTACTTGCTCTTGCTACACGTCACAGACAAAGCCATATACTTATTTTCAGCCAGAAACTCTTCCCCACAGTGTCCTACCAGCACTTGGAGTTGCCCTTCTCTGGATTCAGTGTACCCTCTGTTCTTTCCTGTACAGTAACACAACTAAATTTACCCCTGTACCAGCAGAAGAAGGGATGATTATTTTCTTTCACAAGTAGTAAAGCCTTGGAAAGGCAGGCTGGATATTCAGCACACTGGAAGCCATCCAGAAGGAGGACATCTCCTGAGGCTAAAACAATTATTATCCCATTTTGGTTGGCTGTGGGAGCATGAGGCATCATCTAACTCTGAGGATTGCTAGGCAAAGGTTACAATCCTAAGTCTGCAGATCACTGGGTACCTCAGACTCTCTTTTGCTAAGTGAATTTGTGTATAAGTAGCTAGAAAAGAGGGATAGTCCTGACACTGATGAATCTGCAATCAGGGCAAGGGTTGGGAGTGCAAACATACAGTCTTAGGCTCTGGCAGAGAAAACAGCTGCATGAGGACATACCTCTGCGTTTCTGCAGAGCAGCTTGCTGAATCAAAGCTGAGGTAGTTTATTTCATGGATTATACATGTATTTAATTAAAATTCTAGATAAATATTTGTAGCAATATGCTTTTGAAGTACTGCAGAGTTACATTGTATTAAACATTTATTGCAGTCGTATGAAATATTCCTTAGGTTAAATATTTACTGTTATTTTCAAGATATTGGTATTGAGCTTATTATAAACATGGCGCAAATGCAAAGCCATCTTTCTCAGAGCAATATACTTCTCTGAGTTGCTTTTAGACTTATTTCCTGATGGATATTTGCCATTAATGCACTATGACTTTTTCGTTTATGAGAAAAGGCTCTAGCTCAAACTAAGAGAAAGTTGTAATTTAAAAGATAGTTTCCACTATGCTCAGCATTCTCATAGTAATAACAGTTTGTCCTTTTTCTTACTGCAGCTACTGTATTAAATATTTATATTGATGTTTATTTTGTAAACAAAGAAACTGAATTAGGCTAACACACGATGCCTATGATGTGTTTTAATATCTGTATTTGCTTTATGTTGTGGCCTTTTATGCAATTGATTCAAAGGATCATGTTAAATAATAAGTAGCATTTTTAAAATTACATGAAATTATTTTAGTTTATTTGCCGGAGAAGATCGATGTTTTAAAAATAAAAATCAGAAGTACTTACTGTGGAGAATATCCAGTCCTTACCTATTTTATATGCAGTAAAGGTAGTGAAATTACCTGGAAGTGTTTGGCTTTCTTGAAGACAGCAGGATTGTCACAGTGTCCTTTGGAATTTGACCTAAAAACCTCAACACATTAGGACTAGAGAAAGCAAAAGGCTTTTGGTCTGGCTTTTTTTTTTTTTTGTGGGATTTTCTTCCTGATCAATAATTGAATAGTCCAACCAACTTGAAGGTGCTATATGTAGGACAAACACTCACATTTATTTAGTTCTTTGTATTTCCCATGTAATCTTGGGATTTCCAGAAAGTTTGTTTCCTATATAACACTCCTACTGCTTGCAACTGCATAAAATAGTGTGTTCTGCCCGGGAAGCACCCAGGCTGTGGGCTAGAGGTGAGGTATTACGGAAGAATATTCACCTTTCCAGTTTCGTAACCCTGGGATTTGTACATATCAGTTTATTTTGCACCGTGGGGTATCACCTTCACACGGGTAACTCCTCTGCATCCCTTTGACTTTGGTGCTAACACAGTCACCACTTCCCAAGGCCCTATAAAATGTCTGGCCTTTCTTAATCCTTATGTTAAACCAAGAGCACTTAGAAGGTATCATGCTGCCAGTTTTCTCAGTCAACCCTTTAGTGCAGGTCGAAAGGTTGGTTTTTTATTTTCTTGATTATCTGAGGAATCTGACACTAAAAAGGCAAAGGAAATAAAAAATCAACCAAAATAAGTAATAAGGACAAACTGAGGAACTGAAGCATTTATTATTCTTCAGATAAGGTCAGTAAAGACTATCAATGCACCAACTGTTATCAGAGAAAAGGTGCTTGCGTTTTCCTGTCTAGTTAAAGCTGTCAGTGGTCATGACATAAAGCACATTCCTCAAGCTCAGTTATCAAGACAGCTCAGATAGACTTGTATATTTTTATGTTCCTGCTTTAGTGTGATAGTGGTCTTTTGCTGTACATTCTTTAGATTTTACATACATCTATTGTAAGTGTCAAACATTAGTTTAGAGTTCTTAGATCTCTGTTCCTTCTCTTTTCAATCTGATGCTTAGTGAAGTATTGAGACAACTGCAGTTACAAGTTTCTCCAAAGCTGACTTGAAAGAGGAAAATTAAACTTCAAAGATGTATCAAACTTGGGATGAAATAAATTACTCCAGAATTAGCATACACTACTTTTCAAGGTCTAAGATAAAGACAGTCCTTGTGTACAATGTGTCTTACCTGTACACCTACAAACTCGTTAGACAAATGCTTTCAAAAACAAGAGCAACTTTCTTATTCCGTGAACAATAAAAAATCTGAAATGTTTCTTTTAGGGGCCTCAGTGTAATGGTTGCCTGAAAATCCTGCACAATTCATCTAGAGAAGTAGTCTCAAAGTTCTTACATGTAATTGGTGCAAAATTCAAGAAACTGAGAGGGGAATTTCAGTGAATGTTCACAGAATCACTGTGTGCCATATATGCACATTCAAATACCTGGATGGTTTCTATTAGGCCCATTTCCACTGTTTGTTAATGCAGAAGTCAATCAGGAGGGCTTCATAGAGCATCCAGTGAGAGAGCATCATAATCTTCTAAAATACTAATAATGTATTGATTTTTATGGTGCTTTGTGTGCTGTTGATCCCCAGCTAATCATTGGGAAGATCCAAACTTCTACCTTCATGAACTCTTTTCCTTGTGTCCCAAACAAAGAAATGCTTCCTCTTTTTGAAAAACCCTTAGGCTAAACGAGAAATCTGCCCAACAGGAGTTAGTGGACACAGTTGGTCTGTAAAACACGTGAGGACAGAGGAGTTTGCTCAGCTAAATGAAAGCTACAGAAATATATATAAACAAAATCACAGGCGCTATGTAGGTAAGGTACATTGGCAAACTGCTGAATTTTTATTTGTACAATGTTTTACAGACCAGACCAAAATAAGAATCCTTCATTTCCATTCACTATCAAACAAGACCCCTTGTTGCTGAAAATAAACTAATATAAACTGGGCTATAAACAAGGAGTTCTGATCTTGCTCTAAGCTCAAGATACTCCAGTAATAAAAAAAATAAAAATAAAAAAATTGTGAGCTTAGGCTTGGAACTGGTCTCCTTCCACTGATCAGGTGCTTCTGGAGGGTAATTCCTTCTTACTTCAAAGTTGCAACAACCTTACTGACTAGCTTGGAATGTTATTAGCAATACCAATGATTTGCTTTAGTCACACTTTGTTCTCATCATCTTCACATAAAGCAAAATAGCCCAGGACCACCCACAAACACTCCAATGTATACAGTGCATGAATGGTAAGGTAATTCATGGTATAAATTGAAATACCAACCTGTGATTCCAATCTTTGTGTATGAATTCCATTGACTGACAAGGGTTTGGGGTTTTTTTGGTCTTTTGTTATCCATGTAAAACCACAGAGCTCCCACGTGCCCTCATTATTTGCCTACTAGAAAAAACTACATGCTACTAAAATATAGATTTCACACCATGTATTTCAATCAAAATATAATTTATGAGCTAAAAAATATGCAACATGTTGGCCACATTCTTACCTTGCAGAACACACACTTCGCTTCAGGTCTTTGCCAGTCCCAGGGATGCACAGACAGCCTGCCAAAGAACCAACGGGCATAGCAGGAGTTTGAATGTATTTTATACATCTGACACGAACCTGAGAAAGCAGTCAAGGCACTGATGTACAGGTGACTGACTTCATTTGGAGTGACAGTATCCTGGGGGACTTCTTAGAAAAAGATATGTAAGCACCAAATATCAAGCTAACTTGTCTATATGACAAGTCTAAATCCTAACACTTTAGACTTCAAAACTCTGAAGCTGTGGCTTTATAGCCAGGAAATATTTAGCTCTAAACTTTTATTATTTTGTCTTGATGCCTGAAAAGGGTACACAGACTTTTCAGTGGTTCTGCTTTCTTGGATGCATTGGCACAATTATTAATGTCACCTATGAATCTTCTGTTGATAAGGCCTTGGACAAGGATCTTATTACCCTGTAGAGATGAAGTTCCTCTGTAGAGAGAACCCACCTCAGGCAGCCCATTATCCAGATGTAGGAAATAAATTAGCAGGGGCCAGATAAAATGGAGATGTTATAAAGTGTCTTCAAACTGGTTAATGAAATATATTTAGAGATAAAAGGGGTCATACTTGGTCCTGCTGTATTCAGATCATATCAGTGATGAATGGGATGGCAGTATTTATACATCTAAATATTTTTAAACATATTTGTTTTAATCTTTACGTGCTTATTTCTTCTTCTGGCTTGTTCTACAGTGAATTGCAGAAGGAAAAGTCAACTGCAGTGATAAATTGCACAAGTTACAATGAAGAGTATTCACTACAAAAATGCTAATACAGAAACCACCATGTCCCAAACACTTCTGTAACTAAGCCTCAAGGAAATAGCTCTTACTGAACAATGTTGTTATTCAGCATCAAACTCGGCATCAGAAACTCTGATAGTCAGGCGTTTCCAGCAGTGCTGATGTGCTGATAAAGTCATGCTTACTTTTGGCTAGGCCGTGGCCCCAAAATAACATCATTGGCACTCGAAGGTAAACTCATGACTGTGAAGGTAAAAGATAATGTCCTATCTCCTATATCACAATTTTCAACACTGGTGACTTTGGGTACTGAAAGTTCAGCTTCCCTTAAAAGGAGCCAACAGGCAGAGTACTGCACTGGATTCTCTTATTGCTTCCCAGTAGGTCCCAAATAAGTTCAACACACTCCTGTTTTCTTTCTCCTGACCTTGGTCATGAGTCCTGTCACTTCCCTGCAAAAGCACAAGGAAATAATACACTGCCAGTATCTTTGGCTGATCCTAACGGTGTTGTAAGAATAGATTTGTTCATCCATTCTAGACAACACATACTACTGACAGTCCTAAAATGGGTTGTGATATGAGAAACAGTCAGGTGAACCACAGCAAACAGTGAAATTATATTAGCTTGAAGAATGTTTTGGTTTTATTTTAATGCTCAACTCTCTGATCTAACACTTTAGGTTCATTTTAGACTCTGCTTTTCACAAAATGCCAGATGTAGCCTTTTGCACAAAACTAACCACTAGTATCTGTTTTACAAGAGCCAGCAAAATTCAACTTGTACAATTCAGTTTAGAACTGAGATAACAGTACTAGTGTGAAAACTATTGTGCTACTTTTCTGAAAACAAGTAGAATAATGGATATAATAGAAAGCTCAGCAGTCTAACAGAGCTCATTAATGTAGGCAATTAACACAGTCCAGTTGTAGTGGTATTTTTCTATAAAGTTGTAGATCTGATAGTGATGACATTCTAAGAATTACCCTGATTTTTCAGGTCAGAGTGCCAAAGCTGACTAAGAAATGGAATGAATTCTAGAGTCTTTCCAGCAGCTGACTAGAGGACATCCTCTCAAAACAACTGGAAGGAAACCAACTGCTAGCAACACTTTACAAGTTTTATTTCTTAACTGAAAAATGTCTAAAAGAAATACATGTCCCATGCATAAAAATAAAATCAGAAATACAAAATAAAGGTGAAGAGTAGGATACAACCTTCTGTCAAGCTGCTTTAATCTGCTTTTCCTGGAGTTCTCACTCAATGGCTTTGCATCTTAAAATACGTTACTTTTCAGAACACTGATTTTAAATCATAATTGTAAGTAAAATACATTCTCTCAGTAAAATGAGATTTCTTTTGTTTTGTGTCCATCATGTCCTGAAATAACAAATAAACTAAAAAGAAACTTCTCTACACTCTCTACCCCCCAAAAAATAGGGTTTTTTGTTTGCACAGCTGAAGAGAGAGAACTCTGCACTTGACTGAGCATTTAATATCAGGAAAGTTTTTAAAGTTTTCTGTTGCAGAGAAGGGATTGCTCAGAAAGCTTCCTCATTGAAAAAGATGCATAACTACATGAATTACTTGCCTGCAATAAGAAAGGGGGAAATGTCGGATGAAATTGAGTGAGATCGAGCAATAGAAGGAAAGTGCTGGAAGATAAACAAGTGCTGGAAATGTCTGCTTGCTGCCCACAGGGCTCAGAGCCAACCCTGGAGATAACAGCACAAGCAGAAGTGGGGAAGAAAGACTGTACTGAGCCTGTCCACTGGAGCCAAAGCTTAGCCAGAACTATCAGCCTTGATTCTAAACTTTTGAACATTCAAAGAGAAAGGATCATCTTGGACGCACAAAAGAAACAGAACTTCATTCTCATCTGAATTTAGGGAGCTCTGAATAGAAATTATGGGTAGAGAAGCCAGAGGGTATTTTCTTGCTGGCATAGGCTGAGATTTCAGGGGTTCTGCAGATGGTTTCTGGGTCACTGTTGTGTGCAGAGCACCCATATTGCTCCTGCACATGGCCCTTGATGCTGGCCCAGAAGCTCTGTGAGCACCTCAGTCCTTGGGTTTCCCAGGCAGGCAGAAAACAGACCAGAGAGGGTGCTGGGAGATGAGTTGATGCTCCATATCTCAGGATTGCTCTTACTAAGAGCAGATAAGGCTGGGGAAGGAGGGAGACTGTCTGGGAAGGGGAAATCAGAGAGCTAACTGAGGAAAAGATTTTCTTTTAATGCTAAACAACCTTGAAGAAGTATGATTCCAGTTGAATAACTGATGATAACACTAAATGTCGGTTAATAGGAGGAAAAATAGTTGTAAATACAAAGTGAGAGCAATAAATTTCAGAGCAACTTGGATAGATTAGGAGCACACACTTTTAAGTAACTGCAGTTCCAAGATGAAAGAGGCAGTGTAATGAGACAAAGAGAAAAGAAAATCCTTTTGTCCTCTGCTGGGAAACACTAAGTGTGAGAAGGCCCTTAGCCTGTTCATGAATAAGTCTTCATGACTTCCACATGCTGCTTGGTGGCAGAAAAACCTTATATAGCATAAAATAAAATAATAATAAAAGATACATGCAAATATTAACTCAGGAGAGTAACTCCAATATTATAAAAATGTATGAAGATTCATTTGAAGTGCCGTAAGAAATAACAGAGAGATTATCATATATCATATTATGAACAGGAGTAGAAACAGCAATGCTGTTAAGAGGCAAGGTTTGTATTTGGGAGAAGTAAATGATAATGGATATGGGAAGTGGAAGAGCTACGTATATATCCTAACTCGTGTAAATGTTTCTGTATAAGCACAAAGCAGACCTTCAGACTTCAAGTAACATTTTTGTTAATATCCAGATTATAAATACACGTAGAATTTAACAGATAAAACTGAAATATAAGAACATAAATCTGATATTTTGTCCAGTTCTCTGAAATGTATCGGTGCATAAGTTGCACTGTACTTGACATAAGTTAAAGTGACACTAAAATATTACACAAATTAACATTTTGCTATGATGGGTAAGCAAATCTACAATTTCACTGAAATGGATTGTTTTCCATTAGCTTTATTTTTTCTTAGCTAATGAATAAAGGCAGTAGAAAACTGCAAGCTCAGACACTTAAAGGCTTTATTAACCACACAATTACTTATGGTATTTGTGAAGAAACAAGAAGAGACATCCATAGAAAATGCCAAATAACCTTAAATTATTCTAACACTTACCTATACAGTCCATCTCTCTCCTACACCACATTTAGTTAGATTTATACCTGCAGTACGGTAATACCAAAAGCTTTTAATTTCATTGTGTTGCATAAAATTAGTTACAGTGCTTTTCATCATCTCATATTATGAATGATGGAAGGGGACACACACAGTATTTAAAATGCTGACTGAATAAACTCCATGAGTTATTACAGACATGTACTGGAGGAGGAAAAGAAAACTAGGGCTAAGGCTCAGAGACCTCACTTAGACTTTATTTTGAAGACTGTAATGCAGCATATCTTATTTGCAGCTGTATAAAAAGGCATAACGTGTATTCCAAACTTGGCACTTGACAGACTGGCCAAATCCTTGCAGATGAGCAAAGGGATTTTTTGGAATGAGATTATCAACATACTTAATGTCCTGAATCTGTATACAGCATAAGAATAAACTTTAGAATTTAAAGGCTTATTTAAACCATCTGGTCTTTCCTTAGGTTCACAAAGTCCAAATTTGCCTTACGGTTGTTGATCACAAACACCCAAACAGACATGGGAGCTGCAAACCCCAGTGCCCAGGGCAGGAGGATAAAGCCGAGGTCACAGACAAAGCAAATGTTTTCCAGTGAAACATTGTCAGACCCTTGAAAGGCAGTGAGGACTGGAGTGGAGAAGGAAAGTGCTCCAAAATTGCTATTTCAGTAAAATATATGAAGTTCCTACAGATTCAGAATTAACACATTTAACTTCCTTTTTCATATGGAATTTTAATTATTATACTTTCACGGGCTCTTGTGACTCATAAGTAGGATTACTGCATGAAGACTATATCATACTACTGAAATCAAGTTATTAGGATATTCCACACTAAATCACAAAAAAAAAAAAGGTAGCTGCAGTTTCTTGCTGCTTTAAACAACTTGTCTTTTCAAGTGTCCTTTATATACGTGGAAATAAACTCTTACCAGATTTCAGAATTACACAACAAAGAATTTCTAGGCTGCAGACTACACAATATGTATGTATGTTCTTATTCTCGTCCTAAGCAAGGGGAAAAAGAAAACCAACCAGTTTTTGAATCAGAAATTTTTGGTTTTACTATTCTTGCAGTTCCCACATAGATTCACAGATTCACATGTAATTCATAGATTCTGTTCATTAAAGAGCTGGTGAATCCAAGCATCATTAGACTTAGAAATAAGATGCTAGATAACAATCTTTCAAAAATTAATGCAATTGCAAAAGCAGAAATAAAACGAGCAACCCTGTTTGCTTCCTCCTAATCTACCAAAAAAGCCACCAGTCTGTCTCAAGAGTGTGAATACATAATCTGTCAAGATATAAAAAATCACATCCAAATTATTGGTTTTGATTAATTTCCTTCTGCAGCAAGAAATCTACAGCTTGTATACACTGACCAAGTCCCACAGGTCATTCATATTTACAGTTCTCTTTCCTTAAGTAACGTCTCACATATCATCATGCACAAGAGATAAATGGTGCTTGTCAAACACCCAATTGACAATTCACTTTTTGACTTTAAGGGTCACACTGCAAATACCTGGAGTAAAATTCTTCAGAAAACTCTGCCAGTCCTCTATTCCATTTCCAGTTGCATTGGTGTAATTCAGACAGGGAGAAATCTAAACCTATTCAGAGCAGTATGAAAAGGATACTACTGTGAAACACCCAACTACTCTGTTTAAAAATCAGTGTGCTATTTCAGGGATTCGTGGTGTGAAGAAAAGTAATGGGGAGGGTGTCATCAGTTCTGAAGGCAATTTAAAAGTTATATATATATGCCATAGATGAAGACTTTGCAACAGGATAATGCAGATACCTATGTCAAACCTTGGAAAAAAGAAAATGCCAGATCTGTCATAAGATACATGTTGTTGGAAGGTTGTCACTAACCTCATTATAAAGGCTGATACCTGCAAAACTTGAACTTGCCTTTGTAAAGTCAACTACAAAGTTGAAATTGTGACCTTTTGGGGCATCGTTCTCATAAAGGTCACCATTTTTTCACAACACTGCAAAACCAGTTGGTTCTTCTGGTCCCGTATGGTGCATTACAACTGATGTCAGCCGGAGCCAGGCAAAACCAGTGACACAATATCTCTGCCAGATATTGTTTAAGTCCCACTGTTTTATAGGGAATGGTAATTGATGAAGTGTAAAAGAACCAGTTTCCTCAAATCTGACTGATTTCTCATTAACTTTTTCCTTCGGTTGATTGGCAACTGCCCAGTTCAGCAATGGTTGTGTGTTATCTCACAAAGTCCAAGCCCAAGGGCTGAGCATCAGCCCAGTCTGCCAAGGAAGTTTTGAATAAGGAGGTGGGAGAACAGGCAGAAAGGGCCTTTGTTCTACACCAAAATTAAATTAAACTATAGCATTAATATCCCCTGAAAGCAAATTTTCTCTTCATGCCTTTGTTTATGAAACCTTCAATATTTACAAAACACAACTTGGAACAAGGGCCTTGAATGAGACAATTAGTTTTCTAAATTGAAAAACAATTTTTTGTCTTCATTTCTTCATTTTCTAATATTGTTTCTAGCAGTACTTCAATATGACAGATTGGATATGTTACCTGAAAGGGAATTACAGAGATTCTCACTCCTGAAAAGATGTAAAACAAGTATTTCATGTAAAGAGTAGCACTCATGGGAGCATAAATATCAGTTCTGTGAAGATGCACAGACAATATATTCAGAGAACTAGCTGTGTTACTAATAAACTTCTTCATTAAAGAGACACATTTGTTTGGATTAGACTCCGCCAGTTGAACACAAAATTTTCTTCATGAGAATTCCTATTCATTGCCTGTCATTTGTAAAGTACTATAAAATGCTAATTGATCTCATCAGCAAACAACTAACATTCTGTTTAGTTTTAGTCTCAATGTAAAAACTATAATAGAAAATAAAATTTTTACAGCAAAGAGATAGCTGAAGATTACAGCAAGAGGCAATCATATCTTCTTTTAGCTATTATGTTTACCTGCGTATGAACAATTGTCCTTATGCCCTTCCAGATATCCACAGCCTTAGCAGTCAAAACCAGTAAACATTCCTGCTCCTGACAAGTTGATTCTGGCCAGGGAAATTTGCTGCTGAAGAAAAAAAACCTAATATTCTAATAAAAATCCGCCTTTATTTTCTTTAACCTCAGTGCCCCTACCTTTCTTTGCTAGCCCACAGAGAGGCCTCAGCTGACCACCACTTTGCTTCTTTGCTTCAAACTCTGGATTGTTTCCTCTTGTATTAATAAGTCAGGTATATCTTTTCCTGTCTCCACCAAAAACCTTGGAAGGAGAAGTCTGTCTGCTCTACTGTGGAAAAATACAAGATGCTTTTTCATAGCTCTGCTAGGCTAAATACAGCAGAGTTCAAGCACAACATGGTATTTGAATTAAACTAACATGTAAAAACATTTCTAGATAAAAAATACTTTATTGCCACCAATTTAAAACCATAAACATTCTCTGAATCCAATTCAATATATTTCTTATTTGTTCCTGATTCTCTCTTGTTATTATTATTAGAAAGCATAAATTTCCAGCAAGGCTTGTTCTTGACAAGGCTCCATTATTTGCACATGACAAGGTTTATCAAAAACAGTTGGATTTTTATGAGGAGTCTTTTATGTTTCCTTCATAAAATATAAATAAATGAAAAGGATTAGATGGAGGAAGCAGAGTATAATTCATCACCAATGTGAAGCAGAAGGAGCAGGCTGCAGATGGATGAACTGAAGAACAACATGGTGACGGGAAATCTACACTCTCTCAAATGCTGGGGAGCAAAGAGCACAATAAAGAAGCATTGACTTTGCTTACCATTACTGACGTCCCTAAATGCACAAAGCAAAGAGTCGCCCTAAGACGCAAAGCCACACACAAAATAGTAGCACAGCTGCCTATTTGTTTGGCTGATATTTGTTTTGTGGTTACAGAATAAATTCAGACACCAGAAAC
Source organism: Myiotriccus ornatus (assembly GCA_036023395.1). Classification (NCBI taxonomy): domain Eukaryota; kingdom Metazoa; phylum Chordata; class Aves; order Passeriformes; family Tyrannidae; genus Myiotriccus; species Myiotriccus ornatus. The sequence goes on along the minus strand of JAYRBT010000010.1, from coordinate 18,040,345 downwards.
TTAAAATTAAATTTGCTCCCTGTAGCTAAAGAGCAATTAGGAGGAAAAACACTTTTAAGGTGGCAGTGTCGCACTCTGTTCATCATTACCCCCATGTCAGTCACATAAAAATCCATTAAATTACCTTGTATTCCCATAAAAATTGGTGGTGGAGAGACAGTGGCCCACTTTCTTTTTTTCCCCCTGGCTAAAGCTAAAAAGTCACCCTGCAATCCTAAAGCAAGCCCATGGAATTACTTCTGCCCATCATGTCTGCCATGCCAGGCAAAGGAACTCCAGGAAGGAGGTTGTTCTGGCAACATTATTAAGCAACTACCTCACCTTTCATGTCTGTAGTGACATATACAAATCAGGCATGTGGTAATCGTGTTTATTTGGATAGGATTTACAAAGCAAGCCACTGATGATTTCTTAAGCAAGTGGCCACAACCTTCAAGTATTGAATGGCTCCAAAATCTATCTTTTCAAGCTCAGTCTCCTCTTTCCACCACAACTGAACTTTTACGAATTTTGAAACTCTAAAATTTGGGCTCTCGTTTTTGGTCCAAAATGAACATATTTTTGCATATGGTAAAAACTCTAATGTTTAGTTTCAGTAAGACAAATACAGAAGCCAAGGCACACAGATTAAATATTTTAAAATAGCAGAAAGTCAAAATACATTATTTAAAAAACAGTAAAAATATTTATAACCACTTTTTCCTGTCAATTTTCATCAGTCATTATGTTCTCATAGAAAATTTCTTATTTGGTGAAACTGCAGTGAAAACCTCAAAATGTTACAGTTTGAAGTGGGCATTACCAAGAATCCTCCTGAAATGAAAGTTGATAGTCATCATAGTTATTTAGACTGGAAAGCATGCAGTTCTTAGATGCAAGCCTTAGTAAATACTTTGTCAGACTAATTTGTAAAAATATTATCTTACATTAAACCATTGCAGGATTCACTGTATTTTTTTCAAGGCAAATAGAAAGACTCTCCCCTAAGCTGATCTCTTACTACCTTATAACCTTACCTTATAAAAACTTCTGGTTTTTATCTATATGAGGTGTGTCTTTCTTCCCACACCTACAGAGGACTCTGCCTGTCAGTACTAAACCTGTTTCCAGCAAGAAAGGAGTCTGGGGAGAATGTCCTTAGAGACCAAGTGAGTTATCCAGAATAAGTACAAAAGTTTATGTTAAAATAATGGCTTAAAGAATGATGGGTACAAGATGGAGAGGGACTGTCTCAAGGAGATAAATTTTGCTAACAGTTTTTCCACAGTGAAAAGGCAGGCATTATATTTAACCAACCCTCTGATTCAACTGTGTGAGTTGCAGTAGAAATCCAACAGAGAAACATTTTCTGGCACTTACACAACACATCCTCAATGCATGAGTTAAATCACAACTGTTAATGTGCAAGCTAAGGAAAAGCTTAAACATTTTATTCCTTTATTTTAGACTTAATTCAGAAAGATTAATTACATGTTTAATTCCTTTCTTTATTTTAATATTGCCAGTAAAGCTGAATGTCTGCATTATGGTTTGCAAAATCTGTGCACTACATCGCAAGTTCTTCATACACTATTCTGCCAGTGCTGAAGAGAGAACCAATTAAGGGGACATGGGAGAGATTCAGGTGTCATTTAAGGTACACTCGTTCCCAGGAATTTCTTTTGATGCAGGATACATAGCATTGCATGACTTACTAAATCTCTGCATTAATCAAGTCTATCTTTTATTCATGGGTCTGAATGTTTTCATTTGTTGGAAATGAATTGTGACCTCCTTGTACCTCTCCCTCTACCAGGCCATGTATTTTAATGTGTTGTATATGCCCTGATTTAATCAAGTTGCACAAATCTGACTCAGATGATGATAGAATCTGACCAGATAGCCTTATTATTTGTTTTGGACTGTTGACTAAATCTTTGACACACCCTGTACTGGATTATAGCATGGATCAAAACAGGGGGAAAAAGAGGAGCCATGAAATGATATTTCAATATATGAGAAAACACCTAAATCTGATCTGTAGACACGCTAGTCATAAACACATGGCAAAATCCAACTCTAGGCAGCATGGGAAAACTTTCTTATGTAGCATACACAAAGGGCCCAGGGTTACATTTCCTCTTGCTTCTCCTTCTGATCACATTCAAAACAACACGAAGCTGATACAGTTTTGCCCCTCTTACTTACTTGTTTCTGTATGTAGAGCAATAATTTTCATGAAATCAAACTTGATGTAGTCACAGAGTACTGATATCTAAAGCAACATGCAACAAAGGCGTTTTCGAGGTATTAATGGCTGCAACCTGGGATTCATTCCAGTTTGAAAGAAGGAACTGATTAATTGAGAGAAGTCAGCAGACACAGTCCACCAAACAATAATTGTTATTCTCCAGGTCCCTAGAGCTGTCCTTGCAACTCTTTGATAAAAGAGGTACCTCAGTCAACATCTCTAGTTTTAGTCTCTACTGACATCTTGTATGTCAACAAAGTGCCAGATGTGACGTCCCTGGGACAGCTGGGATCCCTGGGGCAGGGAATGAAATGCAGAAGTGACAGGGGAGAGCTTATTTATGCAGTCTTACTCTCTCCCCTGTGTTAGACATTAACAGATTGTGCCCACTCCTCACCTTGTTCCAGAGGCAAACACCAACCACTGAATCACCATCAGACTGAACAGAGTCAAGTTAAAACAAGGTTCCTCTTTGCTCTGCACTGAGATTTGTCACAGCAAGGAGGTGTTAGGTAAAAAGGCTGGTCTTATAGCACAGGCAGAGCACGCTTGGAAAAGAGTGGAACAGAGAAAAGGGTCTAGCAGAATTAAGTGGACATAAAGGAGCACAAGGAGACAAGTGAACACCTCTGTCACAGAAGAGGGCTACAGGGGATCAGGTCTGAGGAGCTACAGTTAAAGACGTTTCTTTCTCCATTTGGACTCTATTGAAGAGGTTTTCCACATCCAGGTCAGCACATTGCACAAGGTAAGCACACATTCCTAGGACATGGAGGACAGGGACTGGATTCAGGATGTGCAAGTTCTCCTTAGACATACAGACGCATTGCCTAACAGGACCAACCAGATCCACAGGAAGAAAGCTGTAGGTGCTGCACACACACCATCATCACCTATTGCAGCAAACATCTGGTATCTCTGAATATCATAATTCATGTGCAACTCCTGGGCCGTGTTCCCTCCCACCACACTGGTGCCATCACGGTAGGAAGATCACCTATCAACAAGTCAGAGCAGGAAATCCCAAAGCATCATAAAAATGGTAGCCCTGTGAGCTGAGTTCCTTATGCCTCACTCTGCAGCAAGAGCACATGAAGGAGCTGGAATGACTGAATGTGCTGCTGATGAATCCTCATCACATCAATGGCTTTATTGCACACCAGGATGAGCTACCTCTGAGACTGCCTCTGTTTGTGGCAGTGACTTTGCCACTGCTTTCATTCTCAATAACCTGCTCACAGAATGAATCAGGGAATACAGAAATATACCTCAGACCATCTGTTTAGAAGGTATATTTCACACCCTAGGGCTGATTCAAGAGCCACTAAAAAGGTGACAACTGCAGTCTAGCTCTTAAGATCTCCCTTTATTGCTTTAATACTAGCAAAAAGCAGCCTTTTGCTCCAAAATTTTTGCCATAGTCTAAAATGCAGATGTGATAATCATATTTTAGGGCTCTAATTCTTCCCCACTAATCATACCAGATAACAGTTCATTCCTTACATGGTATGCCATTTAAAGGGGATTCCTTATCAGCTGATGCATTATCATGGGTAAGGTGGGAATCCAACACAATCTAAATTCAGTCCATCAGCACGGACTAAACAGGAAACGCATCTGACAACATTATTATCATCATCCTTCTCACTGAGAAACAGAAACAACAACACATTCCACTACTTAGAAATACCAAATCATCAAACCCAAAGAAATAAGTAAGAGCAAGAACTCATTAAAAAAAAAAAAAAAATCCTAAGGCAATCGAGCAGATCATCACCATTTTCTGACAAAAAAAAACCCAAACAATTTCTCTTCCTCTCTAAGGATTGATAAACGTTTTGCAAATTTTGTATGTACAGAGCTGCACCTGGTCTGTGGATATATTTCCATAACTAGAAAGTGTGCTTTTAAATAAATGAACTGTGGTTATTTTCATTAGCAGTCTGGTAAACTAGGATCATCTGCCAAAATAATGAAAAAATATTTGATTCAGGAAAGTGATTTTTCACCTTGGAAACATGACTGTGCACTAAAGACATCCAGTGATAGCAAAGTCATCTGTCCCAACAAGACAGCTTGCTTTGCATATTGCTACTACTTTAAATCTGCCAAAGGCAGTTCTGAACAAGCCAACCAATGTCTAAGAAGAAATACTCTATGGAGAGCTACAGCAATGGCCAGTTTCAAATGAGGACAGATTTGATTAACTGCTGCTCTGTCTGCCAGACAGAAGAAGTGACAACTAGCATACAAAGCATTGTAAAATGTTTCTTTCTTAAAAAGAGGCTTCCAGAAAAAAAAATTAAAAAATTTAAAAAAAAAAAAAGTCCCATAATAAGAATAGCTGTTTATTAAAGATTTGTTCAGGTAACACTTTGCAAACTACTCAACAGCTGTTCCAGCTGATATTGGTATTTGGCCACTCCTAAAAACCCCCTTCTACATAAGAAAATTTTAGGAAAAGTCAAATTGGCTCAGAATACTTTCTAGTTTGTTTTGGAGTTTGACCATTAGGGATCATTACTATGAGCTTATTGAACAGACTCTCATTGCTCATCATTTTCTCAAACCTGAATCAGAACAACCCCAAAGTAAAGTAACACAAATTTAACCACAGCAATATTGGCCTGCTGTACATTTATATGAGTTTGTATAGGGTTACTTGGAAGTGTATGTTCATATCAAGCCTGGAGACTTGGCTTGAGAAGACAGATAAATAAATGGCATGTTACACTCATCCCCCCGCCCCAAACTTTTGACCTGAGGGAAACCAAGGAGTGCTTTGAAGTTTCTTATAAAATGGAGAAAGCAGTACCTGTCTGAAAGTGGAAATATGCAGATTAGAATTCATGAGGTATTAAACTCGTTTGGCTCACAAATTATTTCTGTTAGAACTCAATCTAAGGGAGAGGAAAATAAAAAGAGCTATACCGTAACACTTCTTTTATGACACGACTGTGGAAACCATTCCAAATTCCTGGGTCTTTTTAGCCTAACCAGGAGTCCTTTTGGCATATGCTGGAAGCTGATGTTTGATATTGGTGGATTATATGCTAATTTTCTGCAGAGAACAAACTACACAGTCATAATTTTTACAAGAATTTTAATTACCTGTCAAATTATTTTGTGTTTCACCTAGGGGAGGTGTGATGGTATTTTCTTATCTTAATTTTGGTGCTGTTCTCAAATTCCAGTTGCCATCATTTAAGAAAAGTTAATGATGCTAATGAAGACTAAAGGTCAGACACTCAGCTTGTGTAAATTAGCACAGTTCAGTTGAATTCTGCAGCTCCACTGATTTACAGTTACTGAGGACCTTAAGATCCTGGCATTGCAGTTTATTAGTCTTGGCTACAGATTTTATTCCATATATTCAGCTGTTTAGAACTACTTGCAGGGTCAAGCGAAAATGTGGGTTAATGCAGCAAATGTCAATCAGTGTGAAAAAAACCAAACTTTTCACATTCACTTCCTCTTGCATTCATGGCTACACAGTTTTGACCTCTGCCTTTTTTTCTTTTTTTTTTCTTTTTTTTTAATTTTTAACAGGAACACACAAAAAAGTGAACCTCAGTTAAAACCCTTCAAATTTGCAACCAAAGAATGAACAGAGCATTACACATGATTTCAACTATCAAGCTCCAGCCTCACTGTTTTAGACTTGCACACCCCTACAGTTTGAATCTCAGACCAAGCTGCAATTTTAGTATAAAATCATTACATAACAATCTCACAACTGAGGCAATATATAAAAAAAAAAACCCCAAAAACAGAATAGATGATAACCGCCATAAACTCTTTGAAAGAATATGCCACTGCACTGTAGTAAAGCTCCTCAACAGTTAATTTCAGCATGTTCCTGGTTTCATCCTGTGTGATCAGTGTAAAGATGTGGGTTTACCTTTATGCAGCATATCTGAGCCTGCATCACCTGTGCTGCATCATGACTTTAATCCCCAGGTCAAAACAAAGTCTACTGAACTGACCAGTGTGAGCTCCACATCTGCTCTCTGCCTGTATCTCCTGATCTCACACGAAATGAGAACTCTTCAGGGCAGGGCCTACCAGCATTTCTAAATGAGTCTGAGCTTTAATGGCATGTCCCAGCCATCCCTATGACACAATTACCTACAGCAAAATTCCTCTTTATTTGTTCTTCAGCAGGAAGTACAGGAGCACCACAGAACTCTGCTAAGCAAAACAGTGAGTCATCTGAAAAAACAAGCTGACATGTAAAGACTGATGGCTAATAATTCTTCATGAGATCCAGCGTTTTTTGAAATGGTCATCTAAAAACGCCATAAGATAAATTAGGATAGCCTAAACAAGACTAGTTGCTATGAAGATTAAAAAAAAAATAACAGAGATTTTACCCTTGGAGGGCAGGGGGCGAAATTAAAACAATTCCCTGGAAACATTCATAAGAGTGGGACAAAATATAAAACAACAATGAAAACTTCTCTTTTACATTGGGATAAACTGGAAACAATAGTAAATTTTCTTCCTTACTCACATCAAACAATGGAAGACTTTAACCAGCAAAGACAATAAGCTGTGAGGTGCTGTAAAAACACAGATTTGACTCTGGCAGAAGAAGCATTTGAATACAAGTACCTGAAAACTGAGACAAATATTTGCTCCAGGGGTTAAGGAGGAATAGTGACTGAATGTGTGGGTACACTCACAAATTTATTTCTGGAGAAATGAAAGCAGAGTTTTGAAGAAGATATTTGAACAATAGTTTTTGTCAAGTATGCATTTTCTAATCAGAAAGGACACCCACCCAACCCTCAAACCCCATATACTTCTGCTTTTTTAAATACGTTTGAGAACTGTTCAACTAACTCTAGTTCCTAAACACCAGAGCATGCAAGTGCTCCTCTACAGCACTTTCCAGTGAATTACTTTCCAGCAACTTGAAAGCTCAGGTGTCAGTGTGTCTGAGTGAGGACACCTATTGCTGAAAGGCTAAGATTAGAGAAAGAAATCAGGTCTTGGAGTATGCTAGTTTGAATCTTTTTGCCTCTGTGTCTTTCACAAGATCTTTCCAACCATATGAAAGGTGGAGAAGATCATCAAAGATATAGGGTGATTCAGGGAGGGAGGAACCAATTGCTCTGCTGCTAGACCTGGATACACACCATGAGCCTGTAAGACTTCTGCCATCCTCACTGATATGAAATTATTGCCTGGGTCTTAGCAGACTGTCACTGCATTATTTGCTTGTGTCAGGAAAGACAATTTAGGTAGAATTTACTATTATCAACTGGATTTTCTAGAGAATACTTGAAGTTATATTTAATGTTTTAAGTCCCCAGACAAAAGCTGGAGGAATCAATTATTTGTCTTGCCCTTTTTGTTGCTTTCATTTTCAAGCCTTTATCCCTGGTTTATGAATATTAGCCTGCAGCAGGCTGTGGTAATATAAATTATGTCGGTTTTCCCTGTGCAAGGATACTTTTTTAAAAAGAAGAAACGTAAGAACACCAAGAAGAACATTCTCAGCAAAGAGCTAATGACTCTAGGTGAATGTGTTGATGATTTTAAGTAGGGCCTGACATAACCTGGGCTAAAGACACATGGTTTTTTGTGAGTGGGGTTTCCTAGAACAACTTCAGCAAAATCCCAGTTTTCTGGCAAGATCCATGAAAGCAAGAGAAACATAAATACCCCTTTTTCTAAAGGCATCAGAAATCCTGGAGAAGAAAACATTTTTAATGTAAGCAAACTGGACATTGAGAGCATCAGATAAAGCTCAGATGGATTCCTAAAATATTTTTTTCCAAGAGAAATATCACTATTAGTCAGTTCAGAATTACACCAAATTAGGTTTAAAGGTTGAATAGTAATGAACCCCACTTTTTAGAGAAGTAATTTCAAGGGGACATTGGTTAGATAAGTGTAAAGGGCTTGAAAAACTTCTTTCGCCATTTTCAGTATTTGAGAACCTAATTTTGTGAGACATGCCCCACATTTCCCTCTGAGACAAGCTCTGACTTACCTGCTGACCAGACACTCTGGCACAGATTTTTGCATCTCCTAAACAAATTGTTTTACCTAACAAGTATTTGGACTTTTGCTGCTATCCCTACACAGAGCATATATGTAATCAGAATATGCATTTTAAACCAGCTTCTTCATCTTCTCTCACAGCGAAGGCACAGAGCTGCATTTTGCACTCTCTACTCTGGGAAGCTACTAATCCTTAAGCTCTCGACAATTTGACTGCTATATGTATTACTGTTGTTGTCAGACTGATGAGCAGTTTCTGACTCTTTTCAGTTTTCTCACCATAAGCAGACCTTTCTCCTCTCTTCCAAAGCCATGCAACACAAGAATTATGGTGGCAGTTTATTTTACCTTAGCTACCTTCAGTCCTTAATCTGCATAAATGCTACCAGATAATGGAAATGCATACTGACCTCTGGAATCTATGGCAGTCTTTTGGAGCTCTTCTTTCATTTCTAGGAGTTTTAGATGAATAATGCACATTAGTCAGATTTCCATGTCTCCCACTGTCATTCATTCACACCTTGCGTCCCAGAGCTCCTACTGAGAGGCAACATGGCACAAGAAATTAAGGTATATTCACACATCATGTTACCATAGTGCAGGAGTCCAAAGTTAAAGTTAAAAACGTGACATTTCAAACAAATTTAATTTAAACAAAAAGAGCTGTCAGCATAAGAAAGGTTGAGCTGTGTTAGACCGTGTCAGTAGTGGATGCTCAGTGAAAGATAACAAGGAGCAAGCAGGCACCAATTAATCTTTCCCCAATACACCCCCAACATATTGAAGTTGTTGAATGTATGGCACCAGTAATAATCTCTTTAAATGCAATGCTGTTTCTACACTGAGAAAGACACCAGGCAAATATAGCAATGACAGTTTGACCCTACTTATTTCAAGGAAACCCCAAGAGTTCAGCCAGTCTGTATATTTTTCCTTGTCTTCCTTCCCATCCATGCTGAGAGCAGGGAGGAGTCTCAGCTAACCTTACAACACTGTCATGCATGAAGCAACCTCTACTCAAAGGTGGAACACTGGGATGGCAATAACAGGATATTTTACTCTTCCTTCTAGTTAGGACATTGTAGCCATAATTATTATACATTACCATTTCCAATACAAATCATTATTTACCCATATTGCCTGGGGAAAAATTTTTGGATAGAGAATCTCCAGCATATCTGCCTGTACTTACTGCCATTACAAAGTTCACAGCAAGACAAGGAGGCCAAAGCACCTCTGAGGGTTCTCAGGGGTAGTTGCACAAATGCTAATGACATCCCATTCATCACAGCCCCGGCCACTGCAGACTTGTCAGCACAGGAGGTTGCAGACTACCCACAGCAGGTAGAGAGGTTAGAAAAACATATCACAAGAAGGTACATGTATGACCTTTCCTGAGTCTGCAGTGTTGGTCAGAACATTTTCATGCTGTGGCTAAACCGGAGATGGGAGGAAAATGCCATGGGGAGAACATCTGCAAAACTTAAAATGACACAGTCCAGGGAATTTCCACAGTTCCACTCTCCACCTTTCAAAGACATGAATGGGAAGTACTTCTCCATCCACTTTGCCAGGCAGGTAATTATTTGTACTCTGCAGTACCCACATTAACTGCACCTGCAAAAGAGAGTTGTTTTCCAAGTATTTTGCATGCAAAATGTGGCAGAGGAGAAGGCAGAACTACTTCTTACCACCGGCATTAAAGCCCAGGAAAAAGCCTTAAAAGCAGGGACTACAATACTGTGACGAGAATATTTGTCATACAGCCTTCTCTCACACTGCCTGTCACAGCTGTGCTAGACGTGCAGCAATCCTACACCTCTCCCCTACAGCCCAGGAGATCTGACACCTGATAAGGTTTCACTGCTCACTGGACCCAGCTCGCTCAGGTACACCGGTGTGTATTCACAGTTGCCCCCAGTCAGCAGATATTCCAGCACAGCCTAAACCAAAAGCACACTTCTGGCCTCTTGTTACTATTCTGGACACCTCATTATCATGGAGGAATTTAGTATCTCTGGAGCAGATCTGGTACAAGAAGGGAAGCCTTTACGGTTCTCCTGTGCCAGATAAAGTGTCTTGGAACCTGCTCGCAGACTCAGACTCCATCAGATAGGAGCTGCAACCCGTCCCAGGTTTTCCCTGACAAACACAAGCAGATGTAGACGACTGATTGAAAGCGTAATTTAATACAAGGTCTCCTTCCTAGTGTTCCCACAACAATATTTGAGGGCCAATTTAGGAGCTGTGGAGCACACAGTCGGGAAGTCACACAAAGGCTGTCCTGGGAGCCTGAAAGAGGCTTGATTTGTCCGTATCACAAGTTGAAAGGAGCCATTTTCTAACAAATAAGTGAATGAGTTGCTGGGGTTGTATCTCAATATTTGACAAGCTTGGCTTCTTTTCTTTTTCTGTCAGAATGGCCTGTACTTTCCTGCGTCCCCAGGCAGACATAATCTGAAAACCTATAGAAAGAGCTATGCGTGTTTCCTCCTGTGTATGTTTACGAGGGAAAAAGGGTATAGGAAAATGTAAGATAGTGAAGAATATATACGTTTCTGTAAACCATCTTTCTAAGTCATTTGGGGGATTTTGTTTACAAGAGACAGTGCTCAGTAATGTCTTTCATTTGTTTAAATTTATTGTGATGCAGCTTTCGTTTGGTTAAAAGGAGAAATACACAGGTTTTTTTTTTTGTATATACTTTCAAATGATCATCCAATGAATTTTTAAAAAAAGAAACAGGAAGATTATAGTCATAGAACATGCACAAATGAATTCAGTATTTCATATGGGATACAAGGAGAAAGACAATAATTTGTAAACTGAGAGATTAAAAAAAAGATATCAAGGAAAGAGGGATTGTTTTATATAACAAGCTTTGATTGTAAATAAACTGTCTGGGCAGGATGTTTAACTGTAATAAATTGACTGTTTGGGTCTTTGCTGACATATCTTTTTAGCTTTATTGACATTAGTTATATTTGCATGGAACTTTATTGTATGGGAAAGAGCTTCTTGTTTGGAATTTGAAAAATTAGCTTACAGTACAAGCATCTTGAAAGCACAGAGGATACTGCTGGAGAGAGGCTGAGAGGGTAAAAAGAAAAGAGCTGAGTTTCTCACATACAAGGAAATCACAGGCAAGACAGGAGATGGAATGTGGATATATTTAATTGCATTTTAAGCAGGATCAGCATTTAGTTAGATTTCTTTTACTAGCCATTTGTAATATAGTAAGAAAAGGGGGGAGGAGGAATGAATGCTCTCCGTATTGAATTATTGTAATCTGAGTCACCAGTGAAACCAAAGGATTAGACTTTGACTTTGGTTAGGAATGGCATTCCTTCCATCCAACCCTAGCATTTACCGCTAAATGAACAACAGCTCTGCCTTCAAATTCCAGGAATATGGAAGCAGTTCATCAACTAGGGTCTGGAACGAGCCTAACTGTTACATAAAAGAATCAAATATCTTTCCAGTCTATTCCATTCAGCTCTTCAAACAAATTTAGTATTTTCATATCTTTCTTCCTCTTGGCCATTCCTAGAGCTGAGATTTCCCACCACCACGTTGAATTCTCGAGCAAGGTTTAAGGGACCCAACACTCTGAGACCTCTGGGAGCTGTGGCCCTTCCAGTGCTCCAAGGAACCTTGCCAAGGTCCTGCAAAGATGTGTGTGCCCACACTTGAGGGCAGCTGGGAGCAGGCAGGCTGCACAGCGTTGTCCTTTCCTCCCCAGTTCAGCAGAGAGGGCTCACTACACTGGCCAAGGGACTTCTCCCATCGCATGTCAACTCTCCTCTGGTTGATTCAGGCTTTCCCACAGCTTGGGTAATGGTAAAACATGCCTTTTCCCCTCTGAATTATACCACAGCTTTCACCTGAAAATGTGTCATTGAAGAATGGAAGGATCTGTCCATTTAGGAAAGAGGGTTATGTTTGGAATGTGGTCGGAGATGCCTTTCTCCAGCCAGGCTTACACCAGGTAATCACAAATCCCCACTCTCCAGTAAGCGTGTTTTCACTTCGACAGTGGCAGAATTCCTCCCTGTCCAGGATTTTAGGTATTTTAGCAACTCAGGGGTGATAATTTTCATGGCAAGACTAAGCAAAGAATGGGGAAATCTCTATTACAAGACTCCAAAGCATGAAAGGGAATACACATCAAACACACATCTGGAAAGAGATCAGCACTACTTCAGTGGGCCCTGTGTCTCAGTAGCTTGACTTTCCAAAACGAAATACTAGGGGTCTGAACAGATTAGAAAAGACTTATGGGGGTAAGGAGGATCAGATGACTAGAATTTCTACCTTTTTTCTTTCAAAACCCACACTTTTTCCTTTCAAACAGGATGGCTCGAAATTTATCCCCGAATGCAGTAAGCACATGAAATGCATATGCCTTTAATGTGCAAATTCTATACTGCACAAGGGAATAACTAATGAGCCACTATTTTAATGAATCAAGTTAAAATGGCAAGGTGACATATCTCATTTAAGGGAATGAATTCTTAATGTCACTGTAAAACGAGCCCCTCCTTCTCCTGGGAAGGGAAGACAATATTGGTTTGGCTTAAAGTCCTGCCTTTTTTGTGTCTGTTGCAGATTTTCCACAGTCCTCGGGAAATCTCTGTGGATGATACCCTTCTGAAAAACAAGGGCAGCTTTTGATCAGGGAAGTTAATAAATACAAACCCAAGCAATACACAGCAAAGATGTTAAGATGACTTCAAGTCACCTCCAAGAGCCCACACACAGCCCACAAAACACGCCCTGCTTGGGCAGGGCATCCCAAGGGAGCAGTGGCATGGCCGTGGGCAACCTGCCTGGCACTGCCCAGGGACACCTCTGCAGTCAGCAGAGCAGCAGGGTCAGGGTGCTGCCCTCCAGAGAACAAACCTCCTTCTTGGTCCCTCTGCACCTCCCCTCTCTGTTCACTCCCCCTGCTATCGAACGCCTTCACACCGTCCCCCTGCCATGACCTGCTCCTCACACGGCTGTTCCTAACCCACAGGTGTTCTCAGAAGCACACCCTTGCTCCCCAGAACGGGACTATATGCCTGATCTTCCTAATGGTTTGATGAAAACCTTTAAATCCATGGTGAAACCAATCATCACCCCAGTCCTTACCATGTCTTTCCACATTTTTAAGCTGCATTGGGTGTCAAGGAGCAGGCAGAGGGGCTGAGGGGCTGCCCTCTGTGAGGCTGTCCCAAGCCAGACACAGCCTGGCTGGCCCTCAGGGAAGCTGGTGGTGCCCATGGGAAAAGGCACTGAGGACAAGGTGGAATGCTGCCCATCAGAGATGGAAAACGTGTGAGAAACTCACTTCTGTCCTACTCTGAGCATTACTCAAGACAATGATCTGCCCTGTTAATTAACTTAGAAATCTGAAAGGATCTGCACTAAATTCCTTAACACTGCTGCTAAGTCTCCCATAAATTCTTGATTCACATTGACAAGTCTGATCCAAATCCCAGTAAAGTCAATAGGAATCCTTCTATCAACTTCCATGCACCTTCTGAGTAATTTAAGAACTCCACTGACTACACAACTTTTCTCAAAGCAGTATTTAAAAAAAAAAATCTCATTTGTAACACTATGTTTTCAATCTCCCACCCCTAACAACTGCGTAAGATAACCACAAAACCCTGTATCATTCAGTTTACTGAACTACGATATTAATTTGCTTGTAGGCAATATTGCAGGAAACAACAGCTGATTCAATAAAGTTTACTACTTCTCTTCAAGTCCTGGCTTATTAAGGAGGTTCTATGAGCAGCCAGTAACAGGATACCCAGTCTCAGCAGGCACATGTGACCATCACTGACCGAAGGAAAACAATCCCTCAGAATTGTGTAAACAAGCGCTAAAATGTGGCAAGGTGCTACAGACAAATATTTAACTGATCTCTCCTGCTGGGAAGTGAAGGAGGCTGGAATCACCTGTCTGTGAAAAAGGATCAGAGAAGAGCAAGGCTTTGATTTACTGAGTGGGAAGGACTCTGCAGCAGATTGTTGATAACCTCTTCATGTAAAGCCCATAAGCTAAAAGATGGAACATGACTGCAGGAGGGATGAAGAGCTGTCCTGGAAATGGGCAAATAATTTATTTAGAACCAACTGTCCATTACTGTTCACAAAGGAATTGTTAAGAGTCTTAAATGTATTCATTATTTCAAATTGTTCCATTTATTTCTTCAGCAAATAAGATATGTATTCTGGAGATACTGAAGTTGTGAAATGGACATTTGACTATTCCATTCACAATCTGCATTGTCTTGGATAGCTGAATTATTTGCCTAATTTTAATTACATAACACAGGGCAGGAAAATTGAGCCTTTAATCACCATGAGTAATGCTTACTCAAGAAAGAAGTCCTATTGAAGTCCAACAAATAAAGACTTTTCAACATTAGAAAATGAGTCAGAATCTGGCCTGATTCATAGTTTGTGCTCTGAGGTAGTTTGACCTCTTCCTTTTCAAATATGTACCTATCCTACATAATATTTTCAGGGAGCAGCTATAAATACCTTTTACTTGCTTAGTCAGCCAGCACAGCGCCAGCTCAAAACTGAAATGCTACGAAGAAGGATCTGAAGTTCAACAGTTCGGGTAGAGGAAGGAGAGAAGGGAAAAACCTGTTTCTCCAGAGCCTTTATGGTCATGAAACACTAACATTCTTTTTTAAAAATAAATAAATAAATATTCAGCCAAGACTGTTTTCAAATTTAGATAAATATTAGTAGGATAAAAGAAAATCTAAAACATCACACACCAAACAAAAATAAGACAGAACTGCACCCGATTAGCTTTTAGACTCACCCCAAAAAAATTACGAGCTGTTCTGTCATCATTTCTGGAAGTCTTTAGGAGGGATCCAAATTGCTATTGTGGGAAGAGCACTAATAGAAAAAAAACTACAAACATATGCTAACTTGCGGTGGTTTGTAAGCCAATTAACAGCACACCAACACCCCCCAACAAATTAGACAAACTCAACAAGCAATATTCTTTACTAAGACAAGCGTTGTAAAGGAGACAGCAGCACAATTAGCTGGCAAAACCCCTCTGCACCCTAACAAAAGTGACAGAGTGAATCTGAAGCGAACCCATGTCTGTAAATACTGAGCAGCAGAGACAGCACAAAGACCAGACTGCCCAGTTCCAGGGCAGCAGCATCAGAACCGGTGTCAGCGGGCACCTGGGACCTACATGTGCACCTGTAAGGGAGAAGGTATGGGAGGACTGAAAGAGTGTCCAAAATTAAGTTTTCCTACAAGGTTTTTTCTTTTTACTTAAAGGCTACATTTTCCTAAAACTGTTATTTCAGCACCAAGAAATTTGAACTGAATCAGCATTAGTTTTATCAGCCATTTCAGTAAGGTATCTCCAACTTCCCCTGAGAAAAGGCAAAGAAGATGTTCAAACCTACTTTGTTCTATTAGAGATGGAGCCAGAGCAGCACTAAAAGCAGGTCTAGCCAGTAATTTGAATGTCAAGCCACTTGCCTCCCATCATTATTATTTCAGTTTGGACCTGCTTAGTAGAGTTTTGCCCACATCTGATGTGCTTGGTTCATTACAAGAACTCGCTAATAAATAAACTGTTTTAATAATAGAGTTCTGCGTCTTGTACTGCAACAAAGTTATCACTTATATCTTGGGCCTTTTATCCTCCTTTTATGTGGAGGATGGAAGTTGCTTTTGCAGACAATTCACTATTTTATTTTGTTTTCCTTGGGAGAAAACACTGTGAATTTGCAAACTTCTCCAGATTTTGGAAGAATTGGTCTGGACCAAGATGTTTCAGTGTTGGTGGACTCAATGGGGAATGTTATGCAGTAGGACACAATAGGGGAGAAGAGGCAAAAACATTGTCAACTGTTCATATCCAGACACTACTCACTCCAAAGCACTGAGGGAATGTGGGTTTTCTGGTAGCAGCAGCGGTTTGGGCTTTGTTTTTGTTTTAACTTATACCATCTTTTAGACTAGGCATTCAGACTTCAGGTCTCTGAATCCCTCAATTAGGCTTGTGCAAATGTAATCAGCCTTTTTATGCTTTTCCCCTTCCCTCCTCCTCTTTCATTCCTTCTTCCTGCTTCCCCATCCTCGCAGTGAAGCCTCTCAGACTTGGCAAGAGCTGCTGGGCTCCAGCCAGCTGCTGCTTCAGGCCCAGGCCGTGCTTTCAAGGCATCGTCCTGGAGCAGGGCGGGGATGCGCTGCAAAGTGCAAACCCGAGCCAAAGTGTGCGAGGCCCCAGAGAGCACAACACACAGGTGCTGCTGCGTGCAGGGAGCCTCTCCATATTCACCAGCCCTATAGGTTAGTGGAGACAGGGAGCTACCTCTGATCAAGCCAGGTCAGATCCCGACACAACTGTGTTAACACCGTGCTGTGCCAAAGTTAGCACATCCTATCTTTCCAAAACACACTGGACCAGGCAATGGCTTTTCCACTAAAACTGAGCTAGTGCTACTTTTGCTTTATTTATGAACCTCAGCCAGTTGTTGTACAGTTCAGTTCCTCAGTACTCTACCCCATTTAACATGGTAACTTTTCACACAGCTCTAAGGGAATAAACCCAGCTACAGAGAACAGAGGAAGCCGTTCTCTTTCCCTGGATCTTCATCTGGCAGTGTCAATTGTCAAGGCTCCAGAGTCACAAGTCCTCTGCTCATTTTCCTCGTGTGAAAGAGGAATGGTTCAAATTTGATGGGGGTAAAAGGCAGATCTGCATTAAGTTCAGTCAAGCAACACACATGTATTTTTAAGCAATTCAACTACATGTTATCAGCTACCCTCTTCTTCAAGACAACCAGAATTAGCCACAGCAGAAAGTCTGGTGCAGTGAGGTGTCCCAACAGAAATTATAACAGCTAAGCCTGATGGAAATCTCTAAGAGCAGCTGGTTCAGGCCATGTCTCCTGCCAGTTGGCTGCTAAAGAATCAGCCAACTTTCTAAGATTTCGGCAAAGCAGAGTACTGTCTGTACAAGGGAATACATGAGATAAACTTCACCCTTTCGATGGTGCAGAACGAAAGAGTTAAAGGTTCCCCTGCACACATTCTACACAAACTTACATGCCCAAAGGCACTGCATTTGGCTTCCTGTACCTTATGTTTTTCCTTTTTACTTATCCCTAGTGGTTCACTGTTGCAGGCCTTTTGACTTGTGAGAACAAGACTCACCATTCCCTCTGGGAGTTTCGCCACTGCCCTCTCGCACCCTGTTACTCCCTTTTCTGTTTATCGTCTTCCAACTGCCTGTCTCATTCAGGTTGGGAAAGGAGACAAGAGGCAAAATTTCTATCTTGATTTCTCCCTCCTCCACAATTTCTTTTCAAAATAATTTTTCTCTTAACGAGAGAAACGCCACCGTAAGGTGAAGATATCCTGGTGTCTCGAGCCAGGCAGGTTTTCAGGAAGCAGAAAGAAACCCACAGCCCAAGCTAACAGCACAGAGGATCCACAGCACCTTCAGGCTCTGAAACGTCAGCTGGAACCCACCCAAATCTCCCCCTCCCTGGGAATAAGTCTGTAGTTTCAGCAAATCAAGCTTCAAATACTGCATTTCTCTAAGTCTCCTACACTTGCTTGCAAGATTCAAATCCTTGAAAGAGGCCAGAGGCTGCTTTTGTACAGTAACAGTCATCTCAGTAGCAGGTATTTGCAAACACGTTGTTGCACTAAAATGAAACCCTCTTTTCTATTACTATCAGTCAGATATTAGACATACTGTAAACTTGGTTTACATATTTGCTGAGTCATTTGTTTAGCAGTTTTTCACCCTGCCAACTTTTTGCCTATCTTACTGGTTGAAGGAACCATTTTGTGAATATAGCAATCCCCCCTATATCTGTCTGAAAAAAATATTTTAATACTTCAGACCTTATTTGCCTGTCTGTAGGGTAACAGGTTGCTTCTTCCCCTTCTAACAGGAAACTGGGACAGCAGATTGAATTGCATCCTTCTCTCTTCTGTCCAGCCGCCTTTAACTTCCCCAGGGGACAGAACAGCTGACTGAGAGAGTGTAGGAAATTGAACTCGGGAGAGATGAAAGTGGTTGAAGGTAAAAGGTAAAAAAAATAAAAATAATTTACTGCAGGATTTTTCTAAATTTATCCATTTTTCTTGTGGATGCAATTGTGTGTGCTGCACGTTTTCTTTTCTTTTGTAACAATAAATAATTTGCAGGTGTGTGAAGTTCTACTACAACAAATATTTCAAACTGAAGCTACATTTTCTTTGTATGATTCATACACTACATTACAGCTTGCTTATAAATTAAAGGAGTAGAATATGATGTACTGCAAAGGAGTTGTATATTTCCCCTGCTAAGCTACAGTGACTGTAAATCATTTCCATCACACTTCATTCTTAATTTGAATTCATAAAAGGTTGTACATTTCTTTGTGGTTTTAAATTTATAAAAAAAAAAAAAGATTAAAGGCTGTAAACTTAAATGTTTATTAAAGGAAAAAATATGCTGATCTGAAACTTCAGGAATTAAAATATATGTAAAATATAAGAAAGGAGAAGAAGTAAGAATTCTAGTTAAGCCCTCAGAATTTAATATGAAATCTGAGGTCTTCCACTACAGATGCATCAGCATTTGGCAAGGTGAGGGTGATAGGGGAAGACAAGGGTGAGCAAAGGGAAGGTCTAGAACAACAGTGCACCCCCACACACACACAGGTCAGGAATTTTGTGAAGTCAGTTTACCCAGTTAGTAGGTAATCATTGAAAAAGTGGAGCCTGTGTAATTAAAAAGAAAGTAAAATAAAAAAAACAGTTTCCCACAAGATACTAAGCCTCTTCCCTGCCCACCTGTAAATATAGGCCACCAGGCTGCCTGACCAAGCTGGACTTTCAGACATTATCATAACCTCATGAGGCCAGGTCCCAAGTGAAGACTCAGATCTCATTTTTTGTAGCCTCGAGGTTATGCCTGCACAGTAAAAGCCATCAGATAGGCTTCAGTAATGACCTTTAGGTGAAGCATTAGTGTTACTGTCCAGGTCCTGTTCCCACTGAATGGGGACTCTGTATTCACATTCTGCTCATTACACCTCTCATCATTTAAGGAGAGATCACCATCACTGATATGATAACCAGCAGGGGAAAGTAATTTTAATCACATTAACAGCAAAGACACTAGCATGGCATTAGACTAAAATTTTGTGAGTATAATAAACCAGATTACACCTGCTTTTACTGCCTCTTTCAATAAGGTATTTTGCCCGTCAGCAGGAATTTCACAGGTCTACTATTAATGAAAACAATGGCCCTGATTCTACACATACAAATTCATAATTCCATAAAAATTAGCAGCACTTGTCTCACCTCTCCCCACTGATTGATTCCAGTGGGAACTTGTTTGAAAAAAAAAGCATATAACACTTTTTAACGTATAAGAATGCAAGTGAATAGTTCAAGATTCTTTTTGTCTCCCACACAGACCTGCTTTAATGTTAACAATAGTAGACTGACCCTGCACTTTGTGTCTGCAGCGAGTGCAGGGAAACCTCAGCCAGCAGGACCCAACAAGCTGCTTGAAGAATCATATTTATATCAGGCGCCCAAAGAATGTTGTTTTGCTTGGCATTTCCTGCTTGACTGGTTCTCTTCCCAACAACCAAACTTTGTTTGCCTTAATTTAAGATGTTTACTTTTGCTGTGATTGCAGTAAAAGCCCATGCCCTCATAAGCCACAATTTGCAGAAAACAATGCAGGGCAGGAAATCAACTCCTAACAATGTCCAACAAACTGAGCCTGTAATATTTCTGCTGGGGACAGTGGCAAACTAATGAGCAATCTCCTGATTACTCAGAAAGTATTTAAGTAAGCACATTACCCCAAATGATGCTAAATTGACACCTCTTACAGCCAAACTGCTTAGTCACAATTTAGCATAAGCAGGAGCTGCAAAAATCTATAGACTGTTCAGTCAATAAGCCTTTGACAGTGATGCAAAATAAAAGCAGACTTTTTTTTTTAAAAAATATGAAGTTTCTTTTGTCTTACTTACAGATTCACCCTGCTGTAAACTCTTATTTATTACAGTCTTCCTTCCTAGCAAATTAAAGCCTTCCTTTGAAACCAGTGGGCACTGCAAGAACAAAATCAGTTTCTAAACTGAGGTCCAGACCCAATGATGAAGTTTCACAACAGCTCTCATTTGCTGCAGTGTTTATGCATTTATTTATGAAGACTCAGTGTAAAGAAACTTTATCTGCCCACCATAAAAAGAAATGTATTTAAAGTGAGCTTGAATTATTTAAGGAAGATGCATAACTGAGTACGTGCATTTTTAATACTAACTGCAAAATCAAATAATACACTTGAGTAAACACCAGTTATAGTTTGGATGTTAAATTGAAAATTAGGCATGAAGTGAATATATTGACTTTCTCCATATTCTGCACTTACAAAATATGCTGAAAGATTGAGTGCAGCTAATTCAAGTTCCCTTATTTATTTCCATGAGCTCAGGACCAAATCTGCAGGTTTCACTGTCAAGCAGATATGAGAAAACACTGAGTTTATTTTACACACCAGCTTCTGATAGAGATGGGAGACACTCTGCCCAGGAAGCCCAGGTTTTAAAAGCACAAGGTGATAGAATGATGCCTTCCATGAGACCATACATCAGTCCAGGGGAATAAAGTCCAGCCACAAAACAATCCAAAACAAGAGTTTTTGATCTTACTCAACAAACCAAAACATTCAAACATTTCTCACAACTGCCATGTCCAAGCTCTCTCTTCTCAGAGAGAATTCTGAGAAGCAAGACGGTTTTCCACTTAAGCCTCTCATAAACACCTCAGGGATCAGGAGTTCTCTAGAAACGTTTACTATTGATCAAAAATAACGTCTAACCTGAGTTTGTAAATATCCCAAAAGCTACCAGGTTATTTCCACCTTTAGGGTTTTGATGATACAAACACAGCAACACACATGAAACCAAAACCAGAGCTTTTTCTTAAGGGTCAGAAGGATTTTGCCTCAGTTTTCCTCCCTGTTTCCGTTCCCACCCGTACCTTTAGGAACTGATCAGAAGCAGGCAAGCTGCTCTGCCTTCTGTCACTGGCACGTCCTTCGTGGGACTGCAGGGTACAGCAGTCTTCTCTGATGTGGAAGCACTTTTTGGTTCCATCACTGGTGCTTGGAATGGTCAGTGGCAGCTTTAGAGCATTTTCCCATTTTCCACAGGAGTCTTTGTACGAGCCTGCTGGAAGTCTAAAGTTCACACCCATGTCCACCATTTCAGTGCCATTTGAAAGTCTGAAGAGAGGAAAACTGCATCAAAGCAAGCCTCTTACAGCGTGTCTCTGGTAAGAAACCAAGAATAAGCATTCTGAGCACATTCCTGCACCTCTTGGGGGGGGGGGGGAGTTAAAAACACACATCTATTATTTAATTTTCGCAAGTTTTGCAGAGTTCCAGAAAACTTGTTAAATTCCCACAGAGCTTAAAGCTAAATGTGCTGTGCTAGCAGAAACACATGCAGAAACATGGGAATTATCAGTTTTCATAGTCTCAGGCAATGGCAAGAGTAGGGCTACTCCAGGAGGAGCCTGTGGCTGAGGAAGGCCATGGCACCAGCCAGGAGGTTCCCTCCCCAGCGGGACACGATCCAGCCATGCCCAAGCTGGGCAAGCAAGAGCCAGGTAGTGACAACAGCATGTCTCATCAACAGTCCAGCCATCATCAGGGAAAGGCAAAGTAACAAGTCAAGTCTGAGGACAAACAGGGAAACCTCGATAAAAGTGCAGGGACAGCAAGAAAGTAGCACTGGAGGCCTGAGCTTGAAAGGGGCTCCTGGAGCAATGGGCCTCTGTGGATGGACGTCCCAGGTGATGCTGCTCATGCCTAGTGATGCACTTGGGGCCCTGATAAATAATTTGATTTAATACTGAAGAACCACAAAGGAAAATAAGAGGGTGTTTCTTATTAAAGCATATTTCTCTTTCTTGTCAAGTCTGGGTCCTCGTCACCTCTACTCCATCTTTTTTCATACTCTAGAAATGGAAATGAGATCTACAGGTGATGACTGCCTTTCACAGAAAGTGAAGTTCCAGCTGAATTGTGTTCAGCTACTGCCTGCTTGACAGGGCTAGAGTACCTCAGAATAAGACAGGACACTGCCAGGAATGAAAATAATTTTGGAGATTATCCAAAAATACTCCATAATCCCTCTTCCAAAGTCCAGAGGGGAAAATAAGATCATGTGAATTTGCTCACGTAGTCAAGACCATAGTAATGAAAGCTGATAAATCCATTATTAACTTCGTATTTGCTTCCCTTGCTTTGCAATTAAACATCATTTACTAATAGCTCTATACCATACACTCTAAACCCTAAATGAGGATTAAAGTACTTTTAATTGCACAGTGTCCTTGATAGTTCTTTTTACTACTATCCTAAAAGCCGACATTCAAAGAAATTGTCTCCCTGAGATAGAGTGACTCAGTATGAGTCAGTGTTTTCTTTCATAAAAGGAGTGCATTCCACTTGTTCCTTGTTTTAAGTTTTGTAACAGAATTGTGATAGAGCTAAGATATGCACATTGTAATAGTCACCACTTTGCAAGTTGATTTACCATCACACTAACCATTTAGAGTTCTCCAAAGAAGCTTTGAAGGCTTTAATATCAGAATCTTTCTCCAAGGTCTGCTTTGGTACCAATATTTGATTAAATTAAAACCTAATTAGAGCCTAAAATGAATGATGTGCATTTCCTCTACATTAGACAGAGCTATTTGCATTCCATGAAAGACCACTGGCATGGCAGAGTGCCATTTGATTCAGTTTAAATCAAAGCGGTCCCAGTGGAATTTGTCTTTCTACCTACCAAGCTCTCTGCCCAACACTGGTTATATTTGTCTTTTCTATCAGGTGCCCAGGACCTAAAGGTTTAGCCAGACTTCATTACATGAGGTAGATAGTGCATAAAACCATTTAATTAGTAGTAGCCAGTCCACTGAGCCATTCCTTTTCTTTGCTTTGTCCCCACCTCCACTGATGCTGTTTACTGAGTATTTTGCTCAGCTTTTGTTCCCAAGTGCATTTTTCAGTGCCTGAAACCCATCATTAACTATCTTCCCCTTCAGGTGTTCCCTTACTTGTTCCCAGGTATTTAGTTGAGCAGAAACTCACTAAAGCATAGCAGCGCTCATAACAATTAGTGAATTTTAATTATCTTCATCCAAAGAAAGCTGTTCTTAAGTTGCAACCAGAACAATTACGGTCTTTTAGCTGAAAACAATGGGATGGTACTTTGCTTTTTATTGAAGGTACATTTCCAAGGGGTTTCTTGCTTTAAGACATGAATCCTTATTGAGCCTGTATTGATACAATGCATAAAAAGCAGCTTTGTTTTCTGCCACAAAATTTTGACAGAAATGGTTTTAATTTAGAAGAGAATGGAAGTGGCTTGGTCATTTATAATCAAGAGAAAGCAAGCAAGCACACAAAGAAAAGCCCTGAACACTCTATAAACCTTCCATACTCAGTCTTCGAGTTTGTGAAAACAATGTGAAAGCACTAATTATAAATGAACATGAGATTTAAAAGTTCACAAAAATTGACATTGGGCTTCAG
Organism: Myiotriccus ornatus; assembly: GCA_036023395.1. NCBI lineage: Eukaryota > Metazoa > Chordata > Aves > Passeriformes > Tyrannidae > Myiotriccus > Myiotriccus ornatus. The sequence continues at coordinate 18,016,491 of JAYRBT010000010.1, read as the reverse complement.
GAATTTCCTGCTTCTTTCCTTGTTCCTGCAGCAGAACTGTTCTCTCTCTGCTGTGCTTTAGGCTTCTGCTTACCACTGCAGGAGCTTCACCCTTCTCCAGCCTTGGATTCAAAAACCCTACATCCAGAGACAGCTCTTGAGATGTTCCTGGCACCAGATTGCTTCAGGCTAACTGAGATCCTTCTCTGTTCCTGCCTTCTTACATGTTTTTGCCACTCTTTAGAAACCACACACTAGACTTTCCCAAACCACTTTTTCCTTCTTTTTTTTTTTCCTCTTTTTCCTATGAATCTTCACACAGCGCAAATAGGGGCCTCTTCCCAGCCTCATTATAAGGGGCCACGTCAAACTGTAAATTTGGAACAAGCACCATGCTTTCCCTGTAAGTCACAAAATGAATATCTAAGAACATTTTTCCTATTTGTCCCTGCAGATTAAATCTCCTACAGAGTTTAGTCAAAGAGGCCTTTGGAAAGGCTGGTGACTCACTTATTACATCACATTTAAGCATACTGATTTGTTGATGCATTTTGGTAATAAGTATTTAGGCAGGAATATTCCTCATTACCACTCTGAATTAATGTCATAAACAAACATATATTTCAAAATTAATGTAATAGGAAACTATCTATTTGTCTAGTCTCCTCCATGGAGGAGCCATATATAAGCCATATAAAACCTGTACTGAAAGACCAATCAGATTTTCAGTTAGTGATTTTTTTTCCTTTATACAAGTCACTGGAATTCTTCTGAATTTCACCTGCTGAGTTTGTAATGGAAAACAGTCAACTGATAGAATTAAGTGTTCTTCTGTTAACCCATACCTGATAAATCTCTGCTTGTTTTGCTGTTTTTCTGAAAGGAAATCTGTTGGTAATTCCTCTATGATTACTTCTTATAAGTAAATCTGCTTACTACCTGTTGCAATTCTATTTGTTGTGAAAACAGAGTGCTACAGTCTTTTCTTTCAACACTTGCCTAATGTAGGAAGGAGCTACTATCCCCAATTTAGATATGGAAAACCAAGGTATAGAGAGGCCAGGTTAGATATCAGCTACATACCAAATCAAGCTCATGCATTAGCCATTGTGTATCACTTTGCTCAGTAACCAGCAGGGCAGGAATTCCTTTAAAGCACTGCCCATCACTTAACAGCTGATTTTCATTAACAGCTTTATGCCCTCGCCTCATCAGCCTTCAAAGTTTCCTTTGCTGTGAGATAACTTTCTCATATTAAGGTACAATATTATTTGCAGGTTTCCGAGTTCGTTTTGGTTTTTTTTCTACAAATCTAAATTATGACTGACCAGATGTATCACAGGTCTTAGATGGGATGGGGGGGTGGAGGTGTCAGAAAGATACAGAAACCAAGTGAGAAGCAAGACATAGTTGGCTACTGGCAGCAGAAAGCAGGAAGAGGTGCTGCTATTTGTGGAGGGGTAAAGTTCATTTGGCAGGAAAAAAAGCTGAGAGCTTTCTGAGGGCTGAGCTGCTGAGTTGAATGGAAAGAGAGCAAGACAGACGTCAGCCCCTCACCTCACGCTGCCATTGACACAGCTGATGGTTTCCTCTGGCCTTGATCCATCAGATGAGGCAGTGTGAGAATGTGTTTCCTGGGCACTGCTGAGGCATCTAATGATGTCTGTAGCATATCCATAGCTCGGCTGAGTATGTGACACCTCAGCAGAGACAGGGATGTGTGACTACACATGAGGTACATGACATGCTCCCCATACCACCCCCCTCTTTTATTTCTGCTGGAGTGCCTGACCTTTTTGAAGATAAAGAGCCCTATTTTCTCCGATCATTTCTCCTCCTGTCCTTTTTCCAAGGTTATCCACGAAGATGATTATGTCTTCTTGCTTGCACAACCTCTGCCACAGTGTCCTGTCTTTCCTGAGTAATGCCATGGCCAGACCCAGCTTACACGGTTGAGTGGTCCTAACCACAAAAAGGACACTTTAAGCCTGCTATGTCAGTCAGGCTCTTTGCCTGGCTGCTATTATGATTAATATAAGTATGCCCCTGACAAGCTAGAAAATAGCTGTGCCTGGTATGATTCAAAGAATACATAATTTTCCCTTATTCACTGGCCAGGGTTATGAACAAATGGCTATATGTAGAAAAGGAATTACATTAAGCTCATTAAAAATAATTTCACAGGAAAGAGAGGATTCACTTCCACAAAACTGGGCTATGAGTGAAATAATAAAACATACAGGCTTTTCTTTAGCAATTCAATGTAATTTCTGTTTTATTGCTGGTACATTTATGATACAGCACATGTATCTTGATAAAAATCTCTACCTTATAAGCATGCTCAGCATTTGCTCATGACAAAGGAAGCAAAGGCAACATTTCCTTCAGTCTATACCTGTCCCTACAGGACAGTTATTTTAGACTATAATTGATATAAAAAACCTGTGAACTAAAATTTAATCTAATTCTATAGATAGAGTTCATTTAAACATTATCTGCCCAGAATGACCAGTTAGTATTTACCCTAAAACTCTCATATTAAGACTAAAATATTATATATTTAGTTATTTATCTCATCCATTAGTATCTCTTCTAGTTTAGTAGTTGATTTGATATTCAGTATATCAGAGACAACTATCTTGTTATAGCTAAATGAAATGTGCATTTGGAAAAGTTCATTAATACCATTACCATTAATTGGTCCTCACCTTAATCTCACTGCTACAGGGACTCTTCAAATTAAATGACAGATTGCAGCTAGCTTTTTTTAAAAGTAGAATTTTAACAGCCTCCATGCATTGCAAATAAAGTCTAATGGGCCAAATCCTGTTCTCCTACTGATCTAAAAAAAAAAAAAAAAAAGTTCTAGTATTTAGTCTAAACTTACTTTACACCAAGATGTCAGAGCTCAGAATCGATCCCACTTTGCTTTTTTTGTGTATTGTGTAAAATAATATTCCTAATCTTTGGAGGGAAGAACATACACTGAAATTAATTTCACTTTGCCTTTTACCCAACACAGTTGCTGAGGTGCACACTGAAACATGCAGACAAAGCCTGAAGTCAGGCTGAAGCAGCAGCCTCACATACACAAGGTCTGCTCTCACTTTGAGCATCCCCCACCCACTCTGCTGTCCTCGTAACCCCTCTGAGCTCAGCTGACATCTGCCAGTGTAGCCCTGGCACCACACGGAGGCCGAGGAAGCGGCTGAGCGCAGGGAAGGATCTGATCTTTGGGAATCCCCGGGCACAGCTGTGTCTGGGGTGGCTGTGCATCAGACACTGCATTTTCAATGGCCTTTACACCTTTAGTTGCACCTGCAGTGCACTGCTAAGCTGTCAGTCTGTAACATAAAACAACACAGTAATTTGAATAGCAGCTGGCTTGTGACCCATTAAGAGTCTCTCTCATAGGGCTCAGCCTCCCCAGATTGTTTCTGGGCATCTAAGTGAAACACTTTCTAAAAGAACAGGCAAAGGAAACCCCAGGAGTCATGCTAAAGCACTGAAATACTGAATTTATTCACTTCTACCAACATTGAATGAGTCCTCAAACCACAATGGATTTTGGACTCCCAACCTCCACACCGGAATGCAAAAAGATTAAGTAGTATTTTCTCCTACACAAAGCTATATCCCATCTGATTAAAAGCAAATTAGATTCTTGATCCAACTTGTAGGATTAAGTATCTCCTAGAGAGATGACATGAGGCCTACAACATACTTATTATTAATAATTTTCTCATAAGAGAGTCCACACTGGGATTGACTAAGAGTGCAAAGAACTATTTTGTCTTGGTCAGCATATTAATTGACTTTTTGACTTCTCTCATGCAATGTAAAACAGCTTGCCTGCTGCAGCAAAGGAAGGGCATTTAACCACCCAGCTGGTGAAGTTGTACGTGGCAGACACCTGTATCTGGAACAGTCATTTCAAAGAGTGCAGCAGTCATTTGCAAAATTTCAGCAAAGGAGATTTGTGAAAAACGGGTAAGTTCTAGCAGAGGGAAATGTGTGTGTGTGGCCAAAATCATCAATGTAAAAAGTGGAAGGAGACTCTTATAATTTCTTTTAACTATGCAGGAATTCTTTGCAGGAATTCTTTACAGGGCTTCAGCAAAGATAATTTTTTTTTCTTTCAACTTGACAGCTTTTGTTTGGCCAAAATGACAGCCTATGCAGCATTTGAAGGGAAAAAAAATAAAAACAAAACCTAACAAAACAAACAAAACAAAAACCAACCAAAACCAAACTAAACCAAAACCACCAAAACCAACCAGCAAACAAACAAACAAACACCTCACACAACACTCTTCTCTCCCCTCCAAAACCCAGTACTAGATCTAGAAAAGTCAAACAATTTACTGTGTGGGTAAACGACACAGCTTAGGAAGTTTTCCCAGCTAAGAAATACTTCACTGAGATGGCAACAAAATGCAGCTGAAAGCCCTAAACACATTGGGTACTGCACAATACACCCTTTTAGACTCTGTGAGCAAATCAAGTCCTAGGGCACAACGTATAAATATGCCTCACACAGAAGCACTATTCTTTCTAATGAAAAAACAATAATAATGAAAAGTCTTTCCTCTAATAAAATTACCAGTAAAAATTATCATTAATGGCAGGCTTTATAACAAATTCTGTTGCCCTCCTGCTGTCCTCTGCACCTGCTGACTGTCTGGAATAGCCTGCCTCCTGCCTTGTCCAGCTGTTTTAAACGATACTTCATCTAACAATGCTTTTTAATGACAAGAGTTCTGGGAGGCTGATTCTCCACGATGTGTGCTCAGTGTAAAACTGGCCCTCTTTGTCCTTAGGACACAGGCAGGAAGCCTGACTCACCTGTTCACTCCAACTTCTACTTAACTTGTAGCTCTCGGCAGCACCGTATCATCCCAAATCTGTAGTAAACACAGTGCGGTTCATCACAGAATAATTCTGCCAAAACAACTTTGGATCAAATTATTTTAGTGGTTCCTACCTGGTCCTCACTACCACAATGAACATAATTGAAGAAAGAAAAACACATCTTGGTTTCTCAGGCTTTGCTGCTCCCCAGATACCACAAAAATTAATTAGCCAGGCAGCATTCACAGCCCAGGTTTTATCAAGTGAGAGGAAACCACCTCACAGTGGATTTAACACAGAGCATGTACTAACCAAGAGGGTGAAGGGAATAGTGAGATTCACCTTGTTGAACACAGAGAGTCTATTTAAAAGCAGCGTAAGGGCAGACTCAGAATTCTGCAGCTGAGTCTGAAAAATGGTTTCGGCAAATGTTGAAGTTACCCCTTGAATGCCGTTCCTGGAGGTCTGTGCCATTTCCATCTGGCTGCAGACAGCAGATAGCAGGCCTTCAGTGCAACGGGGAGATGATCCGCCTTCTGTGCAGCACTGCCTTTATTTGAGCCAAAGCCAGCGAGTCACTGGGCTCCCAGCCACCTGACAATGAGAAACACAAATTACAGCAGCAAATGGCCTTTTTAGCATAAACAATGTTTCCAACCTTCCCTGATTCTGCTCTTCTCTAATTCATGTTTACTGGTTTTGGGGACTAATTCCTCCCATTTTCCTGCCACTCTTTGCATAATTGCATCTGCCTTTACTGATATGCACTGAATTGGGCAAAAATAAAGAATGAGTATATGAAAAGGATATGAAAACTACAGCAGAACAAGACCCACTTTACAGGTGTCTCTTCCTCATTCCTGAGTACCAAACACAGACTGCCTTTGTTTACCACAGTTAGCTGATATGGCACAAACCCAAACTCATTTTAGGTTACAGGAATCCTTCTAATGGCTTCAGCACATTTCAGAGCAGAGGTAAGGCAGCAGAAGTCAGTTACAAAACAACATTTTTACAATTTAACAAGGAACCGCTCAAAGCTCACCGTTTAGCAGCTTTCAGCAGAACTCAAGGAACAAGCTGTACTTTACAGCCCTTTCCTCCTGAGGCCAATGCTTTATTTTCTAAACCACTAAACTTCATTATCTTTGTTACAGACCACTAGAGATTTGATCTTAGTTGTTGTTTAGGCTTAGAAAGAGCTAGGAAATATAATAGCAGTGTATTCCTGTATTCAAAGGTGAGTTTGGTCTCCTTGCTCCACTAAGTCTTAAAGCTTTCCTCCTAAAATTTCTACTAAATTTCACTCTTCTAAAGACTGCTGTTGACAATCAAGGGAAACAAGCAATTGCACACTCTTATAATACTTGAAAGATGTAAAGCTAATCAAACACCTTCATTGTATTTTCATGAAAGATTGCTGACTTAAAGTATGCATGTGCAATTTGAGTGCTCTAGGAAGTTGTGCCATGCTCTTAAAGTATTCAGTAAAGGCTCAGTTGCAGAACAGCCTGAATTTATCTGTGTTCCAATAGAGTCATCAGGTATTGTTTTGGAAGCTTAAAGTCCCTGTTTTTTTGTTATATGTCAGCCAATTCTATGCTGATGGTCACCTAATACCACAGACAGCTGATTACATCTCCATGGACCAGAAGTCACCTGGAAATCCATTTCCCAAGACATCCTTGGGACATCCTTTTCCACCATATCCACATACCAATACGGAATTTTCACACTACAGTGACAAAAGTCTCTTTCTTTTTACCTTCTTTACCAACAATCCAAACACATTTCTTCTTCATGTGACAAAGTATGCACGCACCAAGTGTCTTTGAGACAAAGATGAGAGCGCAGTCAGGTGACATCACTGCATTCACCTTAGGCATGTGTCAGATGTACATCCATGACAGTAGACCCTGAGGTGAGGACTTTAACATACAGACATCCTGTTTAGTGATATGGTGGAGAAGCATCACACTTAAACAGCTCTTGATGGCCTCTGACTTTTTTTTCATTTTGTATAATTTCACCCTTTTTTTCCCCAGTGCTTTTTGCTTTAGGGAAAGGCGTTTCTCCTTTATTTGAAACACAGAACCAAGCTGGAGATTCATAGCCAGATTCCTATTTTAAATATTCCAGCGCTCAGGAACGTTTGGATTTGGAGCTTTGGTTTGACTCACCACAAAGTCAGAGTTACTTGATTGTGGCTTACTGAAGCTCATGTTTTTTACAGTCCCACAGCTTTCTGAACTTTGCGATATGGGAGTTTAATTTGTCTCTGGTTTTGAAGAGATATCACCCATGTGATAGTATATAATCCTGTTCTGTATTATTTCCTTTAAAATCTGGGAATTTCTCTAATCACAAATAATTACAAAGAAGAAAACCCAACATGACAATTCATACATTGAAAATGTTACATTTCCCAATTCAGTTTGTAACTGTTGTAGTTTTTTCTTTTCATGAAACTAATGTATATCTGTTACTCTTAGCAGTTAATAGTTTAATTTTGACATAATTTAAACATGCATATCAAAATATTACTAGTGGGAAGAATGATACAGCTTTTTATAGCATTTTATTCCTCCCAGAAACGTGGCTATAAAAAAAATTAACATTGTCTTGATTATATCCCTTTTATAAACACAGCAGGATTGGGAAAGCATTCCAGGATATATATCTGTCACTGTAGCTGTATCACCCTAGAACTCTGCTTAGCTAAAATCACTCTCTAATCAGAAAGGGTGATGGATTTCTTCTGCTGGCACTGAAAGGTGATTGTGCAAGCGACAGACGTCAAAAACATCATTCTTTCTGAACTCTCCTCACAGCTGAGATTAAATAGAATAGCTTTATTGCACCTTGGGCTCATTTAGACTGTTTGGAAGAAGGTAAAATTTTAACATCTGTTCTACATTCTTGTAGTCCTAAGCTTGATATTTGTTACCTAGAGAGAGACAAAATGCAGCTTTATTTTCTATCTTACGGGGAGATTTGGAAAACACAATAACTAGGAGAATCTACACATGGGGTTAAAAAGAGATAGCCTGAATAAAGATCAGGGAGAAACACAACCTAATATTAAGGTTCTCCAAGCTTTGAAGCTGCCTGAAGCATAACACTCTAAGCTGTCTATGAGGGCTTACAATGGGTGGGGGCAAGAACAATGGTTTGGCGCTGCCCATCACCCTGCATCGTGGAGAGGAGCCCAGGCACCTGCCTTCCTCCTGCTTGTGCACAGCAGGCTAAGGGCTGTAAGGGAAAGAAAATTGAGGTCTATGAAGTTACTTCCAAGGCAGTCACAGCAGACATAAGATCAGTTTAGTGCCTTTGTTCTCAGCTGCAGTTCTGCGTGGTGTCTGAGAAATCCGTATTGAAATCCCAGTCACACAGAAAGACACTTCAGGTACATATGGCATAAGTGCACTGTTCCTTTTTTATGGGTAACATTTACCTGTAGGGTTTGGCTGTCCTATAAACTTGCATATAAGACTATCCTCAAGGGCTCTCTCATCAGCAAAGAAAAAACCCCATACTTTTAGCTCGCTTGGCTTCTACATTTCCTATTAGAGAAAACAACTTGCTGCAGTCACACAAAACATAAATAGATATTTCACCATCATATCACTGTTAGCTAGCACTGAGTTTTAAAATTCAACAGCGTGACCATACTGAAAGGAAAAGACAAGAAGAACCCATGTTCTCTGAATCAACAAGTCTTGAATTGCTACAGAAGGATGGGAGAAAAGGATTTGAATTAAGTCTTTCACCCAGAATCTACAACATTCAGGCTTTGAGGTAACAAGAAAAAAACATTTCTACAGATGGGTTGGAGTAACAGGAGGAGAAAATGTGAGAAGTCTGCACAAGAAAAAAAATACTTTGTACTCAGTCATCAAGCTTATACTAGGTTTGTAGCCAAATAGCTTTATTTTATTTTTCAGTTACCAGACAAGCTCATTTATGGAATAGCATGAGCTTTGCTTTCCTACAGTTTTTCACGTAATAGATAGTTGAAAACCTTTTCCTTTCATGCTTTCAAGTTCTTATTGTATACAATTGTTTTCCTTGGGGGATTATACCTGATCCCATGAAGCTTTCCCTGCCAAGACAGTCCAGCTTCACTGTGGAATAAGAGCAGACATTGATAGGCAGGGACCACAAGGGAGACTGCAGCAGCTCTGGGCCCCTCTCTCCCAGCAGGGTTTTGCTGCTCAGCCTATAAGGGTCACCTGAGCATGGCTTAAAGGATCTGGAAAGGAGAGGATATCTGAAAGCCAAATATTTTAAAAATGCAAGCCCTTTGCCATTTCTTCATGAACCTCTCCCATCAAATAAAGTAGATTCAACATCGTTTGTTTCTAAATGTGCTGGAAATGAAAATAACTGCAGTTATTGAAGCTGTGGGAGGTACAACGGATATTTCAGCTGTAACAGGATGAGAATGCCTGTTCAAAAGTTCCCTTCAAGCTCTTTATAGCAGGCAAATCCTCAAAAGAAAACATACTTGGTTAACTTTCATTTGAATACATCCTGCTCCAGCCAGACAGCCCACTTAAAATGACACAGAGGTAGTAAATTGTTCTACTGATTGGTTAGCTGGAGTTTAACAGATTGAGCTTATCGGGAAAGTGATAGGAACAAAAGTGTCGGACATGTCATCATTCAGACAAGATCTCCTTCTACTCTTCCTGAACCTCAGAGGTGAAGGCCTTTAATTCCTCTTTGCAGTAAAAGATGTGTCATGAAAACAGTGGGAGGTGGACAAAAGCCACCCAGAAGGGATCTTACTCAACAAGCTTTGCACATAGCATCCCCCAAGGAACCCTATTAATGTGAATTATTTCAATAGCTGCGGTGCTGTATGGGTCCATGTTTTTCCAAGGGAGTGTTTTCCTCAGAAAGTCCCTTATGAGGAAGAAACAACAGGAGATCTTGTCCTCAAGATACTTCCAATATCTAGCAACTGAAAGATGATGAGAAGCACAGATTTCCTGTTATTTTGTTCTGAGAAACGGCACCCCAAGGCATTAAAATGCCCATGGAAATATGGAGGGCCAGATTTTCACAGGCACTCACAGCACACACTGCTGAATGGAGAAATGCTCAATTCCTGTCTTCTGGCCAATCCACTTAGGCTGCTGACTTCTGGCTCTTAATCCCCTCCAGAGCTCAATGGCTTGTGCCCAATAACACACACGTCACTAAACCCAGCATTGTAAGACAGCTACAAGCTGATCAGAAGCATTTGTAGGTTTGGTTATTTGTTTGATGTTACAGTCAACCTTTGAATTGCTTCTGAAGAAACAGGAGTAAATAACACACATCCGGTCTGGCCGAAAGCATTTTATCAATGCCAAAATCTCCACAATGTACAAGACTGTACAACAGGCAAGGACAATCCCTCAAAGGCAACTGTGATTGTTGCATGAAAGAGTAACAGAGCTCAATTAACCAATTAAATGGTCTGCCAAGAGACTTAGGAATTCACTGTTCAAACATATCCAAAGTTAGCCTAAATGGAAAGTGTAGAGGTGTGTAATATAAGACAGCCTCACGAGAAAACAAATACTACAGGTATCCATTGGTAAGGTATCCCAAAACTGAAGGGTCAAAAGAGACCACAGGTCACGAGAAGGATAGGGAGACAGACATTTAGTAGAGTGATGGTGTGCATTTAACACTCTGAAATAAAACACAGTATGGAAATCCATCAGTCAGGTGTGGCTCTCAGTTGTGGTGGGTATGAAAACAGAGATAACACATCATATCCTCCCTCCTAGGGTGTTATTGCAGGAGATTCTATGTATGACATCCTAATTTGAGCTTCAGGGAAGAGAATCCAACATATCACGATTTAACAGTAGATGTAAAGCTTCCTGATTCAGCCTCACCTCCTGTGTTTCTCTGGTTTGTTTTCCAAAACACAGCTATAGCTCCTAGTGAAATCAGATGGATTTATGAAAGGGAAATCATTCCTGACCAATCATTCCTGACCAACCTGACGGCATTCTATTATCACATGGCTAGAGCAGAGGATGAAGGGAGAACTGTGAATATTGTTTACCTTGGCTCATGCAAAGCTTTTGACGTAGTCTGCCATAATATCCTCACAAACAACACTGCTTAACATCTTCACGGTGGGACAGAGTGCACCTTCTCAAACTTACAGGTGATACACAGCTAGAAGGGCTGATGCACCAGCTGGCTGTGCTGCCACAGAGAGGCACAAGGCAGGCTGGAGAAATGGGCCAGCAGGAATCTCACGAAGTTCAGCAGAGGGAAGTGCAAAGTCCTGCCCCTGAGAAGCAATAATCTCCTGCACCAGAATAAGGTGGGGACAGATCAGCTGAAAAGCAGGTTTTTAGAGAAAGTCCTGGGGCTCCTGGTGGACACCGGGGTGACCACAAATCAGTCGTGCATCCCTACAGCAGAGATAAGCAGGTGCCAGCACATAGCTGGAAATCTGTGCCCAGTGCTGAGCTCCCCAGGACAGGAGAAACGCAGAGACCCAAGAGCAGGTCCAGCAAAAGGCGGCAAAGATGATTATAAGAGCTTGCAGCATCTGACAGATAAGGAGAGGCTGAGAAGACTGGGGTTATTGAATCTGGAGAAAATAATGCTGGGGGGGGAGGGAAGGGCAAATGAAAAATAATGCCTGATGGGAGGGATTAAGGAGATGAAGCCAAGTTCTTATTAGTAGTGTCCAGTAACAGGTGACAGGACAGGAGGCAACAGGCACAAATTGACTGAAAGGAAATTCCATTCAAACATATGAGAACACTTTTCTGTGAGGGGGCCCAAAGAGTAGAACAGGCTGCCCAGTGAGGTTGTGGAGCCTCCATTCTTGCAGGTAACACAAATCCTGATTATATATAGGCAACCTTGTAGCTGATCCTACTTTGAGGAGTTGGACTAGACAGTCTCTGGACGTCCCTTGCAAGCTCAACTGTTCTGTGAAAACATGCCAATCACAGTTAGAATCTATGACAAATAAAGGCATCCATAAAGTGTTGAGTTTCTGTCTACATTTACTAAGAATGTATTTACTGCGGGTTTCACATTTACCTTGAGGCTCTCTGCAACTTTTCAGCAAAGTCACTGTAACTTGTGTACACTACCAAAAGAGAAGCAAACCTCACGCTGCTAAGTGTAACATTGAACTGATTTTAATGTCCCTGATGCAGTAGGTGGTGGTGTTAAACAGAAAAGTTTTCAATAAAGCTTTTCACTCCAATGCACTTGGAGTGTCTAAAGCCTCACCATACGTATGTAATATGTATACACTCACATACAGATCTCTGTGTATCTTAAGAGACTGTCCTCTGTGGTTTGCACAATTTGCTTGCTCTTCTTGGCCAAATCTAGGAGGTGTTTGACACTTCATTTCTACCAGTATTCTCACAACTCACCCCTCCTTGTATAATACCTCTTCTTTGTTTCTGATTTTTCTCTTTCACCTTTTGCTCTTCCCAGTGTGTGATTCCCAGTCAGTTGACATCTCATGATAGCCATAACACATCTGAAAACAATCCAAAAGTCCTAGTCCTATCAGTTCAGTGCCAAAGACAGCCATTTTGTATACAATTTGGCAGAGGCTAATCTAACTCTTCACATCTGTTTTCCCTTTATTTTTTTTACTTTTTTTTTTCCCCCCTTTTCTTTTTTAGGGAGGGATTGAGGATTTGGGATACGTAACTGAATCAAAAGTTCAGGCAAAAAAGAAGCCAGAGCCTCTTATAGTAATTTACTGAGGTCCAGAAATGCATAATTGCCTGTTGCTGCTGTTCTAATTCCAGACTTAGTCAGCAGCATGGCAAATGAAACCATAGTAGCTCAAGAACACAAAGAGATACAGAGAAATTCCAAAGAGTCATTAAGCCCCCCAAACCAGCTGCAGGTCTATAGGCCTGTCTGTTTGTAGGTCTGTAAACACTCTTCTCTGAGAGGGAAACTCATCCCTAAGTAACATTTAGAAATAAATTGATAGAAAGAATCCAAGTTTAAAGGAAAATCTGCTGGAATCTGACCATTCCAGCACACGCAATGTTTGTAATAAATCCTCCAGTAGTTTGTACTCTTCGTTGCAGATGTCCATAAGCTATTTGCTTATTTTCCCAAGGTATTTAACATATTCAAACATCTTTTTCTTTTTTCCCGGAAATGCTGATATGAATTGTATGGACAAAGTAAACAGAGTACTCTGTTAGAGTTTTCCTTTTTACAAATGAGCCATAAAATTGTCCATTAATCAGCATTGCTTCCCCAGGGGTTGAACTGCATTGTTGAGGTTTCCTTTTCCATTTCTGATCCCTGTTGAGGAGATAAAAAAAAAAAAAAATCACAATGCAGTAAACTACAAAGAATAGGCCTTTGAAAACTGCCCTACTCGCCACAGCCCTTGGGCAGAGCTGGAGTTTCATCAGTGGTGGAGAATTCTAAATTTAAGCACTGCCTATTTTCATCCCTTACCTTCTAGTAAAATAATAGCCCTATCATGGCTCCTTCACTTCCCATCCAGAGAACACGGTGTTCCTACCTATTTAAATTACTCCAGCAAGTTCCTTAGAACAATAAAAAGGCCGTTTAAGGTCCCCTGGGGTAAGTATCTACAACCAGGGAAATAATGAAAAGCTGAGAGAATTTACCGGGAATCTGGCATTTCAGAGCTTTGCCTCCTGTTAATTCCTGAGAAAGGTGTCAGTTCTGACAGTGCTTGAATTTGTCTGGAGGGCATATCCTTTTAAAACAGGGCAGAAAGAACTATCCATCCATTGTACCTGTCACTCCTCAACATGTGCTCTCTGCAGGCACAGGGTCAGCCGGCAACTCTACTGCACGTCGGGTCTTTGAAGATCCAACTCATCGCCCGGGACGGCCAAGTCTGCACCTGGTTTTGAAGGTGCACAATGGGAGAGGGGTTGAGGAGTCAATCTCAGTTGCCACAGGTTTTATACCTCACTTTGTTTTGTTTTTTTTTAAATAAGTAGAAAGGTCACAAGGCTTATGGGGGAGCACTGGAGGCTGCTGTAAAATGGCACAGAATGAACAAAGTCCAGCCAAGTGTGAGTGTTCATGGTACCTGTAGAACTGGCCTCTAGCTGTCACAGATTTGCTAACCGTCATCTGAAAGCTGATGCCTTTGTCCTCCAAGTGTTAGATAATTTAATACGAACTTTTCAATTCACCCTGAGGAAAATTAAAACTTGGGGTTTTATATTGCCTCTTCTGCCTTCCCTGTCTTTCACTATCTGTCACACATTTGGGGGGAGATGACATAAGTTCCTTGCAGGGGTATATTTTTAGCAGAGCAGCTTATTTAGCATGCAAACCAAATACATAATCAAAGTGGGGATTTTTTTTTAAAGGGAAAGTCATCTCAAGGTTGACTTAAAAGCCAAACAGCTTTATCTCACCAAAGTCTCGGTTAAGTGCTGCAGTGTGTAGCCCTATGTGTAAGATGAGTGCTCTTTCCAGTGAGGCTGTGTTGATCTATGATCTAATCTAGGCTCTTTAAATAAGCTTTTAAGTGTGTAACTAAGAACCCCTTTATCTGTTATTAATGTCTCGTTCTGTTATCACTGCAAGCCATTTAAATATACTGGTCATATTTGATGAATTCCTCTACAGATTTCCTTTCCTCCCAAAAATATACGAAGCTTGGTAAGGAACTTTTTTTCCTTCTACATTCCTTATGAGCTCAGTAGCGTTCTAACAACATTAGCCTCATGCACATAAAACCCTGAAATGTCTGGACATGCATGCAATGTGACTCACTCACACGTAGTGAACAAGTTCTCTCATTCAAAGACTACAGAAGTGTGAGTTTCTTGAATCACTGATTTTATTAGTACAAACATGCTGAACTTTACTGACATACCTTTTACTTTATTGGCGTACCTTATTTTATATGTCTTAAAGACCTTGGCAGGTTTTCCACAGTTAATTTAATTGAGATAACATTCAGGGGAGCAAATAGAATACCACACTAAATCATAGAAGGAATTTCTCCTAATCTCTCTCGTGTTAGCAGTGGCTGACCTAAGAAGGTACCTGTCACATAACCTGGCTTTTTCTCGTAGGAGTTTATTTATTCTTGTCTAAAGCCAAATCTTACCACAGCTGTGACTTCAGTTCAGTCTGAGCTGTGGGAAATGTCTTGAGCTTTCACATACTGTTAGGGAAGCCCTGTGTCCTGCATGAAACCTAAAGCAACACTCATTATGCATATTTGCATTGGCTTCTCTGTCACCCAGGAAAAATGTTCTTTAAAACGAGCAAATAAAGGAAAAGCTGCTAGAAACAATTGACCGCTTTGGGAACAGTACCTGCCAAGTCAGCTTTTAACTTGTACATCCAGTTGCCACAGAATTTGATCCACTCCATAGCACATTGCATCTGATTTATCCTGTTGCATCTCAGAACTGCTGAGCCTTCTTCTGTGGACAAAAAGAAAGATATCACAAAGGTCACATCTACCTTTCTACCCTTTCTAAATCTTCCAGCCCCAGAAAAGAAAGGTGTTTCTTTTCTTAAGCACATAGTGTACTGTAATGACAGATATTTAGCTAAGTGGTGAGATAAATGAATATGCAAAAGTTAAAATCAGGATTACAGATCTGTTCTTGCTTAAATAAAAACACCTGATGAAATATTTTATTCTGACCTTCAACTGCCTTATCCATAATCAACTGAGACTTACAATCCTTCAGCAGGTATTATACTGATGAGAATTTTCTGTGCTAGCTAAGAAGGCTTAAGCAAGTTTTGACTTCTTTGTTAACAAGGAAGTGCCTCTAGACAATTTCAGTCACAACCCCTGTACCTCCCTCCAGCAAACTATTGCAAAACTGGTTCAGTAGTATGATCCTGATGCCTTATTTATGCCAAGTCAGTGACCAAAAGCAGCTCTAAAGGCAGTGAAACTAAAAGAATAAGTGTAGAGCATTCAGAATGAGCCTGAAAGTCTCATCCTACTGTGCTTTTATATGGAGATACAAATCCAGCAAGGAGTGGATAATGATGTAATTCAGCAATATCTGATTTTCCATTGCTTAGAGATTCAAGGATAGTCATTTCATCTTGTTCACACTGACACACATAGGCATACACACATCCTTATATGTGCATGCACACACACCGAACAGAGAAAACGAGAAATAACTGTTTCCAAAAACACCTCAATAAAACATCATTAAAGCAGAAGGGGCAGACCTTGGAAACATTAAACCCCATGCTAACAGTGAGTTTGTACCCAGCCCTTTGTGAGAACTGATCCGTGAATAGTGTACCACATTTTTAATGGACATTCTTGTCTCTTAATTCATAACCCTGAGTCTTAAAACTGCATCATAAAGGCTCCTATCACAACTTAATATACTACCAAATTGTGATATGCCAAACTCCAGATAAGAAAGCATTGAAACCATAAATGCCTTCAATGAATGCTACTAAGTCTGATGTTTCAGAAACATAGCTCAGCTAATTGCATCCTAATACATAAACTCAAGCCAGTACAAAACGTAATGTGCATTACACTTAGCAAGCCTTAGTAAAAGACCCAAGAATGTAGGTAATTCCTTATAATAGTTACTAGGAAAGAGTGAATTCTGTATTAACATGTCTTGCCTCATCTTTCTAAATCCATTTTATAACTGTAAAATGTCTCATTCATTGCCCTCTTCTAGTACTGACTTGATTTTTTTTTTCCTCTCTTTTTTTTTTTTTAATTCCTTGCTCTGTTAATAACCTTTGCAATGCAGAGGGTCTTGCTGGAAAAAAAAAACCGCCTGGAGCCTTCATATCATTTGCATATCATTTTAAATACATTTACATCACATTTTAATCAAGGAAAATGCAAATGCACGGTTATAACTTTTTATTTACAGAGTTCTTATAAGGCACTCAGCAAAACATACAGACAAAATATGACCTCAAGGCTGAAAAGGAAAAAGTATCAGTGAGAAGACTGTTAGCATGCCTTGAAAATCCATCTGATAATTGTCCTGCTTTACATTTAGCTATTATTGTTTGAGGGTATTTAGGAACTTGTAATGTTTTGATTTAATCAGTTTTATGATAGAAAAAGTCTGTCTACAAGTACCCACAAAGTAGCTCATGCATAGAGCACACATGACTCTCTTAGTTCTGGATGTCATCTGGCAGAAACCTGCTGGGGCAGAGATGCTCTAACTCAAGGGTGCTCGCAGTGGACAGATTCTTGACAGATCTCACATGATCCTCACCCTCAGATTTCTGCTCTTCCTCACACCACCTTGTCACTCACTCACAAGTCTTCCCACCCAAGCCTCCTCAGCTGCTGCCAGAAGATCCAGTACTTCCCCTCCCTACCTCCCCCTCCGAAAATACAACTATTCCAGTGGCTGACTCCCCTCTGCCTCGCAGCTTAAAGGCTGCTGTGATCTGTTGAGGGGAAAATTTCAAGGGAGCTCTACAATTACAGATACAGCCACAATACTGGAGACATTTCGTGAGGTCGTGCTTTAAAAAGTCAAGCAATGCCAGAATTAAAGCCATCAGAAGAATTCTGATTCTCAGAACTACACTGAAAGTCTCTGTGAGAACCTGTGACAGAAATAAGACATGACTGACGCTAGATTTTAACTGCATTAAAAATGTTCATTTGCCTCACCCAAAAAGTTAAAGCTGAAAATTCTGGAGGAATTAAAATCCCGAGACAACTTTATCCAAAATATTTTCCAAAATGTGACATTCCCCAAAGGAAATGCCTTTATCAGATTTCCTCCTGGGCCTCTGGAAACTGGAGAAGCAGCTGATTGAAATTGAGAAGATTCTTCTCAGCTTAAAAACTACTCATAAATAAAATAAAAAAGAAAGTCAGATCTTCAGTAGGTTTGTCCATCTTGAACACCGAATGAGCTGACTCTCCTGCTTGAAAGGAAAGAAGCAGGTATAAAAAAAGTATGTACTGATGATATTGTACAAAAGTGATGCTTCTGATATGTGAGCTCCATAAATATCTGCCTCAATCTGACAAACAATGTTATGAGATTTAGTGGGTATTTGTAAAATGCTTAGTGATTCCTGGCTAAAATACCCTTTTAAAGTATTATTACTATTCTTTTTGTAGAAAATAGGAAAGGCTAGAGTCTTACAAGCAAAGGCCCAGAAAACACAGGAAATATGTAAGAAAAAGAACAAAAAACACTGTGATACTTTTAAAAATGCTGCTTCTAAAGGCATCACTTCCTATTCCATGGTTGGTCTACCTTCTTTATTTTTCCAATCTTCACAAAACATCAGAGTTTCAGACTTATGTCTTATTCACATGACAGAGATATTGTATAAACTAATTCTTTGAGGGCAGCAAAGTAAATGAAAATGCTACTGCACTATATAAATTTTGCTTTGGGGCTTTAAGGACGGCAATGATATAGAGAAAAAATCTGTTCAAGCATACACTGGTCTTCCAAGAAGGGAATCAAGACCTTCCTTCTTTCTTCTGGAAAATATAGGGCTTCTCAGGTAGTAAAGCAGCACCAGTGTGACTGAGGCACAAGATTTCAACCAAGTGACTCTGGACTGTGCT
>JAYRBT010000010.1:17980552-17997991 GCA_036023395.1 Myiotriccus ornatus | reverse complement strand
ATCTGCCTCAATCTGACAAACAATGTTATGAGATTTAGTGGGTATTTGTAAAATGCTTAGTGATTCCTGGCTAAAATGCCTTTTTAAAGTATTATTACTATTCTTGTTGTAGAAAATAGGAAAGGCTAGAGTCTTACAAGCAAAGGCACAGAAAACACAGGAAATATGTAAGAAAAAGAACAAAAAACACTGCGATACTTTTAAAAATGCTGCTTCTAAAGGCATCACTTCCTATTCCATGGTTGGTCTAATTCTTTATTTTTCCAATCTTCACAAAACATCAGTGTTTCAGACTTATGTCTTATTCTCATGACAGAGATATTGTATAAACTCTTTCAGGGCAGCAAAATAAATGAAACTGCTGCTACACTATATAAATTTTGCTTTGGGGCTTTAAGACAGCAATGATATAGGGAAAAAATCTGTTCAAGCATACACTGGTGTTCCAAGAAGGGAATCAAGACCTTCCTTCTTTCTTCTGGAAAATATAGGGCTTCTCAGGTAGTAAAGCAGCACCGGTGTGACTGAGGCACAAGATTTCAACCAAGTGACTCTGGACTGTGCTTTGTGCCTGCCCATCCTCCAAAGCCCTTAAAGAGGGAGGGCAGAGAACTTGTGAGGGAAGGAGGTGAGAGTCAGAGCCAGAGCAGAGCTTTTAGCTAATAGTGAAAGTTAAAAACTAAACTCTGTAGGTTTGGGATTTATTTTGTTTTGTTGGTGTTTTGGTTTATGGTTAGGGATTTTGGTCTGTTGGGGTTTTTAAGTATTAAAATAAAAAACAAAAACAAAAGAAAAAACCACAACTGCTTGCCACAACAGGGAAAGGAGAGGTCTTGGAAATGAAATTTAATGAATGATAGCTCATAACTCATCCCCCGTGTCATTACCACATTATCCACCTTTTCTGACATTTTTGTCCCATCAAGGACCAATTCAGCAATAAATATGTTCAGAGTTGAGCTATCCTTGATGATCCCTGGAATGTCACTCTGCTCAGACATCTATTAGGATGTTATTCTTTTCATAGCTGCATTATTCATTCCCAGGTAAGCTATGAAAGTGACCTTTGTCAGAAAAAAAGTTCTTTTGACTGCTGAAGGGAAGCCTTTATCCAGGTACTATGGGACAACAACTGGTGGTAGGGATGAGGAAAAAAAGCCGTGAAAAAGAAAATACAGCAATATTTTCTTGAATTACACCCTACTTTCTACAAGTTACAAATAACTCTTAGGTTATAAAAACTTGAGAGACACCAAATACTTCATTTCATAAAAAAAGTCACTTTGTTATCTGCGAGTTTTTGAAGAAAATTGTACCTCTGACTCAGTGAACAAGTTTGAAAAAAAGGACATATCTGGCATTCCACGCTT
Source organism: Myiotriccus ornatus (assembly GCA_036023395.1). Taxonomy (NCBI): domain Eukaryota; kingdom Metazoa; phylum Chordata; class Aves; order Passeriformes; family Tyrannidae; genus Myiotriccus; species Myiotriccus ornatus. The sequence goes on along the minus strand of JAYRBT010000010.1, from coordinate 17,996,621 downwards.
TTTGAGTGGAATAAGAGGTGTGACACAATTCATCTACAATTCAGTGTTTCAAACCCAGCTGAGGCTCGTAATTATGACTGAGCTTTGAAAACTCACAAGAAACAACGAGATAGGCCCCATCCTGTTCAAAGTGGCTGTTCATATCAAGCATCTAAACACTACTGCCATATAATACTTCCATATCATTAACTGCTAGCATATTAAAAAATGCATTAACTGATCAGACAGTACAACATTGCCAGCACACACAATTTTATCAAGATGTTCACTGTTTTGAGCAGTTTTCTTCAAAATCTCAGTGGTGGCTGTATTTGAAGGTCAGATTTCAAAACAATTTCTTACCTCTGTTTTCAAGTGAAGTTTCACAGCTGAACCCTATCAACAGCACAGAAACCACCAGATGAGATGCTATAAAAACATTGTTTTTTAAAACCTCTCTTGAAGGCAAAGACAATCTCATGACTATTATTAATAACACTACATGAGTGTAGATCAAACTTAAGGACAAAACTGCATTTTAAGTTGTGAAAGGTCACACTGATCTTGGTACCTGTACTTGCCAGGTTTATTTGTACTTAATGCCACCCTGACCGTAACTTATAAAGAGCATCTATATTTCCCCCAAATAAAAATGTGAAAGCAATTTCAAGATTTATATGGAACAGAAAGAAAATAGAAACAATGCATAAAACTTCATTATATGAATAGGTATATACTTAAAAATTAATTCTATAAAATGTAATTTTTTAAAAAGTTGCATTTTATTCTGCCTTTTACTGAACTTTATATCAAATTTTCTTTTAGTGATTAGTCCAAAAATGAGAAATAACAGAGCTTGCTATATTATTGCTGTTCAAAAAACGTAGTGTGGTCTGGTGATATTTTTTAATGGAAATCTAGTGTCTGAGCAAAAAGGTGAGCTTAAGGCTTATAATATAAGTGTGAAATATCGTGGACCGGGCAGGGGAAGAATTTGCAACACCAGCAGATTAACCTCCATTCAGTACAGGCAGAGGCAAGGAAATAAAAGAAACATGCCTGTCATCAGTAGCACTGTGATGACATGAGGAAGGTCACTTTTGCCAGAATTTTCATTTCTTCCCCCAGGGAACATGAAACACATGATCACGCACTTGGAAGAACAGCAATAGTGCTTGTGATCCATCATTCTTTCTGTCTCTTGAGTGGAAAGCTAAATTTTCAGGAGTCAACAAAAGGAAAAAGAAATTAATTTAAGTACAGCTCAAGAATTGGGACCACTGTCACTATAAGTAAAATATGAGGGACTATTCAAAAGTCATTGAACAATTGCTTTTGCCAAAACATACCAATAATTCTGAATGTCTCACCAGACAAAATTTTCAATAACAACCAGGTAGAACACATACACTGGACCTTTTTCTTGTCTTTTACCTGTTCAATTGTGAGCTGTTAGTCTGTATGTCTGAAATTAGTCATTCAGTGATTTTTCCTGAAATTTCTCTTGTTCCAAGGGTTGAGATTTTTTGACAAGTTGTTACAGATGTGTACTCCTCACATCCTTTGAGGTGGCTCCGATGTAAGAACTATCCCAGAGAAATGTCACCAAAATTATTTTCTTCTATTTCTGTAACAGGGTCCAGTTCTTTCTAAGATCTCCAAACCTCAACAATGAGCCCTGTCACAGTATAGAATATAGCTCAAATCAAGCTTTGTGAAGTAGGAGGAACCAAAAGTGAAATATTTCAACTAAAAAGTCTAGCTATCTATATTTGCTTTAAATATGCAATTTTTAAAATATTTCAGTACAATCCTATTTGCATGATTTCCTTGATTTGATTACATTTTAAAGTACTTGCAATGCAGAATGTTAAACTCAAATACCATGAAAAAAGTATATCAGCACACACACACATACATATATATATATATATATCCTATTTCAATTCCACTGTAAGAAAAAAACAAGCAGGTTTAAAGCCTGTTTTAATTATTTTTCACCTTCTTGTTTTCTTCCAGAGTTATGTTGAGGAAGAAAAAAATGTATCCTCAATAATATTTTAAAGCCATCACTTAATGTTCTATCATACATCACCACACATTTCAGTTCCCAGACCTTTCAGCAGTTATACAGCTGTTATTTATGGCACTAGCTACTGGTTTTATAGGCTGATTATCAGAAAGGGAATAGTAACTGGGTTTTTTTTTTCTGTATTCTGTCTCTTCAAAAATGAAAGTAGAACAAAACTAGTACAAATAAAGAGGGAAAATATTGCCATGTCTTTGATTAGTTTGAGTTCTAACAAGGCTAAACTGACAGATTACTGGTGGCCTTGGTCTTCCTGTTTTTAACTATTTTAATTCTTCCTTTATGTCAACAACCAAAATATTTTTTCCATATTTATATATTTAGTGTCAGGTCTCAAACAGCTACACAAAACTGACATAGCATTCAATTATCTCTTCCTTAACAGCTCTCCAGTATCAAGGACCTAAGTTAAGTACAGCTCCAAAGACAACATAGTACAATATTAAGTGAATTTTAATAGTAAATAAAAGATGGTGATTGCCCTCTTCACCTGTCAAACAGAAATAAACACTAAAATAACAGTATCATTATTTCAATTTAACAAAACATGAACACTGACACTACATTTCACCATCAGCAGGCAATCATTAGCACAGAGCCCAAGCTATCACAAGAGAAAGGAAAACAGATAAATCATTTGAAAGAAATGGCCTGTTACTAGAAACACAAGCTCATATGTGTCAACAAATTCCATCACAGGAAAGATCAAATTGCCATGCTCACCAGGATGGGTTATAGAGGCAAAATGGAAGAGAAATGCTGTTAGTGAAAATTAAGAACTGAAACAATCATATTATAAATATTCATTATAGAAAGATAGCTTCACTCCTTAGAAAACATTTCCAGGTTGCAAATGTGTAATTGACTTTCTTTTCCTTCCTTGTTATGAAGGATGAAAGACCACAGCATCTGTTGTACTGCACAATCGGTCTGTTCATAACGCTGAAAAGTTGGGCACTTAAAGGTGAAAATATGCAAGAGGCTTTTCTCTCATTACTTATTTCTGCAGGTCTGTAAAACTGAAAGGATTAAAACTTTAGATCCATTGATTACAAGCTTAGGGAGAAGACTGGAATGGTGCAGTTAATACCCAGCTTCTTTTTAAATAGAAAGTCACAATGACTTACTCTGCCTACAGAAATAAGAGGATCTGGCTGGAAGAAGATCTCCAAAATGTGGAGGGCAAATCTTAACACAATGAACTTTTTGGAGGATTTCTACTCCCATGGTGAGAAAACAGCAGAGGTGCTAATTGTGAACTACAGTTCAATATAAAGGCCCCACAGAGCACTTGGTACTCAGTTTTGTTTCTAATGAAAGGCCCATTTTTTTGTCAGCTAAAAATTCAATCTCCAACCCCTCTGTTCCACTCAGAATTCATAGTTATGCCTAATCTGCTGCTTTTCTGGCTCGCTCACAGGCCCTGTTGGCAGGTAGTGAATGCAAAATCATTTTAATGGGGGGAACCCCTGGGAATGGGAGCAAAAGTTTTGAGCATTTACAATTTTACAATGACGTATGACCAGCTGTTGGATAAAATGGGCCTCCAGCAGTGGAGCTCACTGGAATGAGAACATTTGTGGGGATATTTTCAACTCAGCAGCTCTGCTAAAGAAGGAAACTGGATCATCCAAAAAACAAAAGAACAGGATTGGTCTGGACAGGGAAACATCATGAGGACACACGGTACTTGTTGAACCCACTGCACGATGAGAACTCCATCCCCACTTCGAGGGCCACAGAGTGTTGAGGCCACAAGCAAAGTGAGGGACAGCAGAGCTTGAAGGTCCAATGGGAAGACAAGCAAATAAAATGGTTCAGGATTACAGCAAGCAAAGAAAGAGAAGAAACTGCTGGACAGTTTGATGTGTTGGACAGTTCGTGAAATTAGCTGGGATCTAGTCCAGAACGTATTTAGGGCAACACAATCAGACATTCATTCCCATTTTTCTATTACTTACCGTCTCCTCAACAATAGTTCTAAGTGATGACAACTGGTGCCAAGTTTAAAGAAAAAAGGCTTAATTCATTTCCCACCAAAATCAATAGAAATGTCTCTTTGTCTTCAGGGAAAAGTAGATTAAGCCATTTGTGAGCAAGAGTACCTGCTCACAGCAATCCTATTATAGAACAACTGGAAAAATTATAACAAACTGAAGAATAATAACTGTGGCTAAGAAATAATAATAATTAAAAAAAAATTTAAACATGCATCATTCTCCCTTTGATACAAAAGCTAGCCATGATGTTCTATTTCACATTTGTTTTTTCCCACTCATTCAACTGAGCAGTGGTTCCCAAGGTACCTGTTTATCTTGTTTTCCTCTACCTTGCTCTTCTCCATGGAATTGCTCCCTCAATTCTTTCATGTAACACAAGCGTTATTTTCAGTCCAGTGCCTCCTAAAACATCCACAGGAATATTAAAAGAAAAACATGCCTTAAAAATCTTGTATGCATTTTTGTGTAGCATTTTGTAAAGGAAAACAGTCGTTTATGGGACTGAACTCTCCTGAATTGCTTTGCAGGGGGTTCAATTGCACTAGCATGGGGAAGAGGAGAAACACTCACCAGGTGGGCATCAGCTGGGAGAGAGAGGCACTGGCAGGTCAGTGTAAAAGCAGCTACTTATGTGTCTTCATCCTTGGAGATTTTTGAGACACAAACAGCTGAAGCCCCGAGTAATCATGTCTGATCTCATAGCTCACCCTGCCTTGAACAGGGTTGATCAAGAGACCCCCTGAGGTCCCTTCCCACTTGATTTATCCTGTGATTTTACTGTCTTGACCTACTTAATCTCTATTTCCCAGCTGAGAGGAAAAAAAAAAATCAGGCAAACAGAGTTACTTAGGTTTAAAAAAAAACAAATCTGTCTCTGTAGTGGAAATGAGAAATCCCTTAGTCCATATCCCTTCCCCAAGGGAGAATCATGATAACTATACCATTCCTGACAGATCTGTAGTTCACATTCCTCAAGATTTCCTCTGCAGAGATGTGGAATCTCAGCAACCTCTGCTAGTAGTTCATTCTGAAATGCCACTATCCTTCTCAGGTAGGTTTATCTTAACTCAGTGTTTAAATATGTTTAGCTGCAGTAGAACTCCATAATTTCTTGTCCCACCTATTAGACATGGAGGGCAGAGTACTCCCTCCCTCTTTGCAGCACCTTGTTCTGTATTTTTAAATTAATCTCAATCCTTTATCTAGTCTGAACAACCCCAGTTTATTCAAACTTTCCCTGTGTTTCAAGTCACTGATCATCTTCCTTGCCCGCTACTGTGCTCTCTCCAGCTGGTCCATCCATCACCCCATGCAGTGTCCAGAGCTGGACAGCCTCCTCCAGCTGGGACTGCTGCAGGGAACAGAGTAGAAACTGGACTCCACATGTCTGGCAGATTGTGCTCCACACCCAGCCAGGTTTGCTTTATTCACAGCATCACGAAGCCCTTGTCTTAGCCCAGCTCAGCTATAATTCTAAGGGAGATATTTTCCTGCAGAACTGGTATTATCCCAAGTTCCTACACCGAATACTAAAGCAGTAGATTAGATCTTCCTAAATGTTGAAATTCCACTCCTTCTTTCTGGACAATATCCTGACTTTTCCAAGTCACATCTTCAACTTTCTAAATAATCTTTATTTCTAATTTAAATCTAAAAAATGTTCAAGTCATACATAAGTCCAGCAATCCCTCTATTTCATCTCTTGAGTCTTGAATGAAAATATTGACCATAACTTCAGAGTTGTGTAACTAGGAGGAAGCTGTTATTTCATGAATCTCTCTCCTAACATCCTTCCTCATTTCTAGCCCATTTCCTTCCTCCCTCCCTAGGGCATCTGCAAAGGACAGGCAAAGAACCAGAGGAGAAGGCAGGATTCAGCCATTTCAGCTGACAGACATGAAATATTGTAGTGGTAAAAGCCAAAAGCAGCAACAAAGAGATAATGGGATAAAGAACTGTGATCCAAAAGTGGAACTTTGGATAACACAGCTGATATTGCACCTTGCTTGTCATTTTCTTGGAGTTTAAAAAGTGAGACATTTACATGTCTAGTAACAGCTGTATAGGAAATCCTTTGTCCCCTGTAAAAGCCTTTAGGTTGAGCTCTGTCCATTCCAATGGCACCCATCAAACAGTCTACAGTGTTATAGCACTGCTCAATCTTTATCACTCTTTTCAGACATTCTCCTTGTATGCTCAAACCCGGAAAATTTCAGTTTAAGGGCTTAGTTGCACTCTCAGATAATGCAAATACAATACTTCAGCTGCCACTGAAAAAGAACAACAACCACCAAACAAAGAAACAAAAAAATTTTACCTACTGGCAGAGTGTCTCCATGTGAAGCAACTTGCAGTGAGGAAAATTCTGCCTTATTCTGAATAGAGACAGAAACCTTGACATCAACCAGTTGTATTTAAGAGCCTTCAGTTTTGTGGTACTGCCTAACTGTGTCATGTCTCTTTTAACACAAGGCCAGAGTCAAAGCCACAGCCAGCAGTCTTAATGAGAAGTTTTGAAAATATATACATTTTTATGAGAATTATTATGACTATGAAAAACAAAAACAGAAATCTACTGCTAATACAGTTCAAAAAGGGAACTTTGCACTTTGGAATAGAGACAAAGTACAACTGCAACTCACCCACACCTCGAGCTGTAGATAAATGCAGCTGACCTTGCCTCTGGTCAGCAGCACACAGCAAAAAAAGTATCTCTAATTAAAAAAAAATAAAAATAATTTTTAAAAAATCATAGAGTGCTCCTCCAGAAGTTATTTCAAATTTAGGTTAGGTTTAATGTAGTTTCATTAATCAGCAGTTCGACTACTGCAGCCTAACTCCAGAGAAAAAGAGAATCACACAGGTAGGTGTGGACCTCTAGAAACTTTTATTTAAAGACTTAATTTTATTTCCTGTCAAAATCTATCAAGAAGAGCAAAGCATCTTTTCTATTTTCCATCCTACTCAGCACTAAGAAGGACACAGTATTCTTTTCTCCCTTCACCAGAAACCAAGTTGGTCATAACCCTTGTCAGGACTGACCTACTTAGATTGTCCATAACATATTTAACGTTACTTCCAGGTGCATTGTTTTCCTCTATAGCAAAGAATCTCTTCATGTTCCCTGAGTGTATCATGTGCTAAAAGGCATCTGCAGAATCTCAGCAAAGGAAAACAGAGATTCAGAGAAAAAATAAATGTAAATATAATTTCAAAAGTGTTCAACATTAGACAAAAAAAAATAAAAAATTATTCTAAAACCAGAAAGAAGAAAGATTTCTGAGGTTTCTAGAGCAGGGAAACTTCCACTTAGTTCCCACTTAGGTGCAGGCTTGTCCCAGCATCAAGTAGTAGCAATACAGGCAAAACATCTCAAAGCATCTCCTCCCTTTTCACAACAACTTATTCACAGCAGGGCTGAGGTGAAATAATGGAAATCTCACATCCCTGTTGCCAATTCTTACCCATTGTACCAGAGCATTAAAAGCATTTGGCAGACATCCAACTACCCAGAACTAAAAATGATTTAGCTGAAAAAATAAAATAGGGGTGTTTCCCAGGTTCTTTTTAAGCCAAATCAATTCCTCAGTCAGGTTTACTACTTTCCTGTGCAAGAGCATGTGCTAGAACAGCAGTCATTAACATGATGGTGAAAACTATATGGGTTGTATTATTAGCCAAATTCTAAGCGCAGTCTCAGAATCCCAGAAGACACATTAGCATGTTTGGAGCAGCAGGCTGGTGGGAGGCAGGATTCTGTCACTGAATTCAAACCTGGTCTCACTCACACTTGCTGCACACCAATATGCTGCTCTCAGTTTTCATCCCTGTAAGAGAAAAAAAATCAAGATCAATGAGTTAATGAAATGTCAGGTGAAGAATCAGCTAAACATGTCAAAGTGCCACAAAAAATATCGCTCCCAGAAGAGAGAGATTCAAGAGTTCACCAGCAATGGCACTTGACTGGCAATTATTAATAATAATAACCAAAAAAAGGGGGGCGGGGGGAAGAAAATAAGAAAGGTCTACTCCCACTCCACAATTCAGTCACATCCTTTCCTGGCTACCACTCTAAAGTGATAAATTATATATATTACAAAAGATTTTAAAATACACATGTCAGTCCCTCTAGTTCAGGTTTTTTACAATGTTCTTGAAGATGCAGACAACTGAGGAACCTCCCATATAGCTGAGCCTCAATATTATTGAATCATTAAAAGTAACAACAACCACAAAAATCAAATCCAGATCTCACCTCTTCTTAAATGTCATTCTACTATCATTCCTCTCTCCTTTATTTTCTTTTTCCACAACATATTTTTCATTATCATTTCTATTCACTGAGCATAGACCTACAATTAATTTTGCAGCGTTTTTGTTCATTTTCTTCCCCCAGCCCATAATCCCATATAGTGTGTCTTTCTGTAAGAAACGAGCTTAACAGGGTTAACAGATGCCAGTATGACACATGACAAGCACGGAACCCAAATACCCAACAGACTGTTGCATGACTACAAAAAAAAAAAAAAAAAGTAGCCTTCTCTCTGTATAACCTTATCACAAGATAGAGCAGATACAGAATGAAACAAGATGGATTTTAATCTGCAATAGACACTCTCTCTGCTGGATTACAGTCCTTGTATTTAGAAATCAAAATAGATTTCAAGTGGATAATCAAACTCTGAAGTTTTATCTTCTTATAAAAGGTCAGTTCCCTATTGATGTAAATCAGCTGAATTGTGTTTCATACCATAACGTTTATCTGTATCACTGAAGGATCTGTAAACACAGGGAAAGCAGTCTTTCAGTTTAGTCTCTAGTCTAGGAACGAGGAGCTCAAAGTTTACTTCCCAGCTGTGATAACACTTTTCTGCATGACTTCAAAGGCAAATCCCTAAACATCTATTTTTGTTCTCTAAAAATGAAACAAAACTTTTCTGGATAGCGTGTTCAAATTGTAAGCCACGTGAAGCGAGACAAACAATCATCGTTATTGAAATGCTAGAAATGGGGTACTCATCCTTTTTTTTATTTCGACAACTAATCTCGTCTCTGTGGACTAGTCAAAAAAACCTCTCCGGTTCACCCTGGGACTCTGCCCACACCAAAAAAGATAGATTCCTAGTAAAACTGCCTGAAAAACCCTGAGTAAGTTATTTCCAAACCTATGAACCTCTCGACTACAAGAGACATGAGAAGCGTAGCGTGGAAATGGCGACATTTGTATTTTCCCCGGTGCTCACTTGTCAGGTACCACCTCAGCCTGTTGCTAACACAACCAGTACGTACAGCATGTTGAACTGCTGTCCAGTAAATATAACCTTTTGATGCCTGCCAAATCTCCTTCATCGCTGTCCAAAGCCATTCCATCCAACACCTAAGCTCCTTCCAAGATCCTTCACAACTTACTTACTGCTTTCCTCTGTTCATATTCTTCAGCTTACTTGCTCAACTACCTGTTTCCTTTTCAGCTCCAAGATTTCAACTGACAAAAGATGTAGCCCTCAGGCATGATTTAGAGTTTAAATTCTTTCAAAATTCTATATCCAAAATAACACTGATAATCTGAACCTTAGGATTTTATTGCTACTACCTCCCTTTAGTGTTGGTCTTTTTTAACTTCCTTTAAGAACTCTCTTCACAAAAAAGGGAGAGTGCAAATATTGTTTTAAGCATTGAAGAAGGAATTGCTATGACAAGCACAGAAACAACAACACAGTCTTCAAATAGGAAGGCCAGTGAATTCATTTCAGGTTGTTCATAGGCCCAAGAAAGCAGTTTTATTCAGTTTGAGTTGGGAAAAAGACAATTAAAAATATCTAGCTGTTCCCAAAAAGGCAGCATTTAAAAAGGCATTTATATGAAATAGCTTGTGCTTCTGATCTGAGGATACAGAGATTAAGAAAATTATACCCACCTTCAAAGCTCAGGTACCCAGTGGAATTAAATAAACCAGTCAAGGATCTGACAAGTCTTTGAAACAGGGTCATGTGAAAGAATGCACTTGCAATCAGATGGCATAAATATTATAGCAGAGAAAGGAACCTCAAGTTTCCTGAAAGCTAGTAAGCTTAAATAATATCTTTCTCCATGGGGCAGAGAAGGATCACTGTGTCCAGATGTCCTATGCTTTTTCTTAGGACAGGACCAGCAAGAAATATTCAAGTCAAACTTCCAAGATTAACTCATCTTCTACTTTTTCTTTCTGCCTCACCCTGATAGAACAAAGCCCCTGTACTAAAGCATTTACAACACTGCATTAGAATTAGAAAAGAGCAGATTGCCAGACAGTCTTGGTAAAAAAACCAATGTGAATGTCATCTACACGGAGCAGATTGTTAAAAATCAAATGGCCTGAACTTGTTCACACAGAATTAACTATATAATATGAAAAAGTAGGCAAGCAAATTGCAGCAAAAGATGCTTAAAACATTTGTACAGAGAAGGGGGTAAAAAACTCTTAAATTATCTGCTGTGAATTTCTCTCAAGTTCTAGCACTGCAGTATGTTCTACTATTTGAGCAGGAAAAATAATTAGATTTCCAAAGTAATTCTTACATACCTCAGTAACCTTGTCCTAATATGCCAGGCCTGGAAATCAAGCTGAGATCTCACGACAGGCCTGGTATAAATAGGGAAAAAATATTTACTGACTATAATGATTAGCTATACTGTTAGGGATAAAGGAACAGTGAAACTCCATGAGTTTGCTTCCAGTTGTGCAACAACTTATATAATGCACCAAATATCTATAGTGCAATAGAAAAACATCCACTTCTCTCATTCCTTTGACAGAGTTGAACTCAAATCAACTGCCCAAATGTCTTGGCTTATGGTATCCACAAAGCATTATCCACAGCTCTATTTTTGAAAATTTATTCAAGATTCCAAGGAGGCAAAGAAGTATCTGTTCAGCTGCAGGTGAGGAGTAAGACCTGGCTCATCCTTAGAGATGTAATCAGAAACAGAGTGATTTATACATTTGCAGAATAATCAGGCCCAATCAGGTGACATAAGTCAAAAATTTTATTGCTGATCTTTTCAGAATTACTAACAAAACCAACTCACTGCACCCTGGCATATGCTTCTAAGGATAATGCAACAACGTGAAGCCATGAAGGAAAGTACATATGACTAAAACCCAGGGGAAAAAGTGTGTAAACAATTTTTATAACAAACAAACCAAATCATCTCTTTTTTTGTTCAACCAAAATACCCTATGTTTCTTTTTCTCCTCTGCTAGATAGAGTTTAAACACTTCTCTCCAGCTTTCTAACACTCAGTCTAACTACTTCGTTAGGGATATTTCAAAGCCAGCCTGTTCAGACAAAGTCTTTCTGGAAAATGGATGCAGTAAAGGACTTCACCATAAAAATGTGTTGTCATACTTTTATGTAATAGTCCAAGAGTGGAATAGCAAGATTCATTTGTGCTGCCTGCCTGAGAGGCCAGGAACCTCACTTGCAGCCCTGCAGGCACAAACTCTCCTTCCCTCCTCCTTACGTTAAGGGGAGGGAGAGACTTTGCCTTCTCCAGGGTGAAAACGTTTCAGCACTTATGAATCAAGCCCATCTTTTTTTCAACTTTCAGATAAAACTGTTGCATAAATCCTAGTCAAACTGGCAAATCATTTCAGAATGACTGAAACTACATTGCTCGGGGAATTATTTCCTGGGGAAAAACAAAATTAAAAATTAACAGTTCTCCTCTAAACAAAACAGCCCTGCATTCTCTTTCTGGCTATGCCACAAGCTTGTTTGTCTGCTTAGTCAAGTTATTTAAACTCTCTTTGCCTGACTTCTCTGTCTTATTGTTCAGACACTGATCATGATGCTGCTGGTCTCTGAGGGTGCTGCAAAGCTGCATCACTAATATCAAAGGTCTTTGAGACTTCTGTGTGGAAGAACAAAAATAAGACTTTTCACTGAGCGGCAATAATGTCTTCTGCTCCTTTGACAATGAGACAGAGAAATATCAAATATACAGAGCCACATTTAATTCCAAATAAAAGAAATTGAGAAAACAAATGCTCTAAAGAGTGTAACTCTATAAGGAATATTGCTGGATTTATTAAACATTAAAATTTTGTTCCTGTCCAAAACTATCATTCCATCAATCTGTTAACTCCTTGCTGTAGAAATCTAAAGTATTTATTTTATGATAACATTTGGTGACAACAAGCTACAATCTCATTTTAAGTTGTTTAAAAGGAAAATTTAACTTAGATTTACCTAGAAATATGCACGAGAAGTGATTGCTTTGTTTTTTTCACAGAGGCCCCATCTAGCAGCTCTACAATCAGAGCATGCAAATACCTGCAGTACAAGAGGGACCATGATATTGTGCAGAGCTCTCTGAACAGGCTGTAAGAAGTCATTCAGGCTATGCACACTGATGCTCCTTTTTTTTTTTCCTCCCCAAATTAATCACCAACAGATCACATTTTTTCCCCCAAGGTTAACCCACCCGTTCTGCTGGGGTGGATGGTGCCCTTGACTGACCACATTTCTTGTGGAAGGTCATGGGTATCAGCCTGACATCAGTCTCTGAAGGCACTAGACTCCCTCCAGAAATGACAATCTGGGAAGCAGGAATGGAGGAAGGCTTGCACACTAGCACACGGCTGAGCTGATGCAGGTGGTCATAACTTATTGCAGATGGAGATATAAATTGCTAACATCTCTCCCAGGAGCACAGCATTAAGTATGTATGTACAATACCATATGTAAGAGTTTGAGGCCACAATGACTTCCTCAGAAGAAGCAGCATTTAGGGAACTGAATGGTGGAATTTTTCCTTTCATCTGGAGGAAAAAGGGCCCAAAGGAAAAGAGTGATGAGATGTTTGTTTATCATTTCTAAATGAGCTGCCAGAAGAGAAACATTTTTGTCCTGGAAAAGAGAGACGTTGTGCTCTTCTATTTTTATCCCTTAAAAAGCCAATGGCATGAATACAGTAAGGGATCTTCACCATACACCAAGACGATATGTTGCAGGAGAAGGAAATGTGTCCCTTGCACACAGTTTGAAAGAGGGAGAAAGCTGGTGGGTTCTTCAAAGGTCTAGGTTAAAAGATCATCTGTTTAATTTTCAACTCTGTCTATTTAAATACTAACTGTGCACTTCTGGTTTGAAACATAACAGACTTCATAAGCTTAATACCTTAAACTCAGGCAAATAAACCACCCATGGCATCAATCTGTGATTTCAGGGAGGAATTGCAGTGTCCTGTAAACATGAGCACATCCTAGTGTGGCTGTGGGAATCTCCATAGATCCCTTTAGCCCTCCAAATGCTAAATAGTGAAGAAGATGCTCAGCTAAGCTGGAAACAGAGATTTTACCCAGCTGCTTCTGATTTAGGAATGTAGCAGTCCTACAAGAAAGATTACTAAATTGTCCATTCAGATTCTCCCTGTACCCTCTGACTGTATCCTGCCTCCCAAATCCTTCTGAGTTCTCCAGACACTGTCCCAGATGCACAACAATCAAATCTGCCTTTCCAGGCTAGAAAGCCTCTGTAACATCATGGGGTAACTCTTGGATTTGGTGCAAGAGCAATGCAAGTTGTTCTACAGTTAACAAATATATTGCTATTTAATCCACCAAACATCATAAACACTTGTGCAAATATTTTAATAAGCTACTGTGTAGTAATTAAATATTGAAATCTGTTCTTAATTAGGTACTTCATTTGACATAATAATCCTCATTCTCAATGCAAGATTCAGCCGTGTTCCAACACAAGGGCAGCAGCATGACACGATGTGTTAGACCATCTGTGTTTACAATCACTGACTTTCCTAATGTATATATGAAAATGAGGTCAAGCCTGAAACAGGTTGCTTTATTTAGTTAGAAGATAACTCAGGCTGTTACTAGACACCAAATCCATGACTTTTCATAAGTCTGACCAACTACAGAAATGAACTGCTCTGTTGAAATAACACTTCTCAAAGGTTTTCACATTTCTTTGAAAATGATGCTGTGCTGTAGAAGTACTTAAATTTACCAATTTTTTTTCTGCTACAAGTACCTGTGGCAAAGTGTATGCTAAAAATTAAAGAAAAATACAACAGCCACAGTTTTCAAGATTTTATAAGTCTAAACCATGTCCCCACTGACTTTTTTCCCCCTTGGTTGATAGAGTTGTACCTTCAAACAGAATTTAGACAATGTACAATTTCACTTTAAAATTACACCTTTCAGGCCCATTCAGCTTTTAAATATCCTTTTATTATTGTTATTTCTAAACATAAGGACAATTACTGACAGATTAATGGAAGATGATATTCAGCTATGCAGTCATTACCAAAAAGAATTACACCATCATAAGTTTTACTTACATTGCATTAAAAGGCCATCACTATTGAAAGAGGTCAAACCTGTGGATGAGGGAGAGATTTGGCATGGGAAGAGAAGGAGGACAAAGACATCACAGCACTGTGGAGTAGTTCATGCTAATACCTACAACAAAGCAGAGCCACTCCTTGTGAGAACTGCAGCCACAACCACCAGCGGGCTGTGGGAATTCGCATAAAAGGCAGGAGCTCTCTCCGTTTCCCTTGGACTCAATCTACACTGGCAAAAATTGTACAATCTCAGGCATCACTGCCTGCAAATATACATGTGTTGCCTACCTCTTCAACTCTAAACCTGAGGGCAATAAACTTCTCTCGGGAATCGCAAATGGAATTGAGAGAGTAGTTTGAAGTGCTTACAAGATACATATCCCCGCACTGCCCAGGCATTCCATCTCATCCTGTGCAGACACCAAGCACTGGGCTTCTGAAAGCCAGCATATGAAACATGGAAGTGGGTTACTATTTACTCACAAAGTTTGGTGTTTTTTCTAAAATCATCAGTGCCTGTAGCCATGAGATAATTCGGCATTCTTTTAGAAAAACAGTCATGCCTCTAGCTTTCAAAGTTTCTGAAGAAAATAAACATATAAGCTATACTAGCTTGAATAGCCAGATGGCAGATAAAATTTAAAGAAAGAAACTGAAATGCATTTAGAATCCCTAAATATATTTGAATTTTTATCACTGGGGCTGGCAAAGCACTAACTTGCATAAATGTATGAAAGGTTGGGATACCCAGGATGGTTGAAGAATTATCTACAGTGACTCCTAAAATTATAACAGCCAAAGGCTGCATTAAATCAAGGTAAGAATATTTAGAAAAATAATGTCAAAATATGAAATATTGCAGACATCACTCCTAGTCACCATTTTCTTCTTCCTATGCCTTTGATCTAGAGAGAGGCAATAAAAGTAATACAAGCTATGAAAGGAAAGTCATACAAAAGGAAGGCATCAGAGACCCGTTAAACACAATAAGTTACGGGAAATGAAGGACAATACATGAGCAAACAGGAAAAAAAAATTCAATTTTAGTTTTTTAATCATTTCTTAAAATAATTTCAGGCTAGTTTCTCTAAAACAACTGTGGCTTCCTGGAATCTTTTTGGACTTATTATAGACCTTGCATTATATTCTATCTCAGTATACTTTAATACTGCACAAAGACTTTTACCAAGCAATTTTTAGCCCATCAACTACTTGTTCTGAAGTAGTAATTACAAAAAGCCTTTTTGCATTAAGCTTCTGATAGTCAAAGATAAAGAAGTAAGTACTTGACAACAGATCCTCAAACTTTTGTTTGAGTGATCAGGCAGGGATGAATTTTCTTAACTGAGAGCACAAAGGAGCAAAATAATAACGTATAGGAAAGATGCTTTACAGATGGCAAACGGCTTTCCCACTGTAAAAAAAAAAAAAAAAAAAAGCAAGTATTTTCTGGTAAAAAAAAAAAAAAAAAGAAAATATGTTACCCAACAACCTCAACTATACTCACTAGATAAGACACCTTAAAATATTTAAATCAATCAAAGTAATCCCTTATATACAGTACTCCCAGCTTTAAGGTGTCGTATAATCTGCAAATGTAAATACAGAACATCCTAATACCAGTATGTATTAAAGGGGCTAATATATCACT
>JAYRBT010000010.1:17804316-17980452 GCA_036023395.1 Myiotriccus ornatus | reverse complement strand
GTTCTCTTCCCATAAAGGCTCAGTAATATCACGTGTTATTGGGGTTTCTGAAATCCCAGCACCTCTGTTGTAAGAAGCAATCTGAAAGAGGCATCTTTGTCCACATCCATGGCAACTACATAAGAATGTGAGAAATCAAGCTTGGTCACAAGAGAGTTTTTTAACTTGCATAGCTGAGAGGGATTAATAGAGGAGAAAAACAGGTATGGAGATTCTGATTCTGACTGTGCAGATCTGAAACACAAAAAATAAAAGGTTGTTGAGATTCATCTTTCTCATCTATAAATATTTTGTCCATTAAAAATGTAATTTAAAAATAAATAAGTGAATACAGGCGAGCACATTGGTAATAAACTGACCACCATAAGCACTTAACCTATGCATGGATACATGGATGTAAACATGCATCCTGTTGAATTCCACAGCTTCTCCTTAAAGAAAACTATGGTGCATGGAGCTACCACTAAAATAATAATTTTCTTCAATAGTAAAAGCAAAAAGTTTTACTCTTTCATTTTCTCTACCTTTAGTTACAATGGAACTTGGACTATTTGTTCATTCCTGTTGGAAATGACCAGTCCGGTAATTCCCCAAAATATTCAGTTCAATACTCATGTCCAGCAGAGTGTAAAGCACACCCACACACAGCTTTCCTTTCTTTGTGAACTATCATAACCACTCCAGAAGGATCAGTGGGAGCACATCATCCATACGCTAACAAATAGAAATCAAAGTGGGACCCTCTGAAGTGAAATCAAGAGTTAAAAGCCAGTTGTTATTCCCTGCACTCAATAGCACAGCACAATTATATCATAGCCAATTTAAGGAGTCCCAGGTACAAGGTGGTCATCAAATCTCATTCACACCAAGTACTAAATTATACTAAGAGATGCCTCAGTACTTTCAATAGCATCATTAGACGAATAAATGCTGCATAACACAAGCATTAGTATTCAAATCTGCCCATAATTTCCAAAATGAAAAGTGATCATTTTGGATACTTACTTGAAGCAGAAGTTATTATGGTTGGCTGTTAGTATTGCTAACACAATCACTGAATGTATACATATAACTTCATTTTAAAAAGTATATGTACAGCACAAATCTTCCATTTATTTGTTCTAAATGGCCTTCAAAATTCTTATTCAAAAACCAATTTCCAAATACTTAGGCAAAGATATTTGGAGCTATCTTCGTGATAAATAATTCGAAAAATGGAGATTCACAACTAGAGTCTGAACTTTCTTTTAATGACATTAATGAGACTGCTGTCACAATTTTTAATGACAGAAGAATCTGCATTTTATAATTGTGACACAAGCATTATTAAGGAGGGACTGTGCTGTTAGGGACTGAAACTTCGGCTGCAGCAGCAGGCTGCTCATGTCTGAGCTCTGAGATTGCTTTGCTATTCCTCCCCTGAGAGTTCGATGGATTTGGTTCAAGCACCATTGAACGTGATGCTGTATTAATTGCCCTGGAGGGTAGCAAGGCCTTTGAACTGTGCCTGTGAGTGATATTTTGCTATAAGACATGTGTCAGCACTTGCCTGGTTAACTCTAGGGCTGGGTTGTACAGCATGCTGGGACCAAGTATCTGGAAAACTACTTTGCATCCTAATCTTACATCTGTTTTCTATCATGCTGTGAGATTGACTGGCCATTCTATCAGAGAAGCATCATTCTGGAATAGACAGTCTAAGTAAAAATATTGTACTGTCAAAGAATATTAAGGACATGCCATCATCTCTTGTGATTCATAAAACCAGCTGGCAGATGGAGACACTAAAGTAATATAGTGGTTAACACACTATCCTTTCACCCCTAAGAGGATCAGTCACTACTGTACCCAACTTGGTACAGTAGAAACTTTAAGTTAAAACAGTTCCTGAGTCTCACCTGTCTGTATGTTTGTGAGTATAAATTTTCTCTTGATGCCCCATCACACAATCATCTATCGCATAATCCATTACCATCAGTACTAGAAGAGCACCAGGAGGTCACAGCAGAGCCAGAGCAAGGTAGTCATGGTCATGCACAAAAGCAGAAATTGTAGGAGCATTGAGGGATTTCAGCAAAGCAGAATCGTTTTGTGGCTAGAGGCATGTATGGAGGATACGGGGAGTTAAACTAACTTGTGGATTTAGGATTAAGACGTCAATTTCCACTTTTGGTGCCTAGATAATTTTTCCTATTTTCTCTACTTTTTCCTTCCTTTTTTGCTCTCTTTCTGCTTTTCATCCTTTCCCCCCACACACCTCTCCTCACTTTCGCTTCACTTCCTTTTCTGGTTTAGTCTATTCAGAATTCTCTGACAAAACAGGGAACTAAACCTGCCACTGTTACCAAACAAAACCTCTCTCTGTTTCCTCAAAAGAACATGAGCTACACCTTCTTCTATCTCTGCTAATAATAATGTTCAGTAGTAATAATTAATCTCTTTAGTTTAAAAACGTACCTTGTGTTCAAGTGAAAAAAACCCAACCACAAATTCATAAGACGTGCTAACAATGGTGCTATGTACAAATCTACATATTGACCTGTAAAGCAGAAATTTATTATATAAATTCCTGTGTTATATAATAAACCTGTAATTTGATATTCTACAATATCAGTCATAAGAAAAGATTAAGTACCCATATTAAACATTAAACCATAGGCTCTTACTTATTTAACTCGGCAGAATATTTAGGAGAAAGAGATGTTGATATCAGAGGCTGAATATTTAACAAGAATGTCACCTTAAGATTAAAAATAGAATAATTTCTTAAATGCAAGATGAAGTATTTCAGATTTCACAATCTCTCAGGGGGACATAAAAATGTACAAAGTATAGCCATGGTCTTTTGATCTAGGATGAAGAGTTGTCCTTCATGTTGCTGGTAATATGACCTAATGACAGAAAAATATTGCTCACACAGCTGCAGCTTCAACTAGTGGAGAGTTACATGTGACTTAGGATTTTATTCACTGTGATGACACAGTTGTGCCTCTATGCAACAGTACAAGAATTTGGATAGAATCTTTCCTGCAAAGAGAAAATTCCTCAGACACACTTACACTTGATGATTAAAAAGTTAAACAATAATCTCTTCCTAAGTAAAATGTATTAGCATCTACACTCATCTACTTTGTAGGGCCCAGTGCAATTATTGGAGCTGATGCAAAAATCTCCCATAAAAGCCAATGCATGCAACAGAAGAGATAATAATTTCCTTAAGAGGAGCAAGGCGTTCATACCACAGCTACTCAGTGCCATTGCACTTCCCCTCTCGGTCCAGATCCCTGACTCGCGAGGTATTATCATATATTACAATTCATCCGTGAACTTCCAGAGTCTATCTGGAAGCATAAGGAGTACCATTTCATGTCCTAAGATGTTACTTTGTACTTACTTTCAAAATGAAAAAGAGCTAGCTAGAAGTCTCTAAATCTGAGCTGTCAAATAAGAAAGTTTTTGCACTAAGTAAGAATATAGTTTGTAGGGATTTATCAAGATAACCCATCAGATTGACACTTGACATGTAAATTGTATAGCAAATCTGACAGCTCAATTATTAATGCATCCACCTAGTTCTATCTTACACAGTTGCTACTGCAATAGACTTTTTGAAAGCATCCTTGATATCCATTTCAAATCTGGCTGATTTTTCAAGCTGACATCATATCAACCCAGTTTATTTAGAACTAGCTATTTGAAGACAGCTCAGTAGGTGATTATTAAATTAATTACTGATTCAAGTGACAAGTAATATTTTGTATTCGTATTCCTCATTAGCTTTTAATCAGATAAAAAAAATCCTCAACACATACAATGTATTTGATCATTTCAATTGAAAGCATTACTATGTTTGTAGGCCAAAGGATTGCACTGATTTATCCCTCTCGTTTTATTTGCTTGCTCTGCAGGATATGTTTTCTCCTCATAATAACCTGATATCCAAAGGAGCAACGAGTTAAGACTTCCAAAGCCAAGTCAAACACTTGTAGCCATCCAAAAGAAACAGTTCTGCTGCACTGCAAACAATGGAAGGGGCACTTTCAAAGCACTGGGGCTATTTACGCCTTCGTGTGCTGTAAGCTGGGGACTGCAAAAACAGAGATGTTGGCATCATTCTGGGTGCTGAGCAGCTTCACTTCCTGCTGGGATCTGCAAGAGCTCCCTGCAGGACCAGCCCTGCATTTTGCAGCACAGGGCATGCAAAGCTGCCTTGTAGAATGGGATTTTTGGGCTGCTCCTGGTCTGAATATCTCAAAACTCTGTTTGTATGAGCAAAAGTCCTTTGTAATAGTCAGGTTTAATGTTCCTTTGGAAAAATGGAAACACCATTACCCTTAAATGTGCCTTGTAAATAGCAAATTGTAGGCTGAGGGAAGATACAAAGTGGAACACATCGCTGTTCTACTGAATAGGAAAGGCTGTGGCCTTCTTTAGGAACAGTATTTGTATTTATTATCAGACTGGACCAAAGAAAGCAGAACTTCCACCTTCTTTTCCCAGAATGGGTCTTGAGTATTATTCTCAAAAACATTTTGACACCTACCTTAGACTCATTCATTTTTCAATAACAATTTCATAGAATCATTATCCAGTAGTCATTTGAGAGATGCAATGATAAATAAAAACAGCTCCCACTAATCTCACTAATATCTCCAAGGTCTCTTCCAACCCAAGACATTCGTATGATTTTAATTGCATGTGACCTTTATTTTCAAGTTTCCTTTTTATTTATTTCAAGTCTCTGACTCATTTCATATCCGGGCCAGACATTATGATTAAAAAATACATTGCCTTTGGTTTTAGAAAAAAATCTCCGTTCCCAGTTCTCCATGTTATTTACCAAATGACTCCATCTGTTCCTTAAGAGATATTCCTATTCAACCCAAAAAATACGTAGATAGAAACAAGAAAAATAATTTCTTGCAACTCCATTTTTTTTACCTTAAAAATAATTGGAAGAGATACATAAAAAGACAATGCACATTTAGAATACAATATTTTAGGGGATCATAATATCTTTAGGACACAATCTAATGCCAGGACACTGAAAAACTGCAGAAGCAGACTTCAGGAATGCTGAAATGCAAACAGGACACTGAAAACCTGCAGCCATGGACCAGATTAGTGTGGTCTAGCTCAGGCCAAGCACGTGTCCTCAAACTGTGAGAACTCTAAATTTACTAAATTATATTTGATCAAAAAATAAAGTCAATAGTAGTATAATTACTGCCACAAGATCATTTTTTTTAATATGTAAGAACCTCAACGGTTCAATTAAAAAAGATAAATTGCAACCATTAGATACAGCTTTTTTCACAGAGAGGGATATAATTTCCTCTTTTCTGGTAGTAAATATTTGTCATCTTAACAAATACAGTAGATATATTCACAAAATAATTGTGAATTTGACCTGCAGTAGATATATCAAGCGCACAGTTAGACTAATTATGTTAGCTTCTGGCTTTTAGATCAAGAGCTTCTGATACACCTAAACTAAGAGTAAATACAGGTATTTATCTGGCAGGAGCAAACTGGCTGTGAGTTTTCATTCCAGTTAACTCAGGCTCAGAGAGTTTAATCTCTCAAAGGAAGAGAGGTTGGTGACAAAGTTGCTCTCCTACCACTAAGCAAAACAGGGGGGTTAAAAAAAATATCTCCAGCTCTTCACAGTTATGGTTAATTGATTCTCCCCTTCCCACCGTGGTCATGGGGAAAGGCAGTGCCTTCCTGTGACTCCAGACCATATGGCTGAAAGGAGGGGAAGTAACTGCTGACTGCAGAGAAGCAGCAGGCAGTGCCTCGAAGACAGAGAAAGGAGGAGGTAACAACAGAAAACCCAAATACCAGCCAAGAAAACAAAATATGGCCATAATCATAGTGCTAAAAGTGGCAACCAGGATAAAGACCCTGGGGACTGTCATTTAGGATATTACAATTTCTGAGTTAGGTATAAAATAATTAGCATGTTATAACAACTGCTGGCAAGAATGACACAATATACCTGAAATTATTTGGTTGGATTAGCAGGTAACAGTAGAATTCTACTAATAAAAAATAATTTTTCTGATGATATGGTTAATTCTGATGACAGTGGTCATATTCTTGAAAATTTCCTCTTTTTTTTTTTTTTCAATATCAGTATCTGAAAAAGATTATCCGTGTGCTATGACCTCATACCAGGTAGTCAAGCAACGACCAGGGAAATACTTTAGCTCTTATTTTTGCAAAAGTCAGATTATACCTCTGTTTGAAAGATGGCTACAAAAATATCTTAAATTACAGGGTTTATGCTGTTTCGTGTATGTGCTTCCAGCTTACTGAGAAGAAGCACCAGATTTTGGGCTAAAGGTTCCCAATAACCTTCAGAAAGTGTCCTAATGAGAATATTCAAAGCCCATCCTGCCCTACACCTTACCATCACTGAATGTCATAGACAGTTAATCCCATATTCATTTATCTGCATTTTGATTATAAATGCATTAGACAATTGGAACACCGAAGCAAATATAATTGATAAGACATTTCCCATGCCTTATTCTGATTTTGCACAGCCTATGTCTCATTAGTAATAACTTCTTTTCCTATCTAATCAAGCACCATACCTTTTCCTGCTTGAGATGGTACACAAGTGTGTTTAGAAACATTTCATGGGCAGCTCCTGCCATTTTCATCTCAACCACTACGTATTCTGGTAGAAGGACAAGTCCTTATTAATCTTTTCACAATAATTTCTGCTTCTGCTTTTTAGCAGTCCATTTAAAACAAGCTACTTAGGGATCTTGGGAAAAGATGCTACTTTCATGTCATCCTAAGCCAGCTCAGCAAAGTGCTCTAGTACGTAAGGTAGAAGTCAGTCTCCAGGAGCTTCCCTGCTTCCTTCAAGTACCAAAGCACAGCAGAAGGAAACAGTGGATCCTATATACA
Organism: Myiotriccus ornatus; assembly: GCA_036023395.1. Lineage (NCBI taxonomy): Eukaryota > Metazoa > Chordata > Aves > Passeriformes > Tyrannidae > Myiotriccus > Myiotriccus ornatus. Next base: position 17,973,528 of record JAYRBT010000010.1, on the reverse strand, counting down.
ACTGGGGCAATCCTTGTATGGGCCACACTTGTCTTGAGAAATGCCCAAAGGAAACACTCACCCACTTTGCAAATGATCGCTTAGAAAATGCAGACATGCTGTAGGTGATTTTGAAATTCAGGGTGGGGGCCAGTTAAGTATATAAACACAAGAATTTATAAAGTCAAATTTCTTTGTTGCTTGTTGTTATTCTCATTTTCAAAGGCTGAGTATATCAATGCATTCACCTTAATGCAACACACCTAAAAAAATCAAAAAGTAAAATGAAAACTATCCTTTTAAAGTTGAAAATAATATGACTTCATATTTCTGTTCTTGTTGGTTTCTGCCTGAAGCAAATATGAGGAAAAGACCATTTTCTTAAACAGTAACAGAAATCCTCAAGATTTATGTCCATAAACCGGTTTAAAAGCTGACCAAGTCATCGTCATCGAAGCAATGTTAGCTAACAGATTAGTTGTACCAGAGGATACCTGTACCTTTTACTTATAATTTATATAATCCTAGTCATACTCTTTGTATTCAAGGCATATTGATAAATGCATGTGAGAGCAGCCCTCTACACATATATATGCCCACTAAAAACACCCATGAATGCAGCATATACATGCTGACCTCTAGTTAAAAGGCAGGGATTCACGTTGCCTGAAAAATACTGCCTTATCAGTACAAACATCTATGAACTAAGGATTTATACTGAATTCACCCCCAGTGATACACGTTAATTAGAAGTCTACCATGTATGCTGTGGGCAAACAGACTTGCCTCACCTATGCTGCAAGCTAAAAGTCATAAATTAGCCCCTGATTAGGTACAATTAGTAGAGCCTGACTGCTTTGCCTAATATATCAACTTATATCTGATCTATTCCACTGTATAAGTACTTGGTCTGAAGATTACTCATGTCCCATAGGTCATAAATAGGGACAGAAAAAGAGATGTGCTGTATATTTCAGATAGATAACACCCTTAAGAAGGATAATTGTCTACAAGCTGCAGAGAGCACCAGGTTAGGAAACTTTCTTGTAATCCAAGATAACAGTAAGGAAATTAATATCTGGGAAGAGGTTCTCTCATTTGTTGATCGAAGGTCTATTGATATTGAACATGAAAGTTTCACTAGTCATGATATGACACTCAAAGACAAGAATTCCTTTAAAAGAATTAAATCTCAGATCACCAAGATAATTAACTAGAAAAAGTTTTGCAGTCAACAGCAATGTCTTGAAAAAAGACCTCAAACTTCCCTCGTGCTACATATTCCCGAGCTAACAGATACAGAGAGAGATTGGCTCAGTTGGTTAGAGCACAGTTCTAATAGCACCAAGGTTTTGGGTTTGATCCCCACATGGGCCACTTACTGAAGCGTTGGACTCGATGGCCCTTGTGGGTCCCTTCCAACTCAGAATATTCTCTGATTCTGTCTGGATCTGGGAAACAGACTGAGGTAAGTACAGAATTCATTTTATGAGGATATAAGAGTAGGATTGGTACTTGAAATGGAAAGAGAAAATATTTTTAAAATACCATCTTTCTGAGTTTGGAACACTGCATATGAAAGTTGTGTTGTCCTTCACTTTGACTTTCTCCCTTACCAAAAGTACATTACTTATGATCAAATGTCAGATTGACATAACTGAGTTGTGCTGATCTGCCAATATTACCAGCTTTTCTGATCTGATAAGATGTTCATTTCAAAAATACTTTACTTTATCAAAGAAAGATGAAGGTCTCAATGCCCTTTTACTATGTTATTTAACAGTGAACATGACCACGTATTCTTCAATATTGTTTCACTTTAATGGCTGCATTGCTCTAGAGATGAAAGATAATACCACATTTTTTAAAATAGAGATGTTAGTTGGTTGGTGATATATATTTATTTTTGTTAGTTTCAACCTGGTTTTAAAATAAGAATGAAATTACACAACTTTCACACTAGTTCACTTTGTCATTCTTTAAAACGTTTTCACATCATTAGTTGGCTTGCAAATACATATGATGATACTGATGAAAGAATTTGACAATTTAAATTATCAACCTACTTGCTAATATACTAGAACAAAATTTTGACTAGGTTCAAGTCACCAACAAAAGGGACTTTTGCTTACTTAGCCAAGGGGAGAAATACAGTGACCTTCACTCATCTTTCCATCCAGTTTAAACATGCAAAAGAGAATACTTGCCTCCGTGGTAATGTAATAAAGCAGCACATCATGGAAGAGAGAGCCGACAAGTTTTAGGAAGAAAAAATGACATATCCTTGAAAAACATGAAATAAAACCACTGGGAAATCTATGTGCCTATGCAGTGTATGGTTTTGTTGCTCATAACTCAGAATAAAAGCCAGAGACAACAGGAAGATAAGTAATCTTAATAAATACAAATTTAGGAAGCTACCCTTTTCCTCAGCCTCATTTCCAGCCGCTGCCATCAGCAGAGCTCCTCCAGAGCCAAAGGCAACGAGTGTGCCAGCAGAAATCTGGTGCTAAACTCGACAGAGATCAGCAACAACTAGGATGAACTTGCGAAGTAGAACACTGAGCCGAGTTTGTTTTCAATGGCCCCACCTATCTTTCCTACCAGCTCCCTGTTAAGTGAAATGTTTGTGTAAAACTACATTGCAGGTCTCTACCCAAGAAACCAAACGAGATTTGATTAAAAACAAACAGCAAACAGGAACTCCGGAGTTATTGCAGGGTCTCGTTTACTTAACTCTGCTTCAGGTTGTTACCAGCTCTCGGACAGCCTTCCCGGTGAACGCAAAACGTGGGCTGCTCATGACAAGCCCAGGGAGAAACCTGATCACAACTCACTTGTGTACCCTGCATTTTGAATACAATGCTGGATTTGTAAGGGGTACATACACAGTACAGACAAGAGCTGTAAATCAACTGCTCCCTGCGAGCAATTTCCACATCTCTAAGGTATGAACAGCGTCACGGTTCCTCTCTTCGCAGGAAGCAATCAACAGCCAGGGAGAAAAGCCACAAAACATTTTAATCAAGGGCATCCGGGCTAATAATTACTGTTGACTTCTTACTCTAAGTTTCTAAAGACAGGTGTCTTATAAAAGGCTGAGTGTGCAGGTGTTCAAGAAAACATGAATACATTTTAAAAATGCATTCAAAGTATGTTTAAGTTTTAAATATGTAAATGCAGTCCAACAACATTACACTGCCAGCATCTAACGTGTAATAAAATATAACAAATGTTTACAATGAAAACTCCTTCAACTGAAATATTTATTTTTATTAGCATTTGTATCTTCTGCAAGAGCGTATTGATTCTAAATTAACTTTCTTCCAACCACACAAAGCAATTACAGCTTTCCTTTCAGAATTAATTTCCAGTGACTATTTCAGTTGGTTCAAGAAAATTCTTAGGTAGGTATTTTGAGCAAATATTTTTCATGTTTCTGATTATTCATTGACAGTGAGGACAAATTTCAAAATATCAGGATTTTCAGAAAAAAAAAGACAAATTCCCTTTTTTATTGTCTGTTAACACTCAGATTTTTCTATTAGGCAACATACAGAACAGCAGTTTAAAAAAATTCAATATTTTCTTTATATCAGAGACAAAAGCAGATTATTCTTCACTGCCACTATTTTCCTTTTTTTTTTTTTTTTTTAATTTTCAGTGTTGCATTAAAAAAATTAAAAGCACTAAGGCTCTGCTAGCAGAAATCTTATTATATTCCTTTCTTATGTAAGGCCTCATAACCAAGAGTGCTGCTTCACATAAAGCAATAAAATTTCAAGGACCTCATTCTATCATTCATCTGCCATTGTATCAGAAATTAATTACTATGTAATTAGAATTACACAAAGTGCAAATGGGATTTCTTAACACTATCAACTGCTGTTTGAAATGACACTTATTTGAAAATACTGGAAAAGCAGAAATGATGCTTCACAAAAGATGTGGTACCAAATTTATCAGCTCTCTATCAAAGTCTAGTGAAACCTCTGTTTCTTGCATGGTGCCCTAAATAACAGATAAAATTGTGACTATGCAGCATGAATAATGCAGTGATTCCCCCCCCAACTCCTGCTAGGTAAGCAAGGACATGCCAGAGAAGCACGTCTGAAAGAATGCCAGGGCTCCTGACCCCCTCCGTGTTAAGAAATTATCAGAAATATCTACCACAGGGAACCACACAGCTAATGAAAACAAAACTGAATTGAACCTCAAGGATAATGATAGCTCAATGTCTAATTATCTGAGATGAATTTTTGATGACACCTCCTCCGGCCAATTAGTTTGCTAGTCACCAAAGAGCGCTTTTGGCAAGGAGGGTTAAACAGACGGCTGGAAAAATAACAAAAGAAAACAGGACTGAAAATGCTGGAGCCAGAAGGGATCCAATTTTTCAGCCACTTCTCTTCACGGCAGAAGTAGGCACTGTTGCAGTCAGGTTAAGACAGGTTTAAGCCAGAGCGAGACAGAAAAGAATCAGCACACTGGGAAGCCTCCCCCTGCATCCAGGGTGAGCATCACCACCCCCGCGAAACCTGGGCTGAGCCGAGAGCTGCAACGTGTCCCCATGACCCGCAGCACGGGTCCCACACAGCTGCTCAGCCTGCTCTGCGGTGCAACACCCTGAGAGCCCATTGCTCCCTGGGTACAGACCCACCAGAAATTGCTCATGGCCCTGGCACAGCCTTCAGGGCTCTGTTCAACACCTGACAGTGGGTGTGTTCCTCCCCCCTGACCTGCGACACTGGTCTCAGACTTCAGCCAGAAAGAGACGAAAGGAAACCACTTTGGCTGCTGGTCAGCAATAAAATAAAAAGTAACTATAAAACAGTAGAAACTAGACATATGAAAGGCCTTGTACTCCAGGTATATAAATCAGCATAGCTCCATTAAATTCCTCTTTAATAATACCGAATGCCAACACTGGTCGGAATCTAACTTCAGTAGTCCTCTCAGGCATTGAGGACACCATGTGGCAATAGCATTAGTTCACTCTTAGTAACCTTCTCCAGCTATTTCTCCAGCACAAGCAGAAAATTGACATGGTAACTGCTGGAAAAGACTGATAGAAATTTCACTAAGTTAGATTTAGAAACTTGATTGGTGTAAAACGGTTCCTGTGCTCTAAAGAACACATCTCTGCAAACCATTATGCTTGTGTGGCAAGCTAAGAGAGTGGGGGAAGACAGGCAAACAGGAAAAAAAAAAAACAGACATATATTTTCTTGATTTTTCTTCTTCCTCTTTGAATTTTACAAGTTTGCAAAGAGCAAAGACCAGGTTTTTGATCTAGAGCCAGATGGACAATCTTTTTAACCAGAGCCAGCATTTACCATTGTGAGAAAACATCCAGCAGAGCCTTGTATCTTGTCATTTTCAATAATCCTACTATATCCCACCAGGATTATTTCTTATTAGGCCATAAATTTGTTCTCACACAGTAACCTACCACCCACTGCTCCCCATTATTTCTGAAGCTTGTTACAGATTCAGTCACAATTCTTTTTTTTTTTCCCATTCCATGAAGCAGAAGTACTATGTCATACCTGCATAACACAATGCTGATATTCTCTGAAAACTACTGAGACATCTGAAGACATCTGGTGTCTCACTGAGATGTTTATTTCAGATTTTTCTCTAGCAGATAAGACCAGTGCAGAAAAAGAGGTGCATGTAGGAGATAAAGCAGAGAACAAGACTAGAGAACATCTGAGATATAACCTGTTCCTCAGTGCTGGAGAATATAAGCAAATCACTTGTGTTAGATTTAGGTTTGCTTGACTTAAAATTAATTTCTGCTACACCATCAGGTATTCACACTGACATTTCATAGTATGTAAGGTGCTATTTACACTTTGTAAACCAGAAATAACCGGAGAGTTTACCTTCATTACATGGAGCTGGTTATTCATTTGGGAAGCCAAGATGAGCCACGTGGCCACTGTCACCTTATGAACCTTAAAGGTTACTGAACAAGGAGTGCAACACCAAAATAGCTCCAGAGACTGCCTCTTCTATTTGCAATTGACTGCAGTCACCACCCGTAGGTAGAAGAAATCAGCGTTGCTCTGTACATCTTTTTATCAGTCATACTAAGTGATCCATCCTATGCCACATAGGCTGGTCATGTTTACTTGCCATATAATATAAATAATACAATATTTTAAGTTGGAAGGGGCCCTGAAGCACATCATCTTCCCCAAATCAGAACTAAGTTCATTGTTTGCTCAGGGCCTAGTGTGCAGGTGAGTTCAGGATGGTTCCAAAGGACTGTGATTAAACAGCTTCTCAGGGCTCTGTTTCAGTGTTTGACCACCCTCATTGTAAAAAATCAAACATTTCTTATGGTCATTCTTAAAAAATTACTGTACTAGCAACAAGATCTGAAGAAGAGCAACAAACCATGTCAAAAAAATTTGAATTCCATGATATATAGTAAAGAATCTGCTTGTAAGCGGTGGCAGTAGTATGACTTTAGAGTTAGTTAATATTTTCCATGCTGCAACTGAACACAAACATGATAATTTTCATGCTGAAACTTTCATTGCAACAGCACAAATGTGGTATCACCATTTTCCCATTCTCAGTCAGACCATTCCATGCTTCCTTTCAATGCAGATGCAACTCAAAGTATTCTTGTGATAGTTTCACCATCAAGCTTCTACAGTTCAGTTTAGAAATTATTTTCTCTCTCCCAGACATGGGCATATGCTAACTTCCCCTAGGCAAAAACTGGATATCATTGATGTGTTTACAACCTAACTTTATACCAACAAGAAAAAGCAAATTAACTATTTGAAAAAGCAGTTATTTGATACAACTTCATTCAGTTATGTTTATTTCCAAAGAATGCCTTGAGTAGGGTTGATCTAAACCAGCGACAAGCACTGCTTTCTGCTGTGTACCTAAGCTAAGACTAAATTAACAAACTCTTTCAGTTTGTAATCAGGTTATAAAAATAAAGTGCGTCAAACAGAAACTAACCTGTTTGTTTTGTAGAGTAATGTATGTGCTGTATTCAAACCTTAATTAGACCACATAGTAAGAGACTTTTATAGATGGATTTTTATAGACACTTTTCCAGACATGCTGTGCTCCTGATATTCCTCCCCCAAGCCCCACTCCACACCTCGCTAAATAACTTTTATAGGTCTAATTAAACAGGCTGGTGATTCAGTAGTAATCCTATTAAACCAACAGTACCTGAGAGCTGGCATTCTTACTAAAGCATCCTCCTTTCTTTCCAGTAAGATTCTATGAAAAGAGCTACTGGTAAGATCACAGAACTTTTTCTGCATTGCATAATCTGATGACATATTAAAACTCCCCACCTAGTTCTGTGTGAGCTGGATTATCAACACAGCACCAAAAAAAGACACGTTAACTTTACTGCCAGAAGCAGTATGGCAGCAGCAGTGTGGCACTGCACCAAGCTAATTACATACCTTCCTGCTGCACTCCTCCTTCTTACGGAACTAGGAGAGAGCAAACATGATTCACTGGAGACAACCCCTGAGATCTTTTATGTCTAATATTATTGAAACACAAGATAAACCTCCATCATTGAAGTGTTGCCCAGAATTTAATAGGGAATCTATAAAAATTACTCTCCAAAATAGAAGAATTCAATTGAGAATGATTTATTTCATTTTATTCTAGTATTATTAAATTTAAGGAACTATTCTATAGAAGGCAAGCAGGCCTATCAAAGTTGATAACAGAGCTCCTGTTATTGGAATTGAAGCCACAATTCCCTGAGAAGACTCAGAAATCTCAGAGACTGGTTATGATATTCTATTCAACTCTTCAGGCATTTTCTGTGAAGAATAAAACATTGGAAAGCCCTCAGAAATAATTACAAAAAGCTGTTCATGCTCCAGGATTACCACTTTTCTAAGAACTTCCTTCAGTTACAAATATGCCTCTCACATAAGAGATTACGTCTGCTGAATAATCCACTGGCATTATCCAGGGAATACTAGGACTCATAAAAGAAGAGAGGTGGTTGTTGTCAGTCAGTCAGTCCTGCTCCAGCCTTCCAGCATCAACATGGAACACTGGGAATGCACACTGTGAGTTTGATTGTATTACTAAGCTGTTACTGCGCTTTTCACAGTTAAGAGGATTTTTCTGAACTCTGTAATAAATTCGAAGTTAGGTGGCAAATTTTGCTTTCAGTTATATATGGACAGTCTTAATGCTTGTATGTGTAATTTTTGACCATTCTGAAGGAATATTTCAATACTATAAGAGACTGAAAATGACTTCCTTTCATGTTTCCAGCAACATCTGTTGAAGTTATCTCTGTGTTTTAACTCCTTGGGCCGGTAATATGATTTTTCCTGCATCAACTTTATCAGTAATACTTATGGCCAAAATTGAAACAGTTTGAATAAAATAAAATGTTCTCTCTCAAAACTACTTCGACATTTTTAAACAAAATCTTTAAAAATACTTCCTTTATTTAATCTGAAACAGCAAGTGTATTTCTTCATGACCTTTCTGAACATAGCTGATAAATGCTGCAGTCTAGAAATTATTTTGTACGAAGAAAACAAAGTTGAATAGATGGATTGTGGCATTAACTACCCCAAAATGCACTATTCCCTAATCTTAAGCCAAGAAACAAAAATATTTAGAAATATAAAATCTCCTGCAAAAATCCATTCCTTATACAAATTTATAGTTGGCCACTAACATTATCAGGTAGGCTGCAGCAACACCAAAATCATGGAAAAAACTCTATGTTACAGTTTTCTGAGAAAGCTCCAGCCAACAGAGAGTTAAGCACTGAGGCAGCAAAACACATCCTGTCTGGGCAATCCATGCCACTAAAATAACAATTCCTCTTATTTTCACCCTGCTTATGGGGAACCAGCAGGCCTTTTACTCATTATTATTTATTTCTTTGATCTTCTCTCCCCTTGAACTTTCCTGCACTTCCTTTTACAAGTTTTCCAGTTCTTTGGCAAAGGTGTACATATCAACACCATCTGGCTGCATGCAAGGGAACACTACTACATGCTTCCCTGAAGACAAGCCTGCTGTGTTAGCCATGAGCCACTGACATGATTTCCAGCTCAGCACTTCAGAAGAGTTCTACTCCAACACCATCGCTTACATTTCCTCACAGAAGTGGAGAAGGAAAAAAACCTAAGCCCTCCACTGGATCTCCCACTGCAGGGGCATGTGCATCTTGTGTTTTATGAACACAGAATTCCAGGCTCAATTATGTGTTACTACTATGTGCTCTGCCTGCCAAGCCACTGCTCTGTTTTTGATAAGCATTCAGCAATATAATGAAAGGACAAACTATAGGTCTGAGTTGCTTTTTTAGTATTGCTTTTTGCACAGTAGAAACATCATGGGAAAGGCTTTGCCTCTCAGGAAGCTTGTTGGCAAACCTTGCCCACTGTTACTATGTTCTACCAAAATATTTAACCAACTGAGTAATAATAACCTCTATTTATCATACTCACAACTGGTGAGCAATTCCTGCTTTCCAGCTGTAGATTTATGACAAAGTAACATTAGAAGCAGCATTCTTAAACCAAAGCCTGTCCTTTGTTTGTTAATTTCCACAAGCACATATTTGCATGTCTAAATACTGTAGGCAGGACTCCCATGACAAATTAAAGTTAATGGAAATTGTATGCATCTCTTAGTTCTTGGAATTGAAATAATATTAGCACTGCATGCAATGCTAAATGAAAGCTCACTATGAGCCTTGTAAGTGCAGCACTTTCTTCAGCTGGCTACCTTTAGCTATACAAAACTACCCTTCGTTAAGCTGCTTTGGCTAATTCATCAGACTGAGAATTACCTTGGCTGAAGCGTCATAATCTGTTCAAGTCAAGCTCAGCTCCATCCAGTGATATACTTATCAAACCCACACATTCAGACAGAGGCGAATATACAATTGCTACTTTGGTCTCAGGACCCCAAGGGGTCCAAAGCTGAGTATTGTCAGCAGAGGCCCTCTCTGCATTGTGCTTCACCTTGACCAGATGCCAGAGCCAGCTGTGGAACCATTCCAGCTACTGCACCGAGCATTCAGGCCTTGGCTTGAGACCACCGATGAGGATCTTTGGCTGAATGCTCTGAACGAAACACATTTGCATACTGAGAAGGTATTTGTTAAGAAAACAAACAAAATATTATGGAGACAGTTTGCAATTAATGACTGGATGTGCGTCTTGAGTGCAGCGTCTTTTAAAGGAAAACAATAAATTCAGAGTTTTACCCCTCTGTACCAAACTGTCCATGGCACAGGTGCATTCTGCACTCGGGAACTAGCTTGGCATAATTCCAGTCAATAAATTCTGCAGGGCAAAGGTCAGCACAGGACTCAAAAATAACCTCCCTCACTCAAATATATCCATATATGTTTGTTTGCCTGCGCATATGGAGTAGTGCGCCAAGAAGGACAGAAAATTTCAGACCACTTTAAAACCTAACTACAGAAGTTGGGTTCCTGAAATCTGATAACTACTAGAAATACAAATAAACTTCTACAGCCTTAGAATTCTCAACTAAATTTTGTTTAAATCTGCTATTTGCATTCATCTTAAGCTAGAAACCTGATACCATGCATTCTTTATAATCATCCTGAAGAAAATGTAGATCTGTTCTTTTTCTTAAGATATGCAACTCAAATTTACCCCAAATAAAAAAAGGAAAAAAAAAAAGGAACATTAAAAGGCTCCACATTAATGACCTTGAAGAGAGATTACCTGATTACATTGGACAGTATCAAGCACAATAGACTCCTATAAAATTGAGAATAATATATCATATACTTTTTATTGCAAGACTTATCATTGACAATAAATTTGGAAGCCACCTATTACCACAGGTAATATCGATAGTCTTTAATGTTGTGTTTTATGCTAGATTTCTGTGAAGTTTCAAGCTTCTTATTCACTAATATTTTAAGGATAAAAACACCAGCAGGCGCCAAATTAAATTATCAGGCAGCAGGTTTAAAACAAACAAAAGGAAGTACTTTTTCACACGATGCATAATTTAATTGTTGAATTCCTTGCCACAGGATGTTTCGTGTGCCAAAGTCATAAGTTGGTTTAAAAAAAAAAAGCAAAAACCAAAAAACATACAAAACAAAACACCCATAATTTAGAGAACAGATTTTCACCAAGGCCTATTATATATAAATATGGCAAATATAATCTGCAGCTCTAGAATTCTCAAAACAACAGAATACTGGGATTTGGAAGAGAGAATTGGGGGAAATGTCGTTCCACTTGCTGCCCACCCTCTGCCAAAAAAAAAATAAATCTCCTGGAGGAAGAGTCCAGCCCAACTGGACTTTGGCTAAATTTACCTGGCAAGGATGTTTTTCCTACTCACTAACTCTAGTAAGAATGAAAAAAAAAAAAGTTAATCTGTAAATACAATCTTCTTCATGTAAGACTTTTGACAACGTGTAGCAAAAGTTTCTAAACTGGCTTTTCTAGCTGCTTTTTCGAGCCTATAATAACGAGGCAAATCCCAATTTGCAGCTGTACAGTCTGTTCTTTTCAGATCAGACATTTGGATAATCCCATCTTATTAAAAATATTTGTTTATTGTTTTTATCGCAATTGAACTCTAAATAGGCTATGTATGTACTCTGACCTCAAGAACAAAAATGCTTGTCCCCTGCAGTTCATTATTACTTTGATGCTGAGCTGCGAGACACATGCTGATAAAATGTCAGGGATGGATCTGTACTGCTTCTAACTCTTGCATATGAATGAGCAGCATCCTGTGATGCAGGCACGAGACTAACCATGACCACTGAGGGTGGGATTCACTCTTATTCAGAAGTGCTTCTCTGTTGTCAAAAAAAAATATATTGATCAAGTTTTCCTTATGTTACCACGTAGATTATTTTCCTCCTCCAAAACAGGTTATCTACACATGCTTACACATTGTTGCCATACTTAGTGTGGGAGTTGGAAGCTCAGGTGACGATTGGCTCTCAGCTCACTCTTAATTTTTGCAGTTGCAGATGTTGCCATAATTCTTTTTCATAGCATCACCTTTACCATTTTATCTGCAGGGACGACTGTTAAATTTATCTTCTTGTTAGATCATCAACAACAGAAATCAGATGCTTTTTGGAAAAAAAGACAACTTTTTAAGCTAAGGGGAGCTTGAATGTGTTTCAAGCATCTTGTTTAATATTTCTAGCATAAAACTGTGAGTACACACGTGTACTTCAAAAAGACATGAACTACCGTAACCCAAATTCTTTGCATTTTGTCATTTGAGCATTTATGTTCTCATTTATGACAGAATTTTCAAAATTAGTTAAATGTGGAAGCTCTCCTTTAAAATTAATACAAAGTAAACCAAGTATATTTTAATTTACTTCCATGTCTAACTTAAATTAAAGCCACTTTAATTTTGACTGAGGTTTGCGAGAAGGAACTGAATGTCATTTAAGGAATCCACATTTAATGCCAATGGATTAGGTTTCAGTTTAACTTTCCTAATACACACATATCAAGAGGTCATAATTGCTTTTGAAAAAGTAATGGATACTCCTAGATACTCCTTTATAGGTACATTGGGTTACATAGTAGGTTTCATTCCAGATTATTTCTGGAAAACTAATGTCTGCTACGAAATTCATTTAATTTGCTACTGAAACAGAAGACTTGAGTTTTAGTTTATAGCCTTCTTGTCAGAGACAGGTACTTCAAGATCACATAACAGCTTATCAAAATATCATTTAATTTTTAACTAACTAAATGTTGTTGGAAAATATGTGGGAAGAAGCTAATTAGATACAGGAAGGTTTGAATGGAAGAAACTATTCATAGAAGTGTTGAATAAAAGCCAGAGGACTTTTTTAAAAAACTGCTGGTAACTCCCTTTATCAGCATTATGTATAGTGTGATTCACAGCCACAAAGAACATGCAGTTGGGCAAACATTTGAACAAGTTATTTGTTCTGAAACAGTTTCCAGATCACGCTACAGTAGGAAATTATATCTATTCTAAAAGGTTGAGTGAAGAGTTTTCACTTATTTTCACATTTAACTAAGTTTTCTAATAGTGTTCTGAAACACCCTAAACTATTGGCAGTCATGAGGCTGATATGGTTGCTAAGGTGTTCCTGTTTGCAGATGAGAAGGAATTCTACTTGAAAGAGAAGATCAAATCCCTGCACACTTGTGATACACTTTAGAAAATCCATTAGGGATAAAATTTAAAAGAGGGATTACAGAAATAACTGTGTAATATTTTACATGTTTAAACGCAAACACGGGACAAACCTAGGTTAGCAAAAGCATGCTATCCAGAAAAATGAACTGCATTAGTTCAACCAGCAGGCCAAGATTGTTTTAGATGGTCCATCCCCACCCTGCCTTTTGGTTCAGATCTTTAGCATATGGGATTACAAACCAACCAAGATAGCTGTAATTTAGTTCTGCTTCACTTGCCCAAGCCATGACTGCTTTCTGATGGAAAATTTTGCCAGTAAAAGCATTGATTTATGACTGACACAAATATTTCACTGATTCAGTGATTTTTCTTGGGTGAATATGATTGCTGACTGGTACAATGGGGTAGTTTTCAGTCCAACCAAGAAAACAATATGAATACAGCTTTAACTAGGTGTTTCTGTCCACAGCAAATTCTCAAAGCAAAATCATCGTCTAGTGCACATGTTGCAAACTAAATAGACATTCCTAAGGCCACCTGATCTTCCTGTGATTTAAAACAGTAGAAGTCTCTCAAAAGGGGCTATAACTCATTAAAAGACACACTCAGGGTATAATTTGAAAATTTCTAAAACTGCACATAAGGAAATTAATGGAGAGTTTAAAGAAAAAAAACAACAAACAAACAAACTCCAAACTTGAAAGAAGTGCACTGTGTCCAAACATACAAAGTGACATATTATCAAGTTGTGTAATTCTGATCAGTAGTCAGAGATGAGGCAGCATCACACAAATCTAGTGGAAGTTCACACTGGGAATAATATCAATCCATGACCTCCAAAGGAAAGAACTGTCCAACCTGTTGGCTGCTACAACACTCTATCTACAGAAAAGAAACAACCTCAGGTTGTCTCTCCTAGAGTAGTCTATGTCAGTGAGGAAACATTTGAAAGATCACAGGTTGATCATATCTCTGCTTTATGCCATCTGTAGTAAAACTATAACTCATTGGAGCCAGTAAGAAAAACAAATATTAAATGCAGCGAAATCAGAAAAGTGTTAGGAGAAAAAAAAAAAAAAAAAAAAGAAAACAAAGAAAGAAAGAAAGAAAAAAAAGACTCTCCTAATTTTCTTGATTTGTCCAATATCTTGCCTTCCCCAATGGTATTACTACCTCATTTTTGCCAGCCTGCTGATCAAGACTATATCCTCAGCACTGCTGTATTTGAGCAATAAGAACAGCAAGAGTAACAATCTGAATACTCTTTCTTTAATTGCTTATTGGAGTAACATCTGTACAATAAATGAGTTTGTGTTTCTGTATGTGTGAATGTAACCAAGATCTTAGAATAGACAAAGGGGTTTTTTAGTTGGTTTTCTTTCTCAATAAGAGCAAAATCTGAAGAATTTTTCCACTTACCTGAAACCTGCAGGGTCCGCAATTGCTTGTCAGCTCTTGCAGATGTGACCTCCTTAGCAAGGTTTTGGCTTACCAGAATGTCCTGATACTGTCACTGGCAGATATACCAGCTGATTTTTAGAGGTCCTATGAATGTCAGCCTCTCAGGGAGAGACACGAGAGAGACATCTCTCACACACTTACAGGACAATCCCACAAAAACCCTTCAATATCAGGGTAAAATACTTAAATTACTTCTTGTATTTTAGTGAACAGCTACAACACAGCCTGCTCACATTGTTAAATGTAGAGTTGTAACATACTACAATGTACACATCTTTTGGTAAGGTTTTATATGTATGTTATTATTACAATTTATACACTACATATAAAGACTACATGTGAATTTGGCCTCCATAAAACCAAACAGACTATTAAAAAGGGTAGAACCCACTAGTCTTTGGGGAAACATCTCTTTATGACACTCCTTCTCTGCAAATGGCCAGCTATTGCATTATGGAACCTTTCCTGAATTCCTGCCAGTGACACTGGATCCTGTAATGATTTTGTAATGAGGCTAAAATCAACACCTCTAAAATAAATGGGAAGAAGACAAAGGAACTGGGACACGTGAGAGGAAACTGGGTGAGGGCAATGTCATTCAGAAGGTCAGAAGCCCATGCTGTCACAGTGAATAGCTAAAAAACCCCTTGGTAAACAACTGAGAAGGGCCTCGGGAAGGAGCAGAGCTACAGCATCAGAAATCCAGAGGGAGTGCAGAGTCTCCCCTCCCATTCAGACCCAAAACACAGTTCTCAGAAAAGGGTAGGAGGAGAATAATATTTTACATTATTGTTATTTTGGTTCACCAATTTCACAAGCAAAAAAAAAAAAAAAATCCTGAAAAAGAGAACTTCTAAGAAGAAATAATGCATTTTTCAGGAAATCTAAGTTCAAGGATTGGTGTTGAATATACTCTTCAGAAGCCAGTTTGTTGCTAGAAGATGTTTTCAGCTTATATGGTATCAGTTTGTTGCAATTTGCACAAAACCAAATCTTTCTTTGTTAGGGATCATCTTCTCCAGCTGCTTTCCATTGCACCTGAGGTTGTGATCTCCTGTTCATATCATTATGCTCAGGAGGCCATACAGAGAGGGGGTAAAGTTTTCATGCAGCAAGAGAGTTTCAATTTCTTCTCACAGGAAATACCTCTTTTTTCCAAGAACTCTGAATGAGAACTAGGTTAAAAAGCAGGATTAAGACATTCATCACAAACATGTACAGTGTGGTCAAAGTCACTGGAGACAAAACCATGAAAAATCATAATGGAAAAAAAATGCAGCGTACTGACAAAGTCATTGCACACAAATGTAGGGGTACTGGCACAGGGAAGAAAGAGAGATTTTGCCTTTGAGCAGAGTTAAAAGTCTTGTTTCCACTTGTGCCACTGTTTTTCTGGATGGCTGTGTGCAAGCTGTTTAACCTCTCTGCACTTCTCTAGCCCCTGGTTTGAGCAGAGCAGAGATGACAGTGACTTCCCTGTGGTTGCACTGAGATCTATGAAGAACAAAGTATGGTTAATAGATAACCAGCAATGTCACATGTAAGTACCTCCTTCTAATTCCAGCTTTTCTCATATCATCATTCTCCACAAAAAGTCAACTTAAACAGTTTTACTGGGGAAAAAAAAGCAATAGTTTCAAGTGATTACATTTATAATTTTAATAATGTAAGAGGTTTACAGTAAGACACCATGCAACCAAGAATTCATTACTTTTCCTTTCAGATTTTAATAAAAGTACACTATGAATTATTTAAACTACATGAAATTTGTCAAGATAAATTAATTTAGTACATGTTGTGATGCAGTATATTCTGGCTTTAATTGTGTTTGCTGCTTACTGTGTATAGCAATTCAGAAAGTTCAGTAATACATTACCCCAACCATTAGAAACAAGAACCATGGGAGTGTTGTATCATTTTCTACTTTTCTACTTTTTTTTACTCAGATTTTTTTTTTTTTTGCTTTTTCTTTGATAAAAATTGAAGTCAGGTTATTGTCCTAAAAAAATTAAAACAAACAATGAAACAAACAGTGAAAATAATGAAAAGCTTAAGGGATTTCTTATATATCTCTTCTAATTCAACTCTAGTCAGCAGCACAGACGAATAATCCCAGGATTATGAACTTCCAGAAGCTGCTGTGCAAAAATTGTGATATGTATTTTGGTACTATTTAATTCTTATTATAAAGTAAAAGCAAGGACCCAGGAAAGTCAGTAAAAATGTTGCCTCTGACAGGAGATAGATTCAGTCCACTGCGCAAACATCGCTGTTAGTGCCATGTGAGGTGCCCTGGGGGACTCCACCCGGCTCCTGCTGACAGTCCAGCAGTACTTGAGTTTCCTGTAGGGCCACTGTACCTGCCAGCCTAATGGGGAACCCTTGGATGGCTGGGACACCTCAAGTATCACTAAGCACCACCTTTAGATCACTGAACTGAGCCCAAGACGCCTCCCATCGGACATCCCGGATTGGCGGTGCCTCACACAGGTACTGCTGTACGTGTCTGCTGACAGCTCCAGCCTAACAGATCTGACAGCATTCCTAACAGGAAAATACACATAAATTACACATCCTTACATAAAAATATTTTTAATAAACATGCCCATTTAAAAGGAATCATCCTTTTTGTTCAGCTATGCTGTCAAGTGTGCCAAAACATAACATCTCATACTATACAGATGAAAATTGTACAAAACTCCTTTCCAAAACACTTTGCAGCATATATTTATTGCAGGAACAGGTTGCAGAGAGCAGGATTCTCTTTTACAGGTTCTGTACATTCCTGAGAATAGCATTTGCTTCTAAAAAAGTAATAAGCAGAAATTCTTAAGAAGTCTTATCTCATTGTTAGCCTGTGAGAGAGATGTGCTTATTCACTTTTACTAAAGTGGGATACCATTGCAGATTTCTCACATTTTCATGGAAGCTGTGAGTTGTCTGCATGTCTAGAATCCAGAATAAATCTAATTTTTAGTTTGTGCTAGAAATAAAGACTGTATAGAAATTTCCGGGGAAATTCCTCAAGAAAATATTATTCTGTAAATAAAATATTCATACAATACTTTCTGGATTGCTTGCAAGGCATTAGCTTGTTTTTACTTATATGTCACTCAGTTCAGAAAGACTGTTTGAGGTCTTTGTACGATCAGAAACATCACCACTGGCAAGAAAACGCAGCATTTAAGTTTTTTTCAAGCAGTACACATATATTTAAAGGTACTGAATCAGGCACTCTGCTCACTACAGTTGTCTTTATGCTCCACCATCTTCCTTCCTCTTATCTGAAAGCTGAGGATTACTGACACAGGAGACTGCACCTATAGGAGCGTTCTCCTCATACCTCTGACCAAACCCAACAGCAGACACCCCCTTCCAAAGCAAAAGCTGTGGACCCAGTGCACCTAAACATCGGGGCTGAGTCCCACAGTGGGCCAGGCCTGGGCAAAGCCACCTGATGGTTGCTCTGGAATGCCTTCTGCAGCGTAGGCATTTCCCACACAGAGTCACTGACGCTGCTGTTGTGGAGCTGTTTGCTCCTATTCTCAGCTTCACATTTTCTTTCGCTTTCCAGTTTCATCTATTCCTTGAAAATTTTCCCCAGCTCTCCTCACCCTCACAGCACTTGCTGATGGTTGATAGAAAAGTGACTGTCCCGGCACAAACAGAGAAAACCTCTCCTGTCTCTCAGGGAAGAGACAGACTCTGAGATAAACACTTGCCTTGCACCTCGAGACACAAGATAGACCCTAAAATTATACACGACCGATTTTCAGGTTTAAAAGAGTGGTGCTGGGGTTTTCATCAGTAATAAATATCTATCTGTACAGCAAGAAAGGAGGGAGGGATACTGCCACACAGAAATAGGGTATTTTATGCTGAATTAAAGGTTTGTCATAATTTCATACGTATAATTGCCAGGAAGGGGAAGGATGGACAAACAAAGGCACATGATTCAGAACAGATCAGCTTTATCCAGTATACTGGGAATACATGGGATGAGCTCTGAAGTGACTACATTTCCTTGCATAGATGAGAGGAAAAGGTATATGGGGAAGGGCTTTCACTGTAATGACAAAAATAACTTTTAGCATTTATATAACAGATTTATTATGGAGAATCCCCAGGTTCTACTCCTGGATTGGGAAACAGTAGCCCAAGTACATACTGGTTTATGAGAGGAAAGAGGGAAGACAATACCATATCCAATTGATACTTCAGGGAGATTTGAAGGAGAATGAACACATATTTGGAAATGGGCCAGGACACTGGGGCTCCTATGCCCTATCCTACAAAAAGAGGCATTAGATTGTTAATAACCATAAGCAATCAGGCCCTTCGTTTTGTCTCATCAGCAAGACTACACTGCATATTCATGTAACTCTCACTTGCTTTTAAGTTCACTCAGCTTCTATTGCTGGTGGGTTTAATTCTTTGTCTCAACAATAAAGTGAATTCCTTTACTTTCTATTCATTGGAAATTTGTAGCTGCCTCATCCAGCACTGACCAAATCGTAAATGAAGAAATCCTGCACTGACAGAAAAAAACACAAACAGTTTGACGTGTTATTAAGTTTTTTAATACTAAAAAACATTATTCCCTTCAGTGTCTTGATAAGCTGTGACAAACTTTTTCAGTTTTTGAGGTGTTGCTCAATCCTCTGTCTCCATTCTCAAATTGCTAATAGATGTGCTATTAAAGTAACAGTAAAACCAATCTGAGGGGAGGGGGGGAAACCCAAAGTTAATTAAGTGCTTCAGGAGAGAACATTCTTCTAATCTAGCAAGATAAAAACAAGATGTAAGTATTTTTAACAGAAAATGTAAAAGTCAGGAAGCAGCCTGGAGAAAGAAGCCCAGTTTATTTTTCCTATAGTCCCTATTTCATAAGCAGAGGGAATATCCTCAGAAGTGCCTAAAAATTAATTCTGTCATGCTCAGAAGCCTTCCTGTTTTGGCATTTCCTCAGAAACACATCCATTACATTGTCCAACTCTTACAAAATAGCATTTTCCAAGGGGCACCAATAACCTCCCTTGCCGTGTCTGCTTCCCTTTTCTGGGAAGGGAACCTGCATTTTCCGGTATTCAGCTTGAAAGGCAACTTTCAGAGAGCATTCTACAAACGTTTTGCAAAGCTCTGCTTTTCAAGACATCTCTAGTCAGATATACTAAAACTTCTCATGTGTTCTGTTTTGCAAAGAGCATGCACATCGTTATTGCAGAGCAGCTGACAGACAGAAACATACGAAGTCACAGAGTTTGATCGAGGGACCAGCATATCTCGAGCTCGTTTTAAAAGTCTTTGTGTCAACCTAGTAAGACCGAGGCTCCTTGAACACATAGCATTAAACACACAAAGAACAGTTTAGTGAGCACTGCCTTTGAAATAAGGTTTCTTGGTTAAGAGAAAGAATGTTGTTTACAGTCCTGCACATTCCCTAACCAGTGCATGTCTATTCATCTCACTTCCACAATACAGCGAGTTTCCAGACCATGCTATGCTTTTCAAAGTTTTGGTCTGTCACCTTCCTTGTTAGCTCTGGAATAAGAATGAAGTCCGCAGTAACCAGCAAGTATAGATGGCTGAACAGTGCTATTTTAAAAGCTCTATCTATAAAGCTAATACCACAAGATAAAATTCAGGTTTTCCGATTAAAAAAAAAAAAAAAAAAAAAGTATTGTGTCAAATTTATCATTATATATTTATTTTCAGGCAGTTGAGTAGTATTAGCACTCACACATCCATACTGTCCCTAATGTTTGTACCGAATCAGTAGGGCTATAACAAGCTTAGAGAGATAGGGTGATACTGGTTTTAGGGCCGAAGAACCCATTGGTCAGCCTCTTCTGCAGGAGACACGAGTTTAATTCACAGAACCACCATTTCCTCTGCCATTATTCACCTACATATGCATCTCCAAGAAACCCACAATCCTGCAAAGCAAGGTGTACAAGCAGCAGTGGGACAGATCAAGGACAACTGTCTGTTTTCTACTCATATGAAAATGAAAACTAAGTGGAAAGCCCTTTTAAGGCAGCACATGACACCAGTTTAGCAAATAACTCAACCAAAAGGAGACTCAAAAGGCAAGTCAAAGCAAGGGAAACACCCTGTCAGGACATGACCACTGAAAGTACAGAGCCTTGAGGAAAAAATGGTGCAGGAATATTCTTATACAGTTCTTTTCACATAGTTACATTCCTCTTAGGATAAGTTGTACTGTGTTGAACACATCCAGATTTTGCATGATCTTGTAAGTTAACCAATCCTAGGAGGATGCAGTACAGGACACAAACCACCTGGAAACAGTAAGTATTGCAAATACACACCAAGTGCCACAGTTGAGCACTAGACCACTGTCACTGAGCATGCTGAGAGAGACCCTTTAGTGTTATCTATAGTAATTAATAAGAGAAGGTGATACTTTCATGATCTCTAGATTCAGAAGAGGCTACCTACACTAATATGTCATACTCTGAAGCTTTTGTGTTTATATCAGCATCATCTCCAGCACCATCTACAGAGGGAAGTTATCTGCACAAGGATCAGCTGCATTAAGGAAACCAAGCCCACACTGCAGGACGTTCCTTGTTTCCATAGACAAGGAAGACACAGGTACTCCTAACACATCCCAAGCAAAGGAAAAGAAGCAGCTATCCAAAGTAGCTTAACTGATAAATAATGTACCGTAACAAAAAACGCGCTGATTGCATCTAAGTGGGCAAGCATTGCAAATTATGTGAAGCAACAACTTCACTCCTGTTATCAACATTCTGAGCTATTTGTACTTACACTGATTGTTATCCTGTACTCCTTGCCAAGAAGCATTTTGAGAGCCCTTTAGCCACCATTCCTCATCTCTTCAAGAGCTAGGTCAGATCCTGAATAAACAGCCTTTTTGTGCTTGAACTTGAAAGAGAAGTCAGTCATTTGTATATGACCTGTGTTAAGGAAAAATGTAATTTTTACCTCTGACAATGTGTGTACAGTTGTTAAAATGTCTTGATTGCCAGGAGAAATTTGTTCTTCACAGAGGTTTCTATAGCTTAAGATGTCACCAATTTTACTCATTCTCAACCTTCTTTAATTCTTTTTTCAACTGATTTACAGATGAAGTTGACTCCCTGAAAATTAAAAGTCTGGCACAATCCTATACTAAGAGTCCGTTTAGCTTGTCTTCCCTGTAAAGATAGTTTGCAAATCCTGGCCAAGATCCCATTTCCAGCAATAAAAGTCCCCAAGGACTTCTGGTACCTAAGACCTTCACTTCCTGGATCCTGACCATATTATTGTGATTAAGATGTCTATTACAGAAAGTGCTTTTTCTTATTTGTATTTATTATTGCAAGAGTAAAAGAGCACAGAGAATATTTGTATAATAAAGGCTTGATAAAATTGTCAGTGATGTATCTGGAGTGACTCTGGGTGTTGTAGTGCAAGTTCAAAGGCATTTATCCTCTCTGTGTGCTGCGTTGTTACCCTGACCTGAGAAAGGTGTGGTACTCCACTCAGGGGAGACTTTGCCTGCCCAGCAAAGCAATGGAATAAGGCAGACTACACAGAGCACAGTCAGATTCTCGCTGATGCCCTCATCTCTGTCCAAACTACCTGAAACAGTATTGTTTGCTACACTAAGTGTAAAATCTGGAGCCTTATCTTGCTTAGTCTGTGCCTCACAGTGAATAATTTCTTAGGCACATTCTCCCCATCCAGCTGCCACCCAGTGCTATGGCACTGCCCCCTGCCTCTGGCAGGACCAGGCTTTCCTGGTGACCTCAAGCTCCGGCATTCCAAACATGGAGACTGTTGACTTCTCTGTGGCTCCAGCTCAGTCCTGTAAAGTCATTATACCAAACTGCTTCGTCTTGCATGGTGTCAGGGCATAAAGTGTGTGTGAAGAATTGCATGCTTGGAGCCATTTCTGAGCACTGAGCAGTTTTGCAGACGAGGGTAGCAGGTTGTTCAAAGTCCTTGGGATATTTCGCTTTCTTTTAATGACAACTCTACTCACTAAGCAATATAATCTTCCTTTTAACATGGGCTATGCTAATATAAAGCCACTTTGTCAGCATGCTGGTGACACTACAATTGAAGTACGTATCAACTCAATCATTCATAAATCAATGTGTATATTCTTCCTAAGCTCTAATGTCATTTCATCAATGCACTCCTTATTTTGAAGTTATTGATACTAAATTCCAACATGATTACAAAATCACATTTTTCACTTTATTGCATTTTGTGAATATTGAAGGGTTTCCCCCTTTATTAAATTACACTATATTAGAAGAGTCTTAGACTCCTCTGATGCATGACCAAATACATACTTCCATCTGGTTTGTTTTTCTCATTCATGACATAGACGATTTTGTTTTAACTGGTACATGTATTTCACTTGAATTCCACTTTATGTCTGTCAGGTTACATCACTGGTGATGTGTGAGCACTGTGCTGCAGAGCTTTGCAAAACGATTTAAGTTTAGAGCAAAACCAGCTTTTTTGCATAGCTCAGGTGTTCGGAAACGAGATCTGGGTACTTAAGTTACCGGTTTAAATCGAACACATGGCACAAAGTCATATCAAACCTGGAAAGACCAGCCTGCTTGAAAATCGCTGCTACTTGAAGGTTGCTTGGTAGCCTATATAAAATGAACAAATTTCCTAGCTGTTAGTGAGAAATGCAGGTGTTTACACTGCCAAAAGCTGCAAGCACAATTGGTGGATTGTCAGCACTCTTAGTCCAAATTCCAGGTGTTTGACTTGGAACACACCGTGCAGTAGTCCAGGAGAAACGCTGCTCTGTGTCTTAGAGTTACACCATGCAAGTTTATTGTTTGTATTACAGAAGACCTTAAAAGGATGTATAAATGAGAGCGAGACTCCATGGCGTGGGGTGCTGTACAAAACTCACAGGTGTCTAAAACAAGGAAGGATGAATTAAAAGCTAACTGAAACTTAATTTAGAAGCCATTTTATTGTGATTAAACCGTCTTCACACTACTATACTATCAGTGGTGATGGTACCACATTACCTCATCAGTGTGTTATGCTTGGATTCAAAAGTTGCCACATAAGAAAAGAAGGAGGAAAATGCAAAAATCCAGGAGAACTTACTAGAAATACCACGTGAATATACTTTTTTTAAAAGTTCAGTTTTTTCCTTGTAGACATTCCACTATATTAATAACCTTCCCTTAGGTGTTGAAAATAAAAAATAATCGTGCCTATGTTGATCAGGGTCTTCTGCCATTTTCCATACATTCAGCACCTCCAAAAGCATGCTTAGATGGGAATCTAAACAACCACTGCTATCCAAGGACATCAGGGAAAAGAGCTTTCAGTAGTCACTGACCCTACCTCATCACAAAACAGCAGGTAATCCAAGGGCTTTTTTTAATGACTTATCATTTGCAGCTCAACACACAGGCTAAGAATTATTAGGGTTTGTTTTCAAAGACCAAACACAAAACCAAAACCCTTCCAGGTCTCAGTTTTAAGGTTTAAAAGTACATCATTGTAACAGAGAGGCAGACCAGTTTCTTCTCAGCAACAAGGGGGTGATTGGGTAGGAAAGCAGACAGAAATAAATCAGCTCCATGCACAAAAACCCTTCAGATATTTGCAGGATCTAAGCTGAAGCAGTGAAATTCTCATTTCTTCTCCTTTCCTGCCCAGGTGAACGTTTATACTTCCATGACATTTGAGGAATTCCCTTTCAACAGCAGATACCTTCCATCTGTAATGCTGCAGCTACACACACGGACGTGTCTATGAGTGTGCATGTAAATCTATATTTTTTTCAATGATGCTGAAGGTAGAAATTGATATACTCATTCTTCTTTCCCCCTAGAGCAATATTAATGGGCAACATACCTTTATACCTCTTCAGAGATGGGGATTCTGCAGCTGACTGGCAATAAGAACATTCCCACAGCAGCAGAAGGAACCTGCACATGGCAGAGGCTGGATTCATGTTCACCTCTGTTTCAGAGAATAAATTATAAAACCTTAAGCATGTGAGCTCTTACAGTGCATTACCCTTTCTCCCAGTATAAACTACATTTAGATTAAAGCAATTTAAATTGAGATGGGATTTCTCAGTAGGAAAGGAACAAAAATTAAATATATCTATGGCCCCCATTCCCTCCCTGCTTCTTTCAGCATTTTTGCTCTCCTCAATAGAAGAGAAATTGCCACCTCTACAACACTGCAATTCTTCACATTCTCGGTTCAGCTGGGCACAACCATGTAAGAATCAAGTACTAAAATTACTTATTTAGGAGATCACAGACTATGTACAGCAATATTCAAGGGTCTTAATGCTTTAACTTTTTAGCACACTTCCTCCCCACAAAAAAGTAACAATATTTAGTTTAACAACATTTATTTAGGCAGTGTTGGATCAAGGGTTGGACTTAGTGATCTCAGAGGTCTTTTCCAACCCAGTTGATTCTATTATTCTAGAGCCCTGCACAAAGATGGGCATTGCACCGAAGTCAGCTTGGGTTGTTTTGGTTTGGTTTCTTTTCACCAGTATAACAAAGAGCAGAACTTGTTTCATTAGCCCCGATATTGAAGGTCATTTTTGCAAGTACTTGCTCAGAGACTGTGCTTCCCAGCTGTCCTCATTGCAATTTGTTTTGCCAATGTCATCAGAGGTTGTTGAAACTTTAATACCAGGTGGGGGTGAAAAAGAAAACAAACAAAAAACCAACAAACAGCAAAAGCCAATTTCTTTAAAGATAATTCTCTAACAAAAGTGGTTTTTTTTTTTTTGGGGTTTCAGTATTCTATGCAACTCTGTTTAATATTTTTGAACTCTCACAAGCATGAGCAACATAAAATCAGCAGCAGTTATTACCTGGGAGATACAGGTAGGTTGCTTTCCTAAAGCAAGCACCGTTTCCCAATCCATTACTCCTTCCTGTAACTCTATAAATAATTAAGAGAATATGCCTGTTTCACAGAAATTACTCTTATCAAGTGCCAGGTAGAAAGGCCTCCACGGCTTAGTGCACACCAGAGCATGTGCTACCAAACATATTGCTTTGATTTTCTCCCTGTGTGTGGAAATGTTTGGCTCAAACATAAAAACAAAGTGGCATGCACTAAAACTGCGACTCTTCAGTACCTCCACTTACAAACTAGTTTTACAGCTGTAAATTACAGGGATTTAAAGGCTTTTGCACAGATGCTAATAAATTCCATTCATAAAACCATTTTTCCTCTCCTTTGCAGACCTTTCCCATGTGCTTTCACATCATCCACCTGTTCTCATTATGTGTACCTTTGTCCTGTGATAAAGCATTCCTTCATCACAGAATAATTAAATGCCATGTTTCTCTCATTGTTCTTGATTACTCAGTAAACCCCCTGTAGCAACAAATCAAATTACAGCAAATGGATTGCACACTGTAAAGCCCACTTCAATATTCTGAACAATATCTGACCACAACAAATTAAGATACTTCCATTCTATATGAATTTGCATATGCAAGAGTAAGAAATGCTATATCTGTAACAAAGAAGTATACCCTTTTCCTAGTTGTGTAATGTGTATGATACACAATGTGCAATAAAAATGGTTAAAACCACATTTGAAGCACTGAATGTTGTTCAGCACACTATTAGGAATGGTTACACAAATTGATTTGTGACTGAGGTTCAGCCTTAGAAACAACAAATGATTAAAACTTGCACCAGTTGAGGATGCTGGCGTAAAGCTAATATAGCAGGATGCATTCCTGCGTGAATAAATGGCAAATGCTTAAAAATGATTGACAAAATGAAGCAAAACCTTTGTTTTCTAAAACAATACCTTTTCTCTGTCTATTGTAATGTTTCTGTTATGCACAGCTCAAGGTAGCAATAACCTCCATTCTCCCCTTTAGAAAAATATTATCCAGGTTTTAGCATGATCCCTTTTTTTTCCACAGTCCTGGGGGCTTAACTGGGAAAATGACAAGTGTAGTCTGGTCTGTGGTGTGAGGCAAGGAGGGCACCATCACAGCAAAGAGCTGTCCCCAGGACTTCTGTGCTGTGAATAGCTCCACACACATCCTCGGAGGGGTTTCTTCAGGCTATTTTAACACACAGGCTGAGGTTTGCAGCAGTGCACAGACATTGTCCACATTGTGGGGTGCACCTCCACATCGTGGAGTGCTTTAATTGTTGGATGCACTATCTCAGAGGCACAGGTACTGCTTCAGTTTCCCAAGTTCTAACCACATAACACCCCCACAACCCTCCATGCTCCTTGTAATCAGTGGGGATACAGTGGCATAGGAGAGATCAGAAATGCAGACAGAACACATTATTTTTTAAGTCTCATTAAGTGAGAACAGATTCTAAAAACAAGGAAGAACAGCCTTGTCCAAAAACACAAGAAAAAAAAGGGAAGAATTGGATGCAGTTTCAATCACACATTTCTAAATGCTAACAGCCTCACGTTATCTTTATATCCAACTAAATGACGTGTCTTACACAGTAATAAGACATATTTTCTGGAACAGGAAATCAGTAAAACAGTTTTCTGTCAGACATTACATCTGCTAGTGCCTCAGGACACTCAGACTGACTAATGCTGCTAAGGCTGATGTGTGACAATCATAGGCAAATTGCATTTTTTTCAGGCTGGTTTATTTTGCTTAAAATTGCGTTAAGTGCATAAATAAATAGCTTAAATGTTTTCTATCCAAGCAAATAGAGTTCTCCTTTACAAAAAAAAGACTGACAGTCATGCAGTTCTCTAACTGATGGTTGTATCTCCATGGAAGCTTGCATATTAATTGTCACTGAGTGGTACAAGTATGTCACTTGGCTATATATATATATATATTTACCTATACATCTGAAAACTACTGAGAAATATGAGCAAAACCTCTTTAACTAACTAAATTAAAAATCCTAAGAAGAAATATAATTGATTTGGGAAATTATTCCTAACCCTTCAATTTTAAGCATTCTTGTTACTTTAATTAGGTGTGGGTTGGGAGAGTAGATGGCTCGAGAAAGTGGTAATCAGCTATTGCTTTACCTCTAGTCCAGGTCAAGGACTTAACAACTGGGATGCTGCATTACTGCCTCTCACTAAAATGTGACTGCCTAATCACATTTTCCAGCCTAAGTGCTTGGATTCTGAAGAATCTGAGTGATACCAGTCCTCTAGCAAGCCTGAGCGAGAAATCAGGCAACTGCTCAGCTCCCAGACCACCTTTAAGCTTAAATTAAGTGTCTGTCATCCGCTGTGCTGTGGGAAGCAGAGACCACAGATAACTTCAGTCTACAATCACTCTGGATCCCCCGCCTCGCCTTTTGGATGAATAAGATCTCAGCCCCCGCAAAAGAAGTGTAAAAAAAAAAGACCAAAAAGATAAATTTAGAGACAAATTTGCAGTTAGGTGGAAGTTTGATGTAGTTTCAGTTATCTTTTATCCATGTCATGAAAGCATCAAACAACGAGGTACAATTTATCCAAGTATTTCAAATATTTTCATTTACAAGCAACACGTGCATTTCATAAATACTAACATCATAATCCCTTCTTAATCTGGCAAGGGGTGGATGTTTTAATCTTTTGGTGTACTGAAAGGTAACATTATTGGAGAGTTATTTGCCCATTCCCTGGTGATGGAGTCTGCAGCATTCAGAATTTAACTATGGAAGTGGAATTCTTGCCTTTCAGGGCTTATTTACAGATTTTACCAGATGAATGTGTAACCTGTGAACTATAATTGGGGATTTCCAGCTGTTACCAGAAAGCCTGGAATGCACAGCTTGCAAGCTTTGAACATATTTAAAAATCACTACTCATAATCCTAAAATATTATTAAAATACCAGGCATGGAATAACAAATATTTAAAGGTGTATTAACCCTTTAGGCACTACAGTTATAGCACATGTACATTATAGAATATACATGCAGACCCTTGGGTCTCTGTGGTGCATTTAAACACAGGTTAATTCAAGTGCCACCTGCTCAATATTGCATTTCCCTGGTTTGACCACTGTGCAAAACTGGCAATCCCCGTTTTTTGTTCAGATTGATTAAAAATAATTTTGTGGAGCCTGGGAGAGATAGTCTTTTTTCCTTTATTTAGGGATTAGCTAGAACTACTAGTTCACAGAGTAATAAAAAACTCACCCGTTCCCCCATGTACTGCCTTGATTATCTGTTTCCTAAAAAAACTAATACAGAATATTTTCTACACTACCCTTTGCAAGAGTTAATCCTCAGCAGATGTAGTTTTAAATACAACTTAGTTCAAATTTCTCCTTGATGATTTTTTAAAGACTACCTTAACATTTTGCTTAAAACAAATTTTCTCTAAAAAAATCCAAATGCACAACAAAAAAAAAGTTTAGGTCAACTGGAAAAGTGAGTTTTGAATTATGAAACTTTTTGAGAAGAAACACACATTAGCAAATGGAAAAATGTTCTAACATTCTGGTTCGTAACCAGCTCAAGCCCCACTTGACATAAAACGCACCAGCTATGCCTTTACCATTCCCCACACAAAAAACTAGTGAAGGGTCTATTTTTTCTTTTAACCATGAACAAAATCCTAAATTTAGAGAGATTCAAGTTCCACACCTCAGCATTAATTAAGGGGGGGTTGTGTCTACAGTTTCAGGGATGACACAGCTTTTCGAAACTGTTCTGTCTAAATGAAGTCCTCGGCTGGGGAAAAGTATGTCCTCAGAATAAATAAGAGGAAAACATAAACAGCTTCAGATTAAACAAGACAAAAGCCTAAACATCATTGTTGTTAAGAGGCAGGTCTGAATAGTTTCCGTCACATAAAATCATGATAGCTTCATTCCAAAATCCAGCCACAGTCCTGATTAACTTTTATTCTGAGACCCGACACATGTTCCCAATGCTGGCCACTCAAGTTTGAGCCATCTAGTTTATTATTTTTTCTCATATGATTTCTAGTCAATATTTCCAAAGAGACATAAAACAAAAGCAATTGAGAGTTCTTTTAAAAAATAGACATGTGTAAGCTTCTATAAATTATTTTTTTTCCCCTCAAGTCACTAAGTACAGTAATTCAAGCTTTGGCTGTTCGCCTAAAGCTACAGTTTCCTCAAGTTTTAATTCAAACTTTCATCTATAAAATTGATTGTGCCATTAAAATAAAAGTGACATAGTTACCAACTACTCCCTATAATTAGATACTGTTAGGTGCTTCCTGTGACTTGAAAAACATTCTTCGTTTAATATACAGAAAGAGGCAGTGTTGACTAATGAGCTGCTCCATTACTAACTTTTACCAGTTGGCAGTAAGAGTTTTGTCAGAGCTGAAAACACTTTTGAATAGCCAGCTCTTTGTTTTGAGAGCTGAGCTGAAATGCTACAAATACAGTAAAACTCTGGAGCTCCACAATATGGATTGTTTGCTCAGCTCCTCTACAGGCTAGAAGAACAAGTTAGACATAAATGGCCATTTGTTCTCATTACTGATTCCAAGGAATATTTTGAAAGAATGCACAAATTAATCTAGGTATCCTGCCTATGTCCCAGCTTGGATAAATACATCTCTCTACCCTAAACACCCTTTCTTTAGTTTTATTTTAATAAATTACTTCTTTCCCCAGTAATAAAACATTCCTTAGTGCTGCTGATGAGGAATGACTTCCATGCCCCCCTCTGAGGATGGCTACAGAACAAACCTCAGCTCCCCAGAGTCAGGCTGGCTGAGGGACAGCATCCTGCCCACTTGAGCTGCTCCTCCAATAAAATAAACACAAGAGATGGGCCAAAGGTGGGAAGAGCAAATTTGAAACAATACATGACACTTCTCGAGGTAGGGGAGCATTGCAGTCTGGGAGGGGAAAAGAGTTCACTGCCATGTAAGAACACAGATTGTGTTTGCAGTTGTGGACCATGTTCTCATCAGACTTTGAATGTCTTTACCTTGGGGCTGTGGCTACAAGTTCTTTCTCACCTTCAGCTGTGTCAGCAGAAGAGGTCCCGTCACAGCTTCCCTCCACCCTCTGGCTACTGCTCCCTCAGACCTCCCAGCTAAGCTACTTGTCTGAGTGCTTGTTTCAGCCAAAGATTATCTAATTAGCATAAACGGCTTAATAACAGGTCTTTGCTAACACTAATCCAGTCCACGTTGACTGGAACCAGTTTAGGGAAAGTGTCACAAGCAGATCAGTTGCTACATACTAGAGGACAGTGTATTCCTTCGAGTGACAGTCACCTGCAGTCGGGTCTCTTCTTTCATCTTATCTGCAGCCCAAGAAGGATCTATGCCTGCAGTAATGCTTGTCTTTAGCCAAAAACATGCAAAGCAGGATGCTCTGGCATTAAACTGGAAAGATCCAATCTCTTGCCATAAAGCAGAGCTTGTGTGACTGTATTTATACTGAGGTAGCCTAGCCACAAATAAGGACACAGAAACAATGAAACGTAGGTGTGTAATATCAAAGTGCTATCTGAAGAGACTTATATCAAACAGGCCTTTCAGAAACTCCCACCATATTCTGTTGGTCAAACTGAAGATTTTCTCTGCTGCCATATCCTATTAACACTTTTAGTAAGGAGGGAAGGGAAGGGATTGCCAAAGGTGAGCAGTGGGAAAAAAAAAAAAATCCAAACAAAAGTCTAATATACAGTAGGGATGCAGTGCAAGTAGATACCCAGTTTTCTCACATCTAGGCCACATTTTCGAAAAGTGAATTGTGCACCCACACCCAAATCCTAATCAGTTTTCTGGACTCTACAAACTGAATAATCCTGGCTACGGGATCTTAGGACAGTCACTGCTCCTAAGTGGGATTGAGAGGTGCAAGTGTTAACAGGGTGTGACAAACCAGAGAGGAAAAGGGTTGTCATTTTGCTGCTTTTCCTGGCTGGAATGTGCCTGGTATTTCCCTGCCTCTCCAGAATTTGGCAACCAACACCAGGCTTTACAGCAATTTGGAGTAGCATTTTCAGTTTGCCAAGAGGCCAGTGTCTGAAATCCACTCAAATATTCCAGAAGCTCACAACACAGGGTGTTATCACTCCAAACAAGACAGCACTCTAGGTTTCTTAGAATGAAGTTCATTTAAGTATCAGTTCAGGGCTGGAAACACTAAAAGCTTACCCTAGCAAAAGAAGGTTGCATACTGAAAGTTGGTTGCAAATTTGGAAACAGGATTTCAAAATAAAAAGCCAAGCAGAGAACTTAAGAAGACTCACTGCTGAGTCCTTTCCCATTAAGTCTACATTTTCCCTTTCTTTCTTCAAAACAAACTCCCAAATTATTCACAAGTCTTTAACCAGCAACAGCTCTGATAAATCCACATTTGCCTCTGCCTTTTCCTCATGAACCTGGCTTTTTTTTCTTTCAGTGCAAGTGAAGCATTTGGTGACTGGTGCTGGAACCAACTCAAGGCAAATCAAACATTTAGGGCATCTCTGGAAAGCAAGACAGATAAAGGGGAAAGGGGAGTTAACTTTCTAGACTATTGAAAAAAAAACAATTTTATGAATCCAGTATCATAGGAAATGTTCACTGGATGCACATCCTGCCTCTGGCTCAGTTTAAGCTCTCTGCAGGGACCAAACACAGCACATTAATAATATAGATGACACAACTGGCATGTACAGTCTTTGTCTGAACTATATTCCCTACTCCCCTCCTGTCAGCTTGGAGGCTTGCAACAAGTGGTTGCTTCATCTATCACTCTCTTTTATATATCCACAAGGCCAGATTCAGAAAAAAAAAAATCCCTTCATCTATTTCTCTTAAGCATGACAGCAATATCACAATTTAAGTAAAGATGTTTCTAGTTTTCTCTTTCTGTTTTATATACTTCATCCTTGCACCAATTTTCTATTGCTTCAGTCAAAAGGAAACAACATTGATTTATTTTTTTTCTTATTTCTCTGTATTGCTTTATCCAGAGCACCCAGGCTTTGGTTTCCAGTAACAGTGATCATCCCTAAACAGATACATAATCCAGCTGTAAACTAGGATAGCAGTCCAGTTGCTTTACCCTTTCTTACAGAAGACATTATCCACGCTATCACAGAAAGAAAATTCTCCCATGAAACCATGAAAGCCTGAAAGTTGCTTCCAAACTTTCTCCCCTCACTTTCCCCAAGAGCAGCTGAGAGGTTCTGCCTATCTGGGCTGGTTGAGCACCCAGCTACCCTTAACTGCAGATAACCCTCACCACATTCCTGAGGGAAAGCAGTGGCATAACCTCTGCTGTACTTACAGGAGGCACAAAGAGATGGATAACTTGCTCTAGACATTCACAAGAGGCAAGATTTCAGGGGTGCCTTTGCAAGACAGGACTTTTATCTCTGCCAAAACCACACAGTACAGAAGAAGGGGAATTTACTTGCTGCTCCCTCCCATCACCCTCCTACTTCTACAATTTATTTTTTTTTTAGGAGGGTCAGATATTGGGCATTTTTCTGGAAAGCCTTTATTTTGTGGGCAGGAGGAATAAGTGGTTTTGTGTCACTGTAGGAGATGTTGTTACCAGCTCAGCAGATCTGCAAATACAGTAGTTTCCTGTAACGTGTCCCTCAGCCCAGACAAAGTTTCCCAGAGCCACGAAAACCAAGAAATACAGGTGAACACTTCAGAACAGCCTCTCTAGATACCTGTCATTGCCACCAGTTTCTCATTTCACAAAGAACTAGATCAAACATACAAGAACCTCATTTTGTATAAAAATTGCCAGCCTCAATACAGAATTATAAGGAAACTTACGGGTTTTCGGGCATTCTGCAGCTATGGTAACTTACCTTAAAAAAGTAAATGTCCTGTCACAACTGAGACTGTTCATCATTGTACTGAAAAATGTTCTGTTTTACACTTGCATTTGTAGCAGGCTAAGCACTCCCATCAATAGCTCCATAAGCAGTTTTCACACTTGTACTATCCAATTTAGGTGGAAATGTTGGTTTCATCTCAATTATATTCTGTAATCCTCTATTTAATCCTTCCTTTCAGGTTTTACTATAATTTATTCTATTCAAACTCTACCTTTGCTGTTAAGAATCCTACTTTCCAGTATGTGCCTTTGCACTGCACTGCTTTCTTCTTAGATCACAGCAGACCCTTTCTAGATTATAATAATTCCTTAGCAATTTTTTATATTGTTTTAGCAAATGAAAGTACAAAAGCTAAGAAAATTGTCTCTAAATTCAAGATAATAGGCAGGTTCAATGACCTTCCAATACTGTCAAAAGACACAATTTTTTAAAGTATATGATCAATCAATGATGATTATCCAGATTACAGTAAAGGCCAGTTGATCTGGTTACTACTCTGCCTGGGGGGTATCACTCACTTCTGTCAGAAGCACAAAGAGCTGGTGTCATGTGGAAGCTCCACGTTTAACTGATTTTGAAGTTTAGAAAGTTGTCTCATCTCCCACTGCATCTTTGAGACTGCAGTCCTTTCCCACAAGCACACTTTGCCACCCCCAGCTAACTACACTGACAAACACATTCCAGTTGTCATTATAATCCTGCTGGGGGGCAACGGGGGAAAGGCAAGATTTTTCTAAAGTAAATCCCTCTTTAAGCTTCACTCAAAAGGTTCAAAATTAGTTCTGAGTTATCTTTTCACGTCTCTTTTAATTTTTTTCATCTTCTGAAAAACAATTGCTTGCGAAGCAAGAACTCCAAGGAAGGTAACTTGTCTTCAGAACTAACTACTGGGAACATCCCTAAAGCCTAAGTTACCTCTCATGTAAATAATAATAAATAAGAGTCAACCTTATCAAATCAAGGTCATTGTGTTAATGATGCATCCACTCCATCTGTATCTTGACAGCACTACAATGAAGTCAGGCTGTTCAGGTAGGATATGATCTGATAGTAATCAAAAGTAGGCGCCTCCTAACCTTCCTACACATTTACTTTGTTTCCTTTGCCAATACATATTCCAGCCACATGTACCTTAGTAATGTTTTCTAAAGCAGAAATTGAAGTGTGGTAGCAAAGCACAGAGCAGCTTTCAGGTAAAGCAGCAATGCCACCAGGACTGAGAAGCATCTTCTTGGAGAAAAGGCAAACAGGGCAGTGGAGCAGTGGGAAGAGGACAAAAATGAGCATGTGACTCCTTAAAAACAACACACACAAATATAGAAAAAATATAGAATAGAAAAAAAAATAGAAATTAGGAAAAAAATAAAAGAAGAAGTTAGAACTGATGAAATTTAAGAAAATTATTTTTTTTTCTTAACAAACAGAAATGAAGAACATGGAAGAAAGAGGTTGGGACACCAATAGGTCTGGTGAAGTTTTCTGGGATTTCCTTCACTTGTAATTTCTGAATATCACTTGGAAAAAAATTGCATGTCAAACATTTTTTTTTGTGTAAAACTGTGACAGAGAGTGAGGCACTCGCCAGACCAGTGGGGATGTAAACTTCTCCGAGGTAATCAGGATTTTGTTGAGGCTTGCAATGCTGCCAGTATGGAAGACCCATACAAAGAGACAGCTTACACTTTCTTAATTCCCCCACTAAGCAGAATCTTAATGCTGTTGCCATGAACAACAGAGACAGGTACCTCTGTGCTTAATCCATTGGTCTTATTTTCCCAAAAGGAATTCTCTGCTCCTTGATAGAACACTAATCTTCCATAATCTTACAAGATCAGGTTACCTGTTTATGCCCAGAAACTGTCTCTATCCTTATCCTCGCTTTCTTTCATGTTTTCTCCCTCTCTGAACAAATGCATTGTTTTGTGTCTGAGCAGGGGCTTACAATGTATTTTCTCTTTTGAGTGGTATTGACCCAAAGGCACATTGTACACACTTCACTCAAAGTCTGAGCCATGTTTAGCATCGCTTAAAAAAGGCTGGCAATAAAATCAGTCACCTACGGCCAAAAAAAAAAAAAAAAGGCAAAAAAATAAGACAAATGCCAAAATTACGAGGAGACAGGGATCAGCACATCTCCTTATATTTACCTGGAGGGGATTTTAAAAACCACAGCAAGTTTTGCACTGAGTGAGAGGAATAGAACAGAAAATGCAAAAGAAGAGCTCCTTGTAGTGTTAATTTCCCTGTGTTTTGTGCATGGTTTGAGGAAGATACAGGGCAACATCGTTTCAAGATCACAGCGTTTTGAGGCAATAATGTAGCTCATTTTGTCACCACTACAGATGGCAGGCTGTAATGAGCCCACGTTAATGACTACTATAGATATTCTATGCACAGATATGTAATGGTGCGCTGCGAGATGTCAGCAATGAAAACAAATGCTGAGAGCCTTGGCCTCGTTTCAGATTCTTCTACAAGCACAAAGCTCAGACCTGGTTTGCTCAAAGGTGGACATAAGGTCAGTATGCTCAAGAGAATTCAATCCAATTTTAAAATAAAACAAAGGCTGAATAATAGTTTTGTACCAAATCACTTTCTCCCAGATAAAACTGGTGAAACTCAGATTTTTGCTGAACTATCACACTTATACTCAGAAATTACCTGCTTGAAAATAGAAGACAAACCTCAACATCAAAAAGCTGAAACTCGGAAATACACCTGCCTGGATTAACTTTAAGGTGACAGAGATGCCCTTTCAACATCACACATTTAGACTTCCCACTCCAACCACAGCCCAGACCTGTTGCCTTACTTTCACCTGATGAGGGCTGGACTGCTGCAGTCACTCCTCTGCTCTTCTCCTCCAGCTCAAACCAGGACTGAATTCCAGTTTGAGCACAAAAGGCTCCTTGATGCCCTAGGGAGGGGTGAAGATCTCAGGTGAAGCTGGTCAGGATAATTAAGGCTTACTGGTGCACTCAGGGCCCTGATACATGAAAAACCTGTGAAGGGTTGGAAAAACAAACAAACAAACCAAACCAAACAACAAAGGCACCAAACCAACCAACCAACCAAACAACGATCTGGCAGATATGACTTATAGTCTTTC
The DNA here is from genome assembly GCA_036023395.1 of Myiotriccus ornatus. NCBI lineage: Eukaryota > Metazoa > Chordata > Aves > Passeriformes > Tyrannidae > Myiotriccus > Myiotriccus ornatus. The sequence goes on along the minus strand of JAYRBT010000010.1, from coordinate 17,937,012 downwards.
CACAGAAGGTTTTTCAAATCAGAACCTTTAGTCCAGTAAAGATAGAAAACTGCAGACAGACACCAGGAATTTACTCTTCCTTTTGGAAAAATCATTTCCACCAACAGTCAGGCGAGACGCTGTCAAAATGCCTCTGACTCAGCAACAGTCAGGCAACCTGATACATCCAAAGGATGTTCAACTGTGCATTTCCATGCAAAGCTGAAGTTATATTTTCAGCCCATAGGTCATATCAAAGCACACTCTACCTCTTCCTGAAGTAGGATGTGTGTGAAGGCCATCCCGTGTTAGCTAGGTATAGCATCTCTAAGAGATCTATCACATAAAATATGAAATGGAATTTTGGTTGACAGCAATGCTTTGTGGAATGGAGGTAATTCTGAAGGACAAGAATTTGCCACATGGAGAACTGGCATTTGGAATTAGTAAATGAAGAGAGATCATTTGAATAAACTACCAGATGGGAAACACACTTGTCATGAAGGTTCACCTTAATTGGCTCCAGCTTGAGGCTAATCTGAAAAAATGGTTTTGGACACAGCAGCAACCTAAACAATAAGAATCAATAGCAGTGACTCAGATAACGGCCCAGGAAACAGCTACATTAATGTGATGCAGGATTATAAGGGTGTCTGATGTCATAAAATTATAATGGAGAAATTATTGACCTTGTATAATTTCTGCCTGAAGGGGTCATAAAGTTCTAATCATTTGTCACAGTCTCAGGAGGAAAATTAAAACAGCATGAGAATGCAACCTGTCTGAGAAGATTGGTGCCACTATGAAAATACATTGTTTTAGTGTTAAAGACATCTCTGACCACTCACTGTAAATAGTTTTAAAGAATCATGTTATCCTTTATTGAGATACCGACTGGGAATGACTCTCATTTCCAGTTTCCTTACATTGATGTCAACCTTTTAATGTTAATGGAAATAGTTCTAATTCACTGCTTAACCAGAAGAAAATATGATGCATTAACTTTCCAGGAATGATGTCTAAACATTTCCAGAATGGGCAATGAGGGAAGTTGTTTCCATCATTCCATGAACAAATAATCAATGATTTACGTTCTTCTTCCATCTGCCGCTATTTACTCCCAAAGGATATAAGACTAACAGACAAACTTCTTACACAGTACCTGAAATCCTCTTTGGGGAACTACTTTTTTCAACTCTAGCATCGCATCACTGTGTTTCAAAGAGTACATTGTTCATAAAGCACTCCTTTCTTGGTGAAAAAAAAAAAAAAAAAAAAAAGCTGAAGGACCTTAAGCCCCAACTTCTGCCTGAAATATTCCCCAAAATATTTATAGTCCCTCTTGAATAATAGGTTTTCTATAAGAGGCCCGTGTTATACACAAAAAACCCTACACTAATTGGTTTTTATTATCTTAATAATCTTAACATTTCCTCATCTAATAATGGTTAATTTAATGTGCTCCTGTAATGCACTCCTAAATTACTAGTTTATAAAACAAACAAGCAAAATGAAACAGTGCTGATTTCAGGTTCCTACACATTGCATTAATTATCTGAAAGTGTCTCCAAAACTTCCTAGAGCAGATTTTCACAACCTCCTTATTATCCCTGTACCGATATTTTAAACTTACTGTAGCTACTCTGAGTTCAGCATCCTTGCAGTTCACACAAACCTTGTAGCTGATATTTGTAAGCACAGAAAATCTGGACGTGAAAAGAAATATTAGATGGCCTCCTGCTTTTAGTTTAGAGATCTTCCACCTAGACAGATGTACTGAGAACTGGTGCTATAAAGAGATGCAGGCCCCCTCTCCACTGAATCCAGGCAAAGTAAGTAAGTTAGTAAGCCAAATCTTTTTATTCCTTGAACACAGGTTACTTTCAGGAGCTTATTTACTATTTGGGGAGATTTACTTGTGAGTCTAGCTGCATGCAGACATGAAGAAAAAATAAATAGAAGTCCAATATTTTCTTACCAGGTTCTTTTAGATATTCCATACTTAGAGGGTGTAAAGTTGCATATCAAATTTACTTATTTAAATATAGCTGATGTTAGAGAAGATTTTTTAAATTAGCATAGGAATTAAAAAATATATCGAATAACACAGTGCAAACTTAAGTTACACTTAGCAAAGCATATATCAGTTGTGATACACAGTTCAATCACAGTCCCAATGTGATTCCCATTATGAGTCTCCAAGATACGCTCATCATCACAACTGTTGGTGTTGCCAATTGCCAGGAGTGAATGCATGGGTTTAAATCAGCTCAAACATTTTCCTCTGTTCCGATTTTATAGTATTAGTCAGGCTGAGCAACATATTTACTACCCCTACACTGGTCTGGCTAGCTTAGGGAGTCACCCATACACTCAGTGCACTCAGAGCATTCATCTAAAACAAAGCCAACCCTCTGGACTAAGTTTATTGTGCTTAAATAAACTCAGTTCAGTGCAGCAGCTGGGGTCAGTCATATCCTTCATTATTCCTGATATTCACATTACTCTGGTCCATCTTCTCTGAGCTTTCTTCCATCTTAGGGGTGTTCCAGCAGTCACACAAGGTGCACAGTGCTGCTTTCTTCTGGGCAAGCCAGAATAGGAGGGGGAGGCTGGGCAGCTTCCACCCTCTCTCTCATGAAAGGAACTAAATTATTTTGAGTGAAAACTACTTGTGTCTGCTTCACCAAAGACAGATCCACAATTTTGAACACTTTAGAAAGTTTACCATGCATTACAGTGAACGGTTCACACAACCAAAACTTGGTTTGTGCCAGACACAGACCTAGAAGGATGCTCCTGGACATCAGGTATCCTTCAGTCTCTGTGGCTTGGGTCAGAATCACAACCACAAAGAATCATCCTTGGTGAAAAAACGCTGTCAGAGCCATGACTTTCAGACTTTTTAGGGCTAGCCTAATAGTTTGAATCTTAATCTAGCTGTGTTGGGTACAAAGAGGGTGAATTTGAGGACAGCAGTAATACCAACTGGTGAATGAACAAGTTATGCATTAACAGAAAAAACGACCACGTAGTGCGAAAAGCTTTTGTACACGTCTGTCACCAGCAAATACACCTTCCAGCACAAAGCACTTCTGTATAACAGCAGAAAACTGTAGGTGCTTTCTCCACCACATCTTTTCCACTGTCCTTCCTGTTTGCCTCCAGCTGCCTGCAGAAGTTGCTGACAGCCACTCACTCTGTCTCAAGGTGCAAACGCTGATGATGGCAAATAAGACTGCCAGATATCTGTGGCATTCCCCTGGGCAAATGGGATTCATGACCATGAGAGTATCAGTGCGGGTGCTTTTGTGAATAGTCCCACTGCAGACAATATGTCTGCTGAAAAGAGTAAGTTACTCAGTTGCAAAATTCGACAAATATCTATTTACACTTGAAAGTCAGTCACAGAACAATTAGGAGAAAGCTCTGCAGCCAATTTATTTTGTAACTCAAACTATAGCACTCAGCAGTTTGGGTTTACCGGTGTCAGAGGCAGGGCCTGCCCTGCAGCAGCTCCAAGTCAGGTGGGAACGCTCTAATTGTCTTCACCCAGGCCCTGAGCAGTGCCAGGCATGGCTACGGAAGGCTTCTCTTTGTCATTAGCAGTCCCTTGGACTGTGACCCCAGAAAAATCCTGACAGAGCTTAAATTGTACCACTTACAAGGTATAATGCAAGATGCAGCTCCTTGTTTCCCCTAATTTTATTAGCTAGGACAATGTCGTATTCTCCTGGTTTGATGACCTCCCAGAAAAACCCTGATTTAGGAAGTTGTACTAGTCTGTATAAAGGAAGAGAGATTGTGTGTCTTCTTCCTTGAATACATGTATGAATCACAGGAAGGAAAAAAAAAAAAGAAGAAAAAAAGAAAAAAAAAGAAAAAAAGAAAAAATACCTAACGACAAACTAGATCCCTTTAGAGCAGAACAAATTATATGTATGCACAATAACGTGGCCTGAACAGAAACATTCTTGATCAGCAGCATATAAACACTTGGGCAGATGGATGCTACATTGATAAAAATAAATATTGAAATACAGTTTTTGGCTCATTTCTATATATAGCATGTTCCAATTCTCTTTGATCAAGCATATTGTTCAAGGGGCACTTATGATGGTTTGAAGTTTTTCCCCCCCAAACCCACGAAAAAGCAAACAAATTTTTGAATCACAGGAGTCTTAGAAACTAGGAGCTGCATACTGGTGAGTCTGTGCCAGCCAAAGTACATAAATCATAACAATTGTTCTTTTCCCACCCACTGGATGTTTTCCACATTATTGGTTTCCTCCTCATTTCCACCCTCCTTCATATTTCTTTATCCTATTGCTATTATTTTTTTAACTGTTGAGGACTTCGTCCAAATTCTTTGAAAACGTCACCTCTGTATCTCATCCCTTTGTTTTGATCTCCCTTTAATTGCCAGCCTTTCCTATCTTTGTGACTTTCATGTACTTGGGTTTTTTCTTCCTCTCTTTCAGAAAATTTGTTTCCACAATCGCCTTTTCTTTGGAAAAGCTTCCCAGAGTTTATCAGCCATGACATTGCACCAAACCAGTTATTTGTTAGAACACAGAATTTAACAGGAGAAACTGAGCTCTGCTTTTTATGTGGTTGGATTGTTTGATTATGGTCCTGTTGTTTTGCTGAGTTTTTTTTTTTAATAGTAGACTCACAAGAACGTAGTAGACTATTAAATTCCACAGAATGACCCAGCCTATTAAAACATTCACATTGTCATAGAAAGCAGTTTATATTACCTTCTTTCCTATAATATCTGAGCATCTTGTAATCAATATTATGGCTGTACCTGCAGCATGGCATATAGCAAGCAAATACCCCATTTTACAGCTAGAGAGATACAGCTCTTTATGCAGAAAAGAGGATGCAGCTGCTGTTCAGGAATGCAGGGCAGGCTATTTGTCACGCTGGGTTTTGTGGCAGTGGAACCACTGACCCTATTTGCCAGGCCTATGTTCCCACTGCCATTCAGGCTCTTTTCTTGTAGGGCTCCCAAGACACTGTGATGGGCCACTGGAGAGAAGCACACAGGGAATGTTGCCCACTGAATATGACTCAGTGATTGGCTTTTACCTGGTTTGCTCCGGGAAAAAGAGCTACAGGAACCTGCAGTCTCCATTCTGTTCCCCATTGTAACTTTTGACTGTCACCTCATTTCAACTAAAATTGTTATCACAGAAGGATATCTCAAAGGAGAATTTTTTGCAGGTTTCAGACAACCTGAGAAGAGAATATCCCATGAGACCTGATTCTGAAAAGGTCTATGGCACAGTCTCTCCTTATTAGACAAGAGGGAACCTTATAAAATGTTCCCAGCTATGGGGTTACTGAAGGAAGAGTAACATAAGATATTTGCAGGGAGAAATGTAGGATCATACTCCATAAGGAATGAGGCTTTACTGATGTCAGTACTCAAATAATCGCCTGGTTGCAATTGCTATCTGAATAAGTAAAATTTTTAAATAATGTAATTCAGAACAACTCAAAATTAAAATTCTAGCTAATGAGGTTCTCACTAACAAAATTAAAATTCAGTTTAAGATCAAAGAATTTTGTGTCAAGATGAAAATGCACATTCTTTATTTTAAGACATTCAATAGAATGCACTTCTTTATGCACATCTAAATTCACAGCAAAAGTGGCATTTTGAAATTGTACTTTCTTTTGTCCGACACCATTTGACTATTTTGACCCTAACTCAGTCGTTATTTGAGTCCTCCTTGAACTCCCTTTATCAGCAAAATCCCACTGGTCTTTATTTTTTGTACAGCTCTATTTCACAGCATTTGAAAAACATCAATTCTGAAAGGAACTATTCTGACTACATTCACTAGTGCCTCGCTGGTCATTTTATCCTATGGATTGAGAGAAAAAATATCCACAGAACAAAGCATGGGGGGGGGGGAAGTTGCCGAGTTCGACCTTTGCAATTACCAAACAGGAAAACCAGAATGAGATCTTAGGATGAGCTTTTCAGTGTGAATTCTTCATCCAGTGCTACCAGTGCAGCTTTAGATCACACAGAGGCAAACGTTAAAGCCAGTAAAATCTCTCGTCTTTATCTCCTGCCTTGTTTTTCTTCCCTCTGTTCACAATAGCAGCCTCCCCAGTGTGGGATAATTCCTCATAAAGATGTGTCTTGCTCTCTGTGTCCCGGGTTGTTTCTCTCTCTTTTCACACCACAAGCATCCCTTGAGTGAAATAATGCCCTGTAAAAGCTTAATAGTGCATGTGCTACATGTTGTCTATTTGTGTTTTAAATGCCTTTCCCGGTGTGGTGTAATACCTAATAAAAATCTGTCCTGTCTTTATGTTCTGCATTGTTGTTTTCTGAAACCAGTGAATTCAGCATCTGAGCAGTGTCAGATCCTTGTAAATGCCAGTGTCATAAAAACAGGTACTAACACCATGAAAACAAATTATATTCTGAAATGTTTCTCCTTAATTTCCAGAACAAACCAGGCACATAAGAATAGCTGGTATTCTGCATAAACCAGCACTAGTGGTAAGTACCTGAACTGTAGGAGACTGAGAGACAGGTGTACTAATACTTTGGAGACAAACACTGAAATAGTGTAGGTATACAAAGCTCACACCTGCTCTCATCTCAGTTTCTGAAAATAATAATAAGCAAAAGTTAAACCTGCGGTTGTGCTTAGTCCACCCAGAGTGCAGGGGAGAAAAGAAGAGGGTTTGATCTGCGGTAGCTTTTTCTATTGCTATCTTCTCCAGCCTGCTGTTCTGGGAACAGAAAAATTAAGTGGTAGGGCTGTACACAGATGGCTCTCCCTAATCCAGAGTAGCAGGAAGTCTGGAAATGGTAGATAATGCAAAAGCATGAACAATATAGGCGCTATATTCTGCAGAACGTGGTACTGAGACCCCAGGCAGGGTCCACCAAAGCTGCTTACCTCCTGCTCAGCTGGTTCCCATATCATGTTCATTCCACTTTGCTTTACCCCACTCTCTCTATCAGCACTGTGCATGCTTATTTTCTTTTTAGCTAAAAACCCTTCATCACCCACAAGTGTAAAAAACAAGTCCCAGCAATACTAGAGTCTGATGATCATTTTCAGTTACACGTTACTGCTTTATATATTTTCTGTGGCAAATCAGCATTTATTCAGAAGTAATTTTCTCTTCTAAACTAACAAGCAATGAGTGTGACAAATACTGCAGTTAGTGACTGTGCATTTTAAGGTAATTTTAGAGTGCATGATCTCTGTGGGAATTGCCAAGCACATTTTGCTTCTCACATATATATAACTTCAAGTCTCAGTGATAAAGTCCCATTAAAGATATCCTACCCTCTTGACTGGGGTTTTTATCTTTACTAATGTATTGGTAGTGGCTCTGATGCAATGTGAATGTCCTTGGTCTGCTTTAATTGGGCAGAAACCTTTGAAATATGCCACAGGCTAATTCACTTTGAGGGTTAAAACAATGAATCCCTGCAGAAAATAATGTATTAGTGCGTTAAAAGATGAATTAATGGCAGTACTGGAATATCATCTCTACAGCAACCAGAACAGCTGAATTAATAACATACTGGGGTTTTATTATGGCTTGAGAATTACAGCTGTGATGACACCATGAGTAGCTCGACCTTCCTCTTTATTGGACCTTTGTAGACACAGTAATCCTTTGGCCCCTAGAGAATTTGTTCTCTCGTGGTGATCAAGCAAGGTTATTCCATTTACATGATCATCTCCTCCCTTAACCATTTCTTTCCCTCCTTCAGGTTCACTCACAGCTCACACCCCGAAGGGATACCTGGACACATGCAAATCAGTAGCTTGGAACTGCAATGCCCCAACTTCAAATCATAGTTTTCAAGGAAATAAATGAGTTCTCATTATACTCAAAAAAATAAAAGAGTTTATTGCAATAAACACATGGGCATAAAAAAAAATCTTTTGAAGAAATACTAAGAAATCACAAGGTGAACTCTCCTGTCATGTGCCTTGGTAAAAAGATGGAATGGCTCTCTGTTCAACCAGGTGAAGAATACCAGAATTAAACTGGAGTAACAGTGGGCAAACTGCACTGTGTGTTTCTATTTTTTTTAATCTATTGACACTGTTCAGCAAAGAGATCTCCTTGTGTGCATCTGACACTGGGATATTTGTCTTACTGTGCTTTTTCTGCAGCAAAGATTTCAAGGGAAAAAAATCCTTCAGCTGCAAACATTATCTTCTGTTGTCTAAGTGCTTCCTTGATTGATACAAGTGCCATCTTATATCACAGAACAAGAGAAACTTTTCTACCAATATGCCTCCTTCTTGGAAGTGCAGGATGAGGCTGTTGAATACTACAGACATCTGCTAATGTTATCTATCACTTTGGTATAGAATTTTAGATTGTTTGTTCTATGAATACTGGTTCAAATGCTGCAAAAAAACACAGACAATCCTCAAGAATCATAAAAGGATTTGATAAACTTGAGGTATTAAGGGGATAAAAGGTCATTTACTATACTTTTTAGCTCTCTTTTTTTCAGTTTGTTGGAGAAGACAAGGGTTTTATGGGGCACTAAGAGAACATGAGACTATTAGCTGGTTTGGTTTGGGGGTATTTTTCCAACTAGAAAATGAAATGCTTAGTGTATTTAGGAATTTGTGGAACTACTTTTGACAAGCTCGTAATCATAACCTGAGCTAATAGAAACCTGCAGGCAGGATCACCATTCAGCTTCCCTGGAAGAAGCCGACAAGAAAGGAGGAAAAAGACCCTTAAAAAACAGCAGAGGCAATGGTGGATGGAAATGAAAGGAGAGGCAAGGAATTCAGTGTGGTACCTTCATCTTTAAAGCTAAAATTACTTTCTACCACACGCACAATGACAACTTAGCCACATCTCTGGATATTTCTGTTTCGTACACATTTCCTGTAAGTAGGGATTAGGCCGTTTCAGTCATAACCTGCTCACATCACAGCTATTCAGGTAAAAGAGCTATTAAAATCAATGGGAGAGTTTGGACGATTTGGAGAACGCAGAATAAAATCTTGGTTTATGTTATTGTTAGCATTTTTCCAAACTCACGTTGCTATGGGTACTGAAAGGAGTCTTTTACTGTGCAGGGTTTCACAGGGGATAATCTCACCTGTAAAAGACTGCTGTGTCAGGAACAGAGCAAAATGACTTGGGCAAAAGCAATACCTTAGAGCTCTCAGGGTGGGAGCACAGAGTTTGCTTTGGCTGCAGGCATATTCAGGTGTACTTTTGCTGTCACTAAACTTTCTGCACCTGGATCCTCCCCTGCTTTACACTGGGTTTGCTTTCTGAGACTGGTACTTCTTCAGAGAGGAAGCAGTGTTTGCCTACACTACAAAGAGGTGTGAGTGTGAAGCATGCAGAGACACACCTGAGGCAGCACCTACAGGAAAAAACATCTAGTGTTAATAACAGTAGAAAAAGAGCCGTAGAAAAATGCAACATCTAGAAATTAGAAATTCAGTTACTTCAGACTAGAACTAAAATGCATATTTTTAAATAGAGAAGTCATTAGAAGACATTACCAGAGGCACGGTTTAGTTTCTTAGTCACTTAGGTCTTTGAACTCTTTACATCTGAATATGTTTCTAGGACTTTTCCCCATGTATAAATTTTTTCAGATGCAGTATCACTCAAACTGAAGTGGTAACCTTAATGCCAAAATTCCTCACTCTGGTGTTCTGACCTACGCGTCACATTGCCAGGTACACATTAAAGAAGGTTTCCTCTTACTTCAGAAACTAGGAATTTCCTAATTAATTCCTGAGTGAAGTTCCAGAGACTAAGTAAGAAAATGTGTTATCAAATATGGTCTGTTAGCTTTGTCGGTTGACAGTGCCTCACATTTTGTATAACTATTTGAATTCAGGGTGTTTACGCTGAACACCACCTTAGTAAACTTCCTCATCAATCGCCTAAATCCATACAAGGAAATATCTCATTTAACTTTGCAAATGGGTATGTGCAAGACTGAAACTCACATTAGAATTGAGAGCAACAGGCTCAGCAGAGAGAGAATATGAGAATTGTCACTCATTTGAGATGGGGCAAAAACGCCTTTCCCTGCTATTATAAATACTGCCTGTGTCAAAGCAATGAAATTATATACCTTGAGCAGAGACGTGAGTTGTTATGAATCTGCCCCAGGCCAGCGTGCTATGAACAGGGCATTGTCAGTGCTGTGAGTGTGCCAGGAGCCGGTAATCTTCAGAGATTACAGGTGAGGGGGCAGGCCTGCCATTTTAAACTAACAAAATGAGTGTTGTCCTTAGCTCACAGTTCTTCACAAACACTACCCTGCATTCATTTTCAAGCCATCGTAAATTGGACCCTCAGAATCAGGTTGTCTCTGAGGTTGAAAAGTTGAGTTATTGGCACTCCTCGGGGGAACAGGCTACTCAACTTTTGCATCAGGGTAATCTGGAGTGTTTTGCATGCTGTTTTCAGATCAGCTAGTTTGTCTAATGAATGGGATGTGAAATGAGTTCCTAGGGCTCAGGAGAAAGCTGAGGGAGGATTTCTGCATCTCTCTGAAACTCATAGCATTAACCCTGAATACACTATTGCACACCAGCGTGTAACAAACACCCAGACAAACCAATCCATCACCAAACCGTCTGCAAAGCATTAGCAATCAAAAGCAAGGGAAAGGGCAGGATGACTAGTTTTTGAATTCCAAGAATTTTTAAAGAAAATAAAGGCTAACACATGAAGCTTTTGCCAGCATAACAGTGTCTTCTAGGGTTCTAAGTGTCTCTGCTGAGAAAGCCCCATACAAACACAATAAAAGTTATCCCCAGGGCTATGCCTTGTTTCAGTCCCAGAACTATACACAAAATAAACTGGCAAATGCACTTTTTTGCTGGTATAAAGAGAGTCCAGACTACGTTTGCCTGTGCAGGCATGTCAGTATTGCCAAAAAACATTGAAGGTGCTCGAAACTATTTTCAAATACCACAGTGTGAACCTTTGCCACAACTAGATCATTGAAGGAACTGAATGAGGACTCAGATTAAAGGGAAAAAAAAGTTCTCAGTTGCAAACTGCAAATGCTTTGTCACTTATTTGCATACATAAATGTAGAGCAGAGCATGTGGGTGCCACCCTAATATAAATGTGTCTTATAAGCTATAATAACATCATGATTTCCATAGGTAATGTCCCATACATAAGCACTGAAGAGCTTCCCCACAAATTCCCAGGCCTGTCCCTACCAGCCAAGCTGGGCTCTTGCCTTCTCATGCAAATAAATACTGCACAAAAAGGGTGTGAGCAGAGCAGGGAGCTGCAGTAGAAAGATTCCCCAGGCCAAAATGGAGCTTCACTAACACCTGTGACAACCCTGGCTTTATGCCTGTAAAGTCATCCTCCTGCTATTCAGCTGGAGAGACACACTGTGTAAGAGAATGCAGGACCTGCTCTTGGTTCTCTCTCTACAGCTGTTACAATTGACAAGGATGAAGAGTTTGGAGAATTCATGGATAACTCAAATGAGGGAGGCCATCGGATGTGGGAAAAGGCTTATTTTTCTAGCAGAACAGAAAGAAAACAGGCTTTTAAAAAGTCAGAAGGGGATAAGCTTTTTGAAGAGAAGGGAGGGAGCCAAAGCTGGCATTACTGCTGCCTCAGGTATTGTGCTTCTCTCTAATTACCAGAGAAACTGTTATAATCAAATGCCATCAGTCACACTTATGCATTAGATATTTCTAGATGAGTGAGATGCCCCCCTTTCCAGACAGTACAAAAATCAGATTTTATCTTCTTGATAACATAAACGTCTAAGATGTTTCCCAAACGGCAGATGGACAGCTAAAACCTAAGAAAATCATTGATTTAAGCAAAGCTCCATCAAAAGCATTAGTACTCAGAGCCAAGAGTGATCAGCACTTTGAAAAACCGCAAGCAACAGTGACTGCAGCTGCTCAGAAAGTTCCCAGTATCTCAGATTCACTCAAGGCTCATGTTAGAGATTTTACTCTGGCTAATAGTTTTAGGATTTAGTGAGCTGCGTTCTGGTATGGAGCTCAAAAAGAAAAAAAATCACATCCCTTTGTTAGCAACTCTGAAACCAAATCCTTCGAGTATTGACCACCATTTGAACTCTCTCACCACATAGTTCTTCAGCAAATAGCCTTTGTTACTAAAGTCACAGTTAAATAGTGTTCCTATTTGTCATTTACACTTCATAGATATAGAGGAGTATAGATAAAAATCTTTTAGTACTGCATGGCACCCAACCACTATTCACTGCCAGTAATTAAATCCTGCTGTAAAAGTGCTACAAATATTTCTCAAAAGCAGGAACAGATGTTTTTTTGCAACCAAGCAATGACGAAAATCTAACAAGCTCCATAAACCAAAGATGTGGGCACTTCAGAGAAAACTTCTATGATTCTGCTACCATGCTGTCTCAATTTGCCAGCAATATTACAGAGATAAAACATGACCACTTTCTAGTATTATTATTCTTGTCTTTAGTAACACAATAAGTGTCAAGGGAACTGTGGAGTAAAAAAAATAATAATCGTAATAATGAGGCACAAGGCTTACAAATTTACAGTTCTATTTCCAAACCATAATAAATTAGCACAATCACTGAGACTTAGTTACGATTCACAAATCACATCCTCATGTGGCTTTCATAAACTATGATTGTCTAATTAATATTGGTACTTATAAACATCTCCCGGTTATTCAGGAGGGTTTTTTTGGTAGGTATTGAGATTCAATTACAGCACATGATTGTTCTAAGCAGTGCCCAAGCTGTGAGACAATGTATTTGAGATAAGGGGCGGGGGGGGGGGGCATTTTGCATTCTCCTGGATTGGGCTCGCTGCAAAGAGAACCTCAGCCTTTCCTTCAAAACGTGTCACTAAGCCACCCTGAAGAACTGCTTTACAATAAAGTAAACCTCCTTTCCAGTTCCAGAGCGTGTCTATTCACCGCAGTTGTCATGAGAGCTTGTCAGCAGGGTGAGATGAAGAGAGCTATCTGATCCGCAAGGACTTAAATTGATAGCAGAGATACTGTGTTCGGCCAAGACTCACGGTAGCAACTGGAAACCAGGATTCTCAATCAAGCTGGCTTTAATCCAGTGAAATGCAGTTTAAACAAAAAGGGAGAAGACAGAGACTGGATTTCCAAGAATGCTCAGCCCCCCCAACTGGGGCAATATTTTTAAAGAAATGGCTCGGATCAGAGATAGGCACCTGTAAAAACAAAGGGTTCTTCTGCTCGGTGTCAAAAATTTATGAAAACTGAGCCACTTGGACTAAATGTCTTACCAGCAGCTAAGCTGCCCACACAACCTGACACATAAATTACCCAGAAAATATAGTGCCTGCATAGGTTCTTTGCTGAAAAGCATGATGACACCAGCTACCACTTATTTAAACCAGTGCATTTCATTATGTCAGGGCAATTGCCACCCTGGTACATATCTTATTAGTGCTTATTTATTATCAATGTTAAGGAGGTTAACTGCGCTGTTATTTCCTCTGCTCCTGGGCTTTATTGAATATCTGAGGCACAGAGTTCTGACTAAGCTCAGGCAGCAAAGGAAATAACAGAGGCCGTGGCTTAAAAATAAATATCCTCTTAAAGACTATAGCAATCAGGTAGGGAAAAACAAAGCAAATTTCTTCTGAGGAATATCAAGAGAGGAAACCTGGAGCACCCGTTCTGATGAGAGCTAGATGAATAACCTACAGAGGTCATTTATCTGAGAAATTGAATCTTTTTTTTCTGTTGCAGAGTATCTGTAGAGAGAGTGATCTTCACTTGCTTGGCAAATTACCAGTATTCTTTGATTTAACATTATGGCTTGATTTCTATCAGTTGCTGTGAAAAGTCATTTCTCATTGTAGAAGCAACATTAATTAGTTGCTGCCTGGTCAGAAAAGTTACCTTGTACTACTGCTGATCTGTCATTGCATGACCTCAAAAGCAATTCCACTGCTGATACTCATAGTCAATTGGAACACTCACGTGTTTAAAAGCTTTCCCATCACGCCTTCGGACACTTGCCAATGTGATTACAAGGGAAAGTGATACCAATAGGAGTCCATCTCTCATTTCTCTTCTTCTCAGAAGAAAATCAGAGAGAAAAAAAAGTAGTACCAGTAGTACCATTTTTGCATTATTCATCCACTCAACAGGAGCTCCAGTACAAGAAAGTAAAATTATATGACAGTTAGATTACCTGCACACGAGTAAAGATACATTAAATAAACCATAAACATTTTGAAAAAGAAGAATAGGTACAACATTAATCAAGCAGTAAACCAACAGCTGCAATTTTCTTTGCATTTCCAAACAGTTAATAGCAAGTGCTACATTTTACATTTCTTTAGGTATTATTAAAATTAGATAAAATCACAAAGATTTTTGCAAAAAATACAGTCTTGATCTGATAAAAAAGGCTGGATTCATCATTTCAAAACAAATCACTTGTTCATTACACAAAAAGATGCTTACCCTCTCCCACTCTCAAGTAATTTACCTGAGAAGGCTCATCTGCACACACAAACAAACAGCACTCCTTCCCCAGGCACTGGATTTCCAGCAATATACAAGACAGGAGTCGGACCTGGCACTTCGTAAGGGAGAAAAAAGTCCCAGTTCTAAACAGGAAAATAATTTGCAGCATGTTACGAGACAGTCATCTTGCATATTTCTACGTTTGCCGACACTTGTGACACACAAACAGGGGATCAGAGTAGCCACCTTAGTTCCTGCACGTGGTTCCTGGCTAAACAGACATTTTCCTTTGCAATGGTAGTGGGAACACTGAAGCCCAAAGCACATACCAACCAGCATTTGATACAATAGCTGCTTTAGCTGTTGATTTTTGCCTAACACAACATTTGGGAATGTATTTGTCGGATTTAATGTTACACAGTCAGAAAACACTTTTTATCTTCATTGCTCTTATCTTGATTCCCTCACACATATGCACACGTACATGCACGGATACATTTTGTATGCACACCTATAAAATAGCTCTTCACTTTCAACAGGGCTCTCACCAAATCCTAGGAGAAATAAAAACAGGAGCAGGTATTCCCAGTCTGAGGGAGAGGAACCCACAGCTGGCAAAAACCCAGTGGAGGCAGCCCCAGGGGTGTGTGGAGGTCCAGTGCTCCTCCATGGAAGCCCATGGACTCATTCAGAAAAATAACTGAAATAGGGGAAGGAAAGCATCCCCTTTACCTTCAGGCAGCACCCAAGCACTTTACTGAACACCATTTGCTCCCAACACTGCAGGTTGCTTTGCTATAGAGCTGCTGTGAGGTTTCCATTAGCTGGGTAGTTATGAGGCAATAATTCAACAACCAAACCAGACGTCACTCTTAAAAAAAAAAAAAAGGAACAAGGCTTTAAACTTTGGGGAAACAAGTATGCTTTGTGTTGATGAAATCCCCACTTACCTCTCCTATGCATTTTGCAAATGATGGCATTTCCCTGACGGCAGCTGGGCAGAGCCTTCCAAAATGGTGGGCAGGGTGTCTGTGGGGGGAGCATCCTCCTGGTCCCCAGCAGCTTTTATCAGGAGCCCTCCCCGTGTTTCTTAACCCCCAACCAGAGAAATTCACCCACTGCAGCTAAAATACATGTCCCAGAGAATGAAGCCCTGCAGAGGCACCAAGCTGGTCCCTCACTCATGTCCTCAGTCACGGGCAGCCCTGCCCAGAGCACCCACCACCGCCTGTCTGACTGGAAATATTTGTCTGCTTGGGGTGTCAAAATTTCTCTCAGTTCCACCAAATTCTCCCTCATTTCCCAATCCAATCAGTCTTTTTGGCCCTGCCTCCCAGCCCAGCCAGCACTGTCCCACAGTGTGGGGCTGCTGTGGTGGCACCGAGCTGGGCTTGGGCGAGCACCTGGGGGCTGCAGGAGAGTAGTAGTAGAAGTGCTCCCATCCTGGGACACCCTGGACAGCCTGACCCATCACCCCAGCTCCATGGAAACATTCTTGGCAATGCATCCCCAAGGGCAAGCTTGGCAGCAATAACATGACTGAGGCTGGAAGGAATGGTTAGTCCAGGGGGTGGACAGGATCAGCAGCCATGGGGTGGTGTGAGGAGGGAGGGTGCTCAGTCCCCCATACCCGCTCCTCAGGGGCTCCCAGGAAGCACCAGTAGGACAGCCACACGTTTTACCTCCAAGCAGGTTTCCGTCACTTTTGCTCTCTGTAAAAGCCCCAGGGGCACTTTTCTTTCTCTTTCCTTGATGCACCTCTCAGCAGGGCCTTCTGCTCTTCCACCTCCAGGTGCCTCTTTTCTTTGCCCTTTGCCATTTGGCATCTGCAGGGCTGGTGGACTCAATGTTTCACCAGCAGCCAGGTTACCACCTGTGCTGAAGACACCACTAGCGCTTTCCTCCTCTATCTGCATAAACCAGAGGTGATAGAGAGAAAAAAACATTGCACAGATCATTTGGGCAATGCCTTCAGGAGAGATAAGATTGCTGCCGATTGCAGGTTTATTGGCTCTTTAATTAATACCTATAGGATCAATTTTCAAGAATCCCCCACAGCCTCACTTGGGATATTATTTGAAAGGCTAAAGGCAGTTCAGAATATTTTTCCTGATATTCAAATTAAATTTTTCTTTTTATGTTCATTCTGCTGCTCCTAATTATATCTTAGCTTATATGGTGTGACAGAATCCTTGTTTTTCTTCTATATATATCAATTACTTTATTTTGCATTATTTTGCTATTTGGCTGCTATCCTGCTAAGCATGTAATTTACCAGAACCCCTTATGTTTACCTCTATACAGCAGTTCTTCCAGACCACTTTATTTGTCTGTTATCACAATTTTTCAGGTCACTGATATCTTTACAAGACATCCCAAACACAAGTACATGAGGATGCATGCAGAGTTATCAAAGCCCCAGGATACCACTATGAAAGCCTGGGAGCAGCTAATGTGCAGGAAAACTCATGGCATTAAAACCCTAAGGAGTTAAAGCAAGGCCCAATCTATGGTTTATTTGCTCCAGGACACATTCCAATCAATGCAGCCCCAAACTGTGCTAGCCTTTCTTCTTGTTATACCACGTTGCAGATCAAAGCTAAATTTATGGAAGCAATCAATCCAAGTCTTTTTACTACATCATTTCTTGCTATATCCCTCCCAATTTGGAGCATGCTGCAGACAGGTTTGTTCTCATATATATGTTTGCATTTTTCCATAGTACATTTCATTTTATTTTCAGCTCAAGAGTTACATCTACCTGTGGAAATAACAGCTTTCACTTGATAAATTAGATTTTGACCATAGGCAAAAGTGGAATATTCATTCAAATTTAAACACAAAGATGCTCCAGCTATATTAGTATCTGTGATACCATTGCTTTCTGCAATTACTATGAAAGCTGAGTATTATAAGACTTTCCCTGAATGCTTGGGAAAGCAAATCTTAACTTCCTATACATGATCATTCCCCTAGGAATGTGATTAGGAGGATTATGTTCATCTAGTTAAGAAGCAAAAATAATACTATACACTGTGTGGCAATCTGTGCCATAGACCCATGGAGAGCACATGGAAGTCAATTCCTTTGGCTGCAGGACTGAATACAAAGTGAACAATCTAATAGAGACCACTAGGTATGGAAAGTGTTAGCTGAAGTGCAAGTAAAATTCATGAAACATTTAATCAACTCATTTTAAAACATGAATGAGCTTTAAAAATAATCAGAGGCTGTATTTAAACACCATGGAAAAAAATGGAAAGTACATTGGAAATATACTTTTCCCGGAGTTTTACATATTTTATTTTGCAGGAGGTTAAGTTGGGCTACACAGTGTTAATAACAATCAAGTGAGGAGACTTGTGAGGTATGAAAGGATAAGACTGGGGAATAATAATTTGATCTACTTGATTTGGATGAGAAGCATGAGGTGAAATAGATGAGAGGAAAATTCTACTGGAAGTCTGGACAAGCAGTCCCACAGGGAGATTTCTAACCACAGAGGATGCCCAGCAAGGTGCCATCACGCCCAGGAGCCCAGAAATGCTCAGCAGCTTGTTTCACCTCACTGGCATTGCAGGGATCTTGCAAGTCTCTCCCTTTGACCTTGCTTCCTGCCTGGGACACAGGAGCAGGGCTGAATCCTGCCCGGAGTGAAGGAAGCTCAAACTTCTCTCTGGATGCAGGACCAAGATTCCTTTTCCCTTCGGAGTGCCTGTTCTCTGCTTACCTCAACAAACTGGTGGACTTCATAGCTTGTTTGCTGCAGGCAGCTGCTACACAGCAGCTGAAATTCTGTTTTAAAGCAACAGCTCTTTCTGGAACAATGCAATAGAAAACCAAATTTGGAAGCAAATTGTTCAGTTGGATTCAAGGGTTTTCTTTCAATAGAAGCAGCCCAGCTGCATCCCACGTCCCAGGCTAGGGATAGTGTGATCATGTTACCATAGCTGTCCTTCCCTGTTTAAAATGGACACTGGATACAGAGAATGTATCTCTCAAGCCATTATGGATACTGTATGCTGTAATAGAATACTATTCCTGTAACATCTCAATGGAGAGCAAGATATCACTTGCTTGCCACTCTTAGGTGACCATTGTTAAATAATGGGTGGGTTGCCACACAAGGGGGAAAATATATTTTTCTATGACTTCCAGTTTTACCTCAGTGAAATGCTCACAGACTTTATTTAGGTGCTTTTGGAAGGTGGCAGAACCCTCCTACCTGAGAAAAGGATGCAGCAGTTTCCCCTGGTGCCTTGAACTAGGATAATATTGTCTTTAATGGACTTGTGCCTACATTCAAGACGTACCCTGCAATTTTCTGCCTTGCCAGCCTAACAGGAGCGCTTTGCATTGCCATACAGGTGATTCGAGGTTTGATTTTCATTTCCCCTTCCCCACGTCAGATGAAGGTGCCAAATCTGCTTAGAGATAATAATCAAAACCACATTCTCAGCTCATTCAGTCTTCAAAGACCAGAGTACCCCACTATGAGGTCAAATTGGCAGGGGCTGTAGGAAAAGGCCTGGCAGGATGAGAAACACCCTGCTCTTAACAATCCAGAATCTGCCAGTTGCTGTAGCAAAAATAAAAGCCCAGGAAAACTGAAGCAGCTCTCTCTCATTTCATGAGCAGCCTTGCTCTGTGCAACAGGGAGCTGAGGAAATCACTGTTTGGGAGCCCAGCTGATAGCACACAGATTAATCACATGGGTGTGCAAGAAAATAAGTAGGTGCATAAATGCTTTAGCTATGCTGTGCATTTCCCAATGCAGACTTCCTTCGCTTTAATGCTGACAAGCTGTTGATTTTTTTATTTTTAATTATGAACTGAAACCCCTTTTACTATCGGTTATAAAGGTAACAAACAGTGTGCTGTTTAACTTCAAATTCCATATCACTCATGGAAGTTGTAAGTTTAGTCAGCTTAGTATCTCTGAAATAAAATATGTGCCGGCAGGAAAATGAAAGGTTATCTCACATTAAATAAATACATAGTGATATGACTTGTTAGTGAAAATTCCAACCAGATGACTAGTGTTAATCTTGTAATACCATTAAACAAATCTGTAGTTATGAAGGGTTTCTCAGCCCATTCCAAACAGCAAAAATGCAGGAGGAAAGATATCCTTGTCATTAAAGAACAGGTTTGTGATCCTAAAGATCTGACTTCTGTTCCTGGCTTTGTCACATGCTGTCTGAGTGACCTTTAATAAAATAACTACCTCTTAGTCTCCCTCAATTCCTACTTTTAAACTGGGGATAGTGAAACATTCCCTTTTTTCTAAATAGGCAAAGGTTTCTTTGGTAGGGAATCTGTAGCTGACATGTTAAATAACACAAGGGGAGCCTCAAAAAAAGACCAAGTTCTTCCAACATCTTAATAGAACTAATCTATAAAAACAGTAAGAAAATTTTCACTGTTTCCACCTGGGGCATAGGGTTTGTTTACTGTGGAACTTAGTGAGCTGCTAAACAAACCTTTTTGTTTTATTTGATGCACTCCCAAATGTCACTGTCTCAGACAGACTGATCCATTCTGCTGCTGTGGTGTTGGCTTCAGCCTTCTCTGAGAACCAACCTTCCTCCTCCTCCTTTCCCTGCCTTCCCCTCAGGTCCTTTACCTCTCTCTCCCTCAGTCTATTCTCAAGAATGTCAAGGCTACAAGAGGTTCATGTTTGAGAACCTTTGACATACTCTGAAGTCGTAAAAAGAGGATGTCTGCCTTGTGCAGAGAAGCAGATAATCTATCATTTTTCTTAGGACAACAATTTTATAAGAACTTGCTTTAACACACCTTGTCAGCTACTGGGATCAACAAATCTGTGAGAGGGAAATTCTATTACCAAAAATATCTTAGAAAATCTGACTGGCATATTTTTTTTTTCTTTCCTTTTAGATTTAGGAGGAGGAACAGAAAACCTAGCCAAACACTTTGCTTACTTGAGAGACATGCTGAAGGAAAGAAAAAAATGTCTCCAAAAATGAAGTTCTGTTGAAAGGCAGTACAACACCTCACAACCACAGCGAGTGGCAATAGGCAGCGTGCAGGAAAACAAGCTTGTCTTGAATTCATGAATTGACAAACTGGTTTCTTATAATAATTATGAATCATCATAAACTTTAAACTTCTAACTCATTATATATTATTAACTGCTAATTCAGCTCTTCTCTTTCTTGTCTTTTGTCTCTTGGGAGAAGTGGGGAGGCATTTCAGAGCTTGCTTGGAACCTTTGCCTTATGGTTGATTACTCCAGTGCTATTCCCAGGAGCATTTGGTTACCATCTCAAAAGGGGCTATTACTCTAATTTAGGATAGTATTAACAATTCTGTTAATCCATCTATGCTGCAAAAAAAAATGTGTCCAGATACCAACTGCACACACTGATAAGGAAGTTTTTATAGCAGAAATATGCTTTCATATCTATTATTCTATTCTGAGCTTTTGAAGGCAGGGCAAACCATGGCCTTGTTATTGTCTTGAAATAGGAAATAAAATATTTACTAAGCAAAGGTAAGCCTTCCTGGGACTACACATTGTTAATCATCAAACCTCACCCTATTACAGGGAACCAATGTCACAGAGTCGTTTAGGTCCTGTTTCAGTGACAGCAAGGCATTATCAAGGTCATGAGGCCTCCCAGAGCCTCAGCAATGCCTATGATCTGTAGCACCACCTAAGTAAGTAAAGTGTACAAACACAAGTAAATAAGCTCTGTTATTTTTACTACAAGTGAATATATTTTCTTTAGTGAATAACTACTTAGAAGCTGAAGGTTAGGGAATAACTGCTTATGAACTGAAGATAGAGTCTGTAATTTTTGCATTTTAAAAAACTTGTCACAACAGGCATGCTCACAAAAAAAAAACCAAAAAACAACCAAACATTTCCTGCCAGTAAAGTCAAGGGAGTAAAGAATATTTCCCAGTGATTTCAGAGATGGGAAGCAAGTCCTAAGGCCCAGATGTTACATAAATTTAAGCATCTAACCCCAAAAAGTTGAAATTTGAGCAAGTTTCCTAAAAAACTTCAAGGCACCCCACTGGAAGGGTTCACAGTTCTAGAGAGACATGTTTCTGTTGAGAAAACACCCGGGTTCTTTCATTACCAATATTGCCTTGTCATGCTTTGATAGCATTAATTGTTCTTGGTGCAAACCCGGTTGGAAATGCCTTGAAGGATATGGAAAGAAGCCCACTGACTTGATTTCTTCATTATTAAACTTAATTGCTAGTGTTTATCCTGTCCTTTTAAAATGAGAAGCAGCAGAAAGTGTTCAACCCACCAACCAAAAAAAACCCAAATCAAAAAAAACCCACAAAATCTCTTTAGTTCCCGAAGGCCATTTTGCAAAGTAGCACATGAAAATGTAAATAATTATTTGGAGTACAGAATATAAAGTTTTAAATTGCAGCCAGGGCAATGCTGTCTGGGCCAGTGGCATGAGCATGGTCATCTACCTACAGATCAAGGAATGAAAAGGTGTTCTGCAGGCTCCTGGACAGGTAATTTCTGCTACGTCAAGACAAAGATCAATCTCTGTCTTTCATGTGGTATTCATTAGTCTGCTCAGATAGTCCATAATAAAGCTCAAACAGCAAAAATATTAGCTACAAGAAAGCATTATTTTTTTAAAAGTGTTAAGACAGTTAGTCAAACTTCTTCATTTCAAACCCTGTATGCATTTATCTGAATCTAAATATATCCCTGAGACAAGTAGCCCCAGTGGAATGCAACGACGTGCTATGCTCTGTGAAAGGTAGGTGGGAACAGAGCGGAAATGAAGCTCGTTTATCTCATTATCAGTGGGGGCTTCAACTGTATCAGGTCGAAGCCTTGCCCACCTGTACCAACACTTCTGTAATTGATTCCTAAAAGTCCTCATGTGCTATGGCTTCCAGTTCCATTCAAATGCAGATGTGGACTAATGGAAGGGTTGCACATTTCTGAACCAAACTCAGGGAATATATTACTTGCCTATTCAGCAATCTGAATGCTTTTATTCTTTAACAGCCTTTATTTTGTTGTATTTTTTTTTTATTATTTATTTGAACAACATGGGCTTTTTCCACGCTCTGTTAAAAGAGGAACGGGGAAAAGAGCTAATTATATCTGAACTGAAGTGTAACCATGGCCCTATTAAATAGGTAGCAGTTATGGGCTATTGATCGCAGTTCACAGGAAAAGCTTGTCATGTAGTGTCAAGAGGTTAATGTAATTACAAGAGTGGGCAGCAGGATCAGCTGTGTCCTCCAATAGGCGAATAACTAAAAGCTGCTTTAGAGACACATAATGTTGTCAAAGCATAAATAATTCATCCCAGCATTCGAGAAGAAATTACTGCTCTGTTCCAGCGTATTATTCAGCCATTAAAATCCTGCCCTTGTAAAGTCTTTTGATGTAGTCATATTTTCAGTTCTAAGAGCAGTTTTGGAGCATTCAGCTTTTATTAAGCCTTATATTGTGCAGTTTTCAAAGTAGTAAAAAGGATATGAAATAGACTTACAATTTGTTTAATAACTGCATTGCGATTCAGATAAGGGGGAGAGAGCTGTGTGGATTTATGGAGTGCCTGTGCAGCGTGAAGAGGAAGCTGTGGCGAGATGTGATGGAATTTTTAACTCCCCTAAGCTGGACAGAATTAAATGGGCCTCAGCTATTTACTAGCACTGATAGCTGCACCAGTCCTCACAGCATTTGGTGACCCATTTCTCGGGAGCCAGCTGAGTAGGAGCCACGAGAAGTATCCGTGTGCTGGGCTATTCTCCTATTACAGCCTCTTGACTCCAGCTCTTTTCTTGTCCTCATCAAAATCTGCGGCAATTCGATGTTGAATAGCTTCCACTCTGCATCTGCAGTCTGAACTGTCTTGCTGTTGGATTCAATGCCTACAGTTGCCCACGTTTACTGTCAGGGGGCATGGTGCTGATTTACATTAAATTACAAAACTACCTGAAGTAATTGCTTCTGTACCAGGTTCCAGCCAGCCCCCATGCACAGGGGTAGGGTGGTGGAACAGCAGGGAGGAAGGATGGGATGTTGTTACAAGGGACTGTTCTCTCCTCAACCCTCCTGTCCCCATACAAAGTTAATCTGATGCTTGGACAGTTTTGTTACACTGGCAAAGCCCCCAAACAGCCCTTCACTAACAATTCCTAAATTAAATTCCCAGATAAAATTTGCAAATAAAAGAGCTTTGGGGTCTCGGCCCATCTTTTCACAAACTTAGGGTTGCTGTGACACTGACCATGCGTGTAAAGGAAAACAAAAAGTGGAATCCGAACATACAATTCTGATGTCTCTGATAATTTTTTATTCTAATATTCAATCAGAAAAACAATTGCTTGTTTGAGAACAGACTAAGCGACTAGGAGCTTTGAGGAGAAGCGATGTGGCTTAGCAGAGAAAACAGGCCACCATTTCACGCTGACCAAAAGGAAAGTCACCCTCTACACACTCCCAAACAATCTCTCCTCACCACAATTATTGACCCTTCTCTCCTGCTAGAGCCCAGTCCCTGTTCTTCCCCTGTCCACAAATGTGTCTGGAGCTGGAATGCTGCAGCTGGAGGCATGAGCCTTACCCTCCCCTCTGCTAACAGCTCTGCTGCAAGGATGTTGCCAATTTTAGTAAGTCTATAGTGAGCTTTCAGATAATGATGGCTGTGGACCACTGTTCGTTTCTCATCAAGTAAAACAGCAGCCTGTATTTGGTATACAATTACAGAAAACAATCATAGCATGAAATATTGCAGCTCTCAGACACTACAGGGATTGGCAGCAATCTGACAAAGGAAGGAATGAAAATCTAGTTACAAAGTCAGTACAGGAAAAAAGGGAAAATAAAACAGAAAATGAAGGTAATGCTGAGAAGGCCGCAATTGCATGAAGTAGGAGCCTAGGAGCAATTTCACGGGAAAGGTTCACCAGAGTAGGAAAAAATACAGAGAAAACATGAAGAGAACAAAAAAATTTACAGGTTCTTCATTATCTTTTGCCTTATGAAAGGCCTTAAAATACCACTATTCTGGCACAGCAGTTACTCTTCTGTCTTGCTTTCAAGAAATAAAAACCAAGTGAAGTCCTGCAAAAAACTGCTATGCTAATTTTAAACCTACTTTTAAACAGAATGTCCCCAAACATTAGATATTTTGTCAATGGCACCTAAAGAGACCACATTTCTATGACAAAGAAGAGTTTTTAATCAGACATTTTGTTTCAGCAACAACAACAACAACAAAAAAAAATCAGGAAAAAAGACACAAAGGAAGCAAGTTAGTCCTCACCAGGAATATCCTCATCTTTGAACCATGCATATACTGCTTTCTGTGCCTGTTTCCCGTGTGCTCGTGCACGGATGTGTGCTGTGTTGTGAGGGGATTTTGTCTTGGCTTTGTGTGTATCTGTCTGGTGTTGACAGCAGGATTTTGGTGTTTCTTGCACTGTTTCAGTCAGAGCCTGAGGAACAGAGCCAAGTTTATTCCTAAGGGAAGCTGAATTTCGTACCTTAAATTCACCATACATGAGCAAGACAATTAGGAATGTGTCAATATTCTGCATACATAGTTAATTAGGATGCTATGCTTGAAACTGCCAAACCAAGTCTGAATAGCACTCCAAAACCAGTTTTCTGATGGTTCAATAGTTACAAACCACGGGGAAAAAAGAAAAAAACAAACCACAAAATGTGCAAAGTGGGAGCTCTGTGCTGTTTTTCTGCCCCTTAGGGTTTGTTTGATCTGTGGCATCTCTGATATCTCAGCAGTGCTGCATAGGGACAGCCAAAGGCCAGTCCCACACCGAGTCCATCAGGCAGGGACTTAGTCCAGTCGAGGACTGTACTTTTTGTCATTCCTGTCATTAAATTTCATCACCCCCCCCCATCACGTGGGGGTGTTTGGATTCCTTCGATTTATCCTCTGATAAGCAATTGCTTCCTGAGCATGCCACGTAGTAAAAATGAGATCTCTGCGTGTGCCCCTGTGTCTGATAACAGTTGTCTACCACAGCTATGTGAACACACGGTATTCATTGCCGTAGGTTGGACAGAGACCCAAACTCTTCTTAGGAAACAAGCCAAAAGCTGAAGTTCTCACCTGGCTTGGATTTGAAAATTGTGCAATTCAGCAGTTTTGAATAATATCTGTGAAAAAAACACCAACTACTAAAATTAGACAAAGGCTTGTTTGGAAGGTTTTTGACGATTTTTCCAGAGAGCTAGTTTCACATTTCTAGTTCTTAAAGCAGTCTGACCCCCACCCCTCCCCCAGGGGAGCGCTGGCTGAGCCCAGTTCTTCTGTTTTTAAGAGATTCACTAGCTGACTGAATAAAATAACACACAGGTTACAGTCTTCCTTCTTTTGAAGACAATGATAAAATTCCCAGTGGGGCTGGGATTTAGCTTGAGGATTACAACTGCTGTGAATCAATCCTCTACCAACTTTAGAAGAGTTGGGCCAATTAACACCAGCCAAGGGCACAGCCCTTTCATTCTACTCAGAAAGCAATAATATCCATTATTGTTTTTCCCAGCCAGCACTCTGCCATTCTCCTTCGCCAAAATTTCCCCTCTATTTCCCACCTTTTATTTCCCAGTTCTGACATTTGACTTGCAGAGCCCTCTGAACCCTTAAAAATATTTGCTCTCTAAAAAGCAATAGAAAGAAAAATGTTTGGATTTTTGCTTTGTCAAGAATCTGTTTTACCCACGTCCAATTAAAACAAATATAAAAAATAATCTCCTCATCTTCAGTGAGGAAGGAGCTGGGGCTTTTAAAATATACAAATCAAGTAAAATAACAGCACAGACTGCCAGCCCCAGATCAGATGTGTATGGAGGGATGTATGCAATGTATTACAAACATCCACACTTCAGGCCACATCCAGGGATGTCTAGGGTCCATTGTCCGTGTTCTGAACTCTTTAACACGCAAAAAACTCTGTGATCTTAGATTATTTTTTGTTTCAATACTTAGTAAATATAGTTATGTGATTTTAATTCTTCAAAGTTAACACTGTTAATTTGTGATTTTGCTTCTCATCATGACAACTCTAAAACCAAGCAAATTCTCTGCTTTGAGAAACTTTGTGACATGCTTTTTTCCACGTTTTTGTGTTAGAAGTTTTTCCTCTGCTCTTTTTCTCCTCTTATTTCTTGGCTTGCCTTTTGTTTCTCAGCCTGGCTGCAGCTCTGCCCCAGCTGCCTCCTACACTCAGACCAACTTTTCACAGCCTGGAGCCCAGACTGAGGCAGAGACAACCTCCTCACTCATCAGGGCTGCTCAGATTTATACCTGCTTACGGTGCTGGGACTGATCTAAAGTGCTGTAAGACAAACTGTACTAACTGTGCTATTTCGTGCCAGGAAAACTCCAGCTGGCTTCTTAAGCCACCTTTAAAGCTGCTTCGCACACCTAGAAATCCAAGCCTTAGAATATAAACAGGGTTTTTCAGTTTTGTGTGTTTTTCTTCTAAATTAGAGTTTCTTGCTGAGAAAGTTTGATTGATTCAGGCAACATAAAGAAAAAAAAAATCCCATGCAACTCAGATGCTCAGTCACACACTGAATGTCAACTAGCAGTGAATCAAAGAGGATGGTTCATGAGCTGAATGCTTGGCTGTGCTCTTCAGCAAAGCTATTAAAACAATACCATTTAGTTTACAAAATGATACATAAACAAAAAGAGCGAGACCATCGATATCAGATATCATCTACAAATGAGAACACAGCTGAAATGCAGCTGCTTTAGCTGGGTTCCACTTGAACCAAAGCCCCAGGACACAACACTGATGCCAAAGAAGACAGAAAAAGCTGCAAAATGAAACAAATGAAGCAAGGCAGCTCCAATCTCACCGGTCTGACATTGCCCTTGGTAAACACTCCACTGGAAGTCACTGAATCTGAAGGGATGAATGTTGGTTCATGCAGTTACATGTGGGAGAGGCGTGGGGGGTTTTTGCACAGATTCAGACTTTACAATGAACACAATTTGTTCACAACTGAGACCTTCAGTTGCTCAATTTAAGATTCCATATGCTGTTCCTGCTGGTAATGAGATATGCAAGATTATGAGATAAACCAACATGGCATTCTGATTAAAAAAGGTAAGCTTATAAGTCCATGGAAATCCCTTTTTAATACAAACAGAAAGGATTTAGCATTAGTGTAAGTTTGTTCGACAGTCAATAAAATTAGACTCAATAAGGAAAAGGATGAATGAACAAAGAGATTTATATTCCAGGAAGAAAATAAGACTTAGTGTTACAAAAATCATCTGGTGACTCATCTTGTGCTAGGGAGCTGTTTGGGTTATTTGAACACTTGGAAGTGCCTGGGCAGCCCTGTGTCTGCTGACAATACCCCATACAGCTCCTCAGTCACACATGGGGGGCAAATTCCTCCTCAGAACACGAAGCACACACACAGGAACGTGTGTGGTGTTTAATAAATGCTTTGTTTGAGAACAAAGGAGGCATTCCAGTGCCTGACAGCACACTGTCTTTATTTCCCCAGTAGTTTAAGCAGAGCTGCTTTTCATTTTTTGGTGAAGTGAATTTGTGTCTGCATTAGATACTGTAGTGATGTTCTCTGTGTGTGTGTCATCATAACAAGGACAAGCCTCTCCAGTCCTGAAACTATGGTGGGGCTGCCAGGAAACCACAGTGCATTCAGGACTTGGGAAAATGGAAACTCCTCATCAGTGGCAATTTAAGAGTAAGGAATGAGAAAGGTTTAAAGACGGAAAAGAAAAAACCAAACAACCACCCAAACAAATATAAGAGGGAGCTGGAGAACAGGAGATATGATTAATTTGGGATGAACATAGGAAGGAAGCAATAAAAAAAAAAAAAAAACAATAAACCAGGACTTCATCAGACAAAGCTTGACTTCAGGTTGTCTGCATCATGAATGAGTGGACTGAAGGACTGAAGACCCAAGCAGAGGTGAAGAAACTCAGTACTGGCACTGCTGATAACAGTGTGGGGAGTAATTATCAGCTATTGTAATGAAAACATGCAGGTTTCTGGAGAGAGAAGACTGTCAGGTAAAACCTGCCAAGTGCACCTAGTGATTCTGTTGACAGCCCAGACCAGGCCCTTGCTTTGTTTGTTGCTCTGTCTGGTTTCTTTGATCAATGCAACACAAACCTGAGCTCAGGCCCAGAACCCGCCGTATGTGCTTTTAGAACACAAACAGATTCTGTTCAGATTTTCTTCCTCCACTGTGAGTAACAAAAGCTTATTTCAGTTGGCTCAGTGTTTAACAACAATTAACTTTGGGTGGAGGGAATAAAGACCATGTAATTTTTCAACAAACTGCAAGACTATAGCCCAAGAAAAAATATGCCCCCACTTTCATTTCATTTAAAACACATATACAAACTTTGCATGATTTGGCAGGTGTTTCTGATTTAAGTCAGACTTGTTTGTTGCCTGCTGCTTTTCCCAAGCAAATACCAAGCTAAAGGCCCACTGTGATACAAAACACACCCACCACAAAAGCACGAGCCAAGACATCAGAACTGTTGCTCCCCACCATCTGAGCCCAGAAGCATCACCCCTCGGGATGTCCCAAGACACACAGCACTCGGGTGCATTCCTGGCTGAGCCTGGGAGCGCAGGAAGGGCTCAAGTTGCTTCCACTGTTAATTCACATTGAGACAGCATTTGCATATCCTGATACGGTAACAACTCCCAGACCTGTTACCCAGCCCAAAGAGAAAAAAAATGACCTTGTATCCTCGGGGAACTGTTTCCTTCTGAGTTCCTTCTCCCCTCCCAAGCAGCTGCTGGCTAGCTGGGGAACCAAGAGCATAGGAGCGCTGTAATTGTGGCTTGCAATTAAAAGGTGCCCAGCAGCTGGGATACATCTTGGATAATTTCCTCACCTGGCAAAAGCTAGATACACATTGACCACTAGTGGTTTCACACACCTTGCAAAGATCATGGTGAAGGCAACCAGTTGCATTTCCCACAGGTGGAAGGTCAAATAACATGGCTGAAAGTGAGCGAAGCAAAAAGATGCAATATCAGCAGTGTATTTGTCTTTTTCCTTAATCAGGCTACCCCTGTTCACAAGTAAGAAGTGGCCCTAGAGAATAAATATGTCATTTTAATATGTCATCAGTCCCACCCAAACTCTCAATCCAAGCTCAGGGACAGATTGATGTGACTTACTTACGTTGTTCTATAACAAAAAGAGATTATTTATTTACTAAAACGTTCCCAAGGAAATTCTTATTGTTACAATAATTTAGGGAAAAAAGGTTGACCCAGGAAGAAGTCTGCACTTTACAGGGAAGTTGGTTGCTCCCAGGGACTCTGATCATTTGTGGCAAAAATTCACACAGGTTCAGAAGCATTTTTTAAAAGCTCTCCATCTATCCCACATGAGTCCTGGTCCCAGCCCATTAGCAGACACATCTGAGAGCGGAGGGTGATGAGTGAGTCCTGCTCATACCTTTGTTTGGATCTGAGTCACCTTCTGACAGGCTGCTCTGTATCATACCAAAGGCATCCCTGTATTATGCACATTCTTTGCCAGCTGGAGTTGTCTTATTGTGTGGAAAATAAGAGAATAATGACATTAATGATTGCCCTAGAACACATGCTGGCAGCAGCATTGCTATGGAGGCTGTACTTCAGCACTTGACAGGTTCATTTTCAGTTGAGCAAGTAAAAGTAGTTGCCAGCAAGGTAAAAATACCAGTAAAAACCTAACACTGGTATTACAAAACCTATCTGAATTGGCTCCTAAGGGTGGTCCTGGGACAGGCAAGCCCATGCACGTAGGAAGCTCACGGCTGCACCTGTTGCTACCAGGCAATATTTCAGGAACTCTTAACTGGGAAAAACTCCTCAAACTTTTTTCAAGGGATCCATAAACCTACTCCTCCCACCGTTTGACCTGTTACTAAGCAAGAGAAAAAAAAAAACAAAACAAAAAAAACCCACCCACTAATCCAGAAGAGCTCTTGCACACCCATCTGTATATTTTACTTATAATACTTAGTACTGTTGAAGTCAAACACAGGTTTAACACATCACTTACAAGTTATTCCCAGAACTGAAACAGTTGTGTGGACTTCCTCGGGTTTCAGAATAGCTCCTTCATAGAAATGCCACAGTCAATCAATTAAGAAAGCTAAAAGTAATCAGTCACCCACGGTTGATTGGATTTAGCAGTTGGTGAATGCTTTTTTGTTCTTGGATCAACTACACCCACTTTCAAAGCTGATTAAAAATTGTTGATGATCTCTTCCACCTGTTCAGGATGATAAACTGGCTCCAAAACTAATCACCTCCAAAACCCTGGGTAAGTCAAAAGTAGCTCCTGCCAGGCTGCACCCTGATGTGAAGACAAAAGCAGGTGAAAAGTGAAGCAACACCTGTGGAAGACAAGCTTATAGACATCAGTTTTGAATCTTAGTAACACTTAGGAAAGCAGTGTCCCTGGGCACAGGAAAAGTGGAATTGCTTCCTGCAAATATTCAGTTACAGCCACTGGTTGGGCTCCTCCTTCTGCCTCCCCCAGTGCAGTGGGAACCACCACACCAGTGCTCACGGAGCAGAACAGCGTCATTGGGGGTGAACCCCCAAAACTTGAAACAACACTGCCCTGCTGGTGCTTCTGAAAGTACAACAGCCAGCTTATTAGGCTGCTTCCCCTCTGGGAGGGGTCAGCAAAGCCAGCAAAGACCCTGGCTCTGCCATTCCCATGGCTCCCACAAGCAGAGCTGAGCTGCTGCTGCTCGTTTGGGCTGTGGGATGAGGGAGCAGGTCATGTCTTTGTGCGCCCGCCCAATCTCAAACTCCTTTAAATGGCATGAGGGGGCTGTTGAGTTCTCCATTTCTTTCCTCCATCTGTGCATGCTAGAGATCAAAAGTGGGTGAATGGCACATAGATGTCCCTCCTCCTCAGCAAACACAGTGGAGCATTCTGAGAGTCTGCAAAAATGACAGAAAAGGTCTCTGAGGATGTCATGTTGCAATCCCAACCATTTGGCCAAACAAAACCCATCTGCCATCATAACATGAACCTGAAAACAAAGCTGACGAAGCCAGGAGTTGCAGGACTCCACAGAAACCCTTCTTGTCTGTTGCTGGATACCATTATTTTGTATTGTTCAACACGTACTTCAAATATTTGTATGAGTAATGGCCACATAAAAAAAAAATCAACAGACAAGAAGACCCACCTGAATGTGCTATCACTACTTGAGTCACTGCCAAACCACACTTTAAAATATATTTTCTGGTGAAATATACAAACAAAATTACCTAAAGTTTCGTGTGGCAAGTAGCTAAGGACTAGATCCTTAAGCTGATGCAAGTCAGGGCACTCCCAGTGAGATCAGTTCATACCACCTGCAGGACCAGATCCTCATTTATACTTATTTCCTTATTATTGTCAGTGTTACCTTTCCTAGGCCATTAATTTATGCTGCTTCAATCAACTCAGCAGCTTCTTTAATTGTGGAAGGACATCAACATTCAATTTTAACCTTTTTTTTTTTGTTCCCAGGAGCATTTCTTTCCAAGGGAATTTTAACAATTTTTCAAAAAGGTGTAAGTAAATGTTCTTTCATTCTTGTCACACGTTGTGAATCTGCTGGCTGGGAAGTCCCAGGTAAGGTCTCAGACACAGGTTAATGCAGTCAGCAATGAACTGGGGATTGCTTCCCTGGGGCTTCTTGTACTGAATTTGTAAGCGTTGAGTTTGCAGGTGATCCTGCTGGCAGATGGCAATGAGACGGCACAGACCTCCACAGCACTTCTGAAAACGTGAGGCCAGAATCCTTGAAGGACTTTAGGATTTGAACCTACGGAAAACCAGAATCTCTGATGCCTGCTCACCCCCCAGCTCTGTGTTTTCAGAGCATGTGTGACTTGTCCAGCCTCAGCCACTGAACAGCTGAAATGCTAATGCTGTTCCAGAGCTAAGGACCTTCCCCTGGACTTCGAAAGAGCAGGAGCTCAGAGACCATCTTGCAGGGGACACCCACCTCCCACCTCACTGACTGAAGGACCCCCCACAACACCTGGGACCCTGTTCAGGTTGCAAGGCAGGAGGCCCTGGTCAGACCACGGCTTCTGGGGAGGAGGAGGCGGGACACCACTTCCCATGAAAGCCACCATCCCAGCGATATTGTTATTGTGAGGAAGGACTGACTGTGCAGGAAGGACGAAGGCCTGCAAGAGCAGGACCCGCCTTGGGCACTTCTCACAAAGTCTGGCTCCAGGGAGGATTTGCCAGCAGGCTCTGAGGCACGAGAGCAGCACAACAGGTCCCTCTGCAGCTCTCCAGCCTCTCTGAGCTTACATGGCTTCCTGCTGTGATGGTTGGCTTCTAAAAAATCCCTCCCTCAGGTGATTAGGATGGACTTTTGGGATGTCATCAGCATCAGCTTAATGCAAGGCTGAAAACCCGAGTGGGAAGCGCAAGCTCACGACATGAGCTGCTGCACCCTCTGCTAAGCAGCTCCACAGCATCATTAAAACCTTGGCAGGAGGCACCTACCTGCACCTGTAATTGCCCAACACCCCCAACTGCCCAGCCCTGAGAGTTTAGTTACTGACCCCAGGGGACGCAGGTTACCTTGGCAGAAATAAGAGGAGAGCTGGGTTCCTGATGGTGGTCTTGTTTTGCTGACCAGCGGTTTTTATTTTCCTTTTTTTTTTTTTTCCCTGTTTTAAAAACAGTCTTCAAAAAATGAATGCCAAAATGCCTCAGCCCATTTAATTAATTACAAGATTCTATAAAAGAGAATCATGAGTAAGTTCAAGAGCTCTATAAAAACAAGGATTTCATTATCTTTTGTTGGTCTTGTTAGAGGCTAGTAATCCACAGCAGATTACCGGGATATGATTGCCCCACATATATATATATGTATGTATACATATGAAAGTAAGTTAATGTAGCATATTCCTGTGGCTACTCTCTCCATCCACCAATGGAGAATACATTTTACTGAGCTGGTTGGAATGGAATGCTTTAGGTTTTTAATTTTACTTTTTTGAAGAAAAACTCTACATATTCATGCGACTTTCTCAGAGGCTCCTGTAAACAAAGAATTATGTTCAGGGCCACTGCCAGAAATAAGATATGTCAGAGGTCTGTAACCCATTCAATACAGGATCAGTCAATGGCCCAAGGGTACTTCCTTGCAAGGGAAAGGGTAAAATAACCGAGGTCAAGGCCTCAAACGCAGCTTTAGTTTTAATCATGTTGTTGATTTAGAGCATAACATGCCTTTTTTTTTTCTTTGGAATTGTCAAAAAAAATTTTGCTTTTCTCGACACATCCACAATGGCCCCCATGTCTGCTCGTTGCTCTACTCCATGCTGAGCTCGTGGACAGGCATGTACACCGTCACTGAGATGCAAATATACAGGCTTTACATGCAAATGGATTTGTTTCCCTCATGCTACTCCACAAACATGTGGAAAGAGTGAGGGGCTTGGAAACTAAAAATGTCTTTTTGGTAAGGAAATCTTTCAGTAAAATCCATATACTTGGAAGCAAGTTAAACCATTGGGGTAAAAAGTTTCGATATGATGATTTCTTAGACTTGGGAGCTAACAGGAAAAAAGGGCAGAGAATCAGCAAAAGAAGGGAGAGGACTTGGCCCAAAGGAAACCCTGGCTGTGAAAACTGTAGGATTTCTGCCAAAGTGATGCCAGGTCCCAGGCAAAGTCCAGATGAGGGAGCAGGGGTGGGACACTATTCCCAGCCAATCCCAGTTGTGCAAATGAAAATGTTATCACCCTGTTCAGGCACAGCACCCCTGGATACTACCTGGTCTCCAAGGAGAAATCACTGTTAACAAGGTCAGCCTGACTGCAGCATCCTTCCCACATCACAAACCCTTCCAGCACATCACACAGGCCGGGACTTGAACTAGGAACAGTAACAAGCTTTGAGGTACTCGTGGGAGTTATGCAGCTCAGATGAACTTTGGGAGTGCATTCCTGTGAAGTCTGCTGAGAAGAATTAATCCCATTGGGGCAAACGCGAAGGATTTTTTATTTGGAGAATTATTACTCCGAATTCTGTACTCATATGTGAATTTAATGTGAATATCTGTATTTAATGTGAATAAACTCTACATTAAACAAACATACAATGATTAGAAATAGTCCATTTCAGGTTTGTACAGCAACTACTTTATTATTTTCAAATGCAAATGTTTGCATTGTTTGCTATTTTACAATTTTACAAACTAGGTATAAAAGACCATAAATAAACGACATAAGTTATGTGTACCTAAAATTCATGGAGGGGGAAAAAATTACAAATTAAAACAAAATAGAAAAATCTATATATCTAACCCAGAGATCATTCAAATGCACGAACCAAGAAATGCTGTTAGATTTTTTTCAGTATGAACTAAATTATAATATGCCTCATACATTCTAATTTTAACCACAGTCCTTGCATATTCCAACATACTTGCAGTGATACAAAAAAATAAATGCACTCTCTTTTTATTTGTCTGATTAGTATTTCAGATTTTTTTTTTTCTTTTCTGGTTATGAAAATGTCACATAAAAGAAAAATACTGCTTTTTAAGTCCTGTTCACTGGTTACTTACCAGCTTCTCGTATTTTACACATATATATTTTTAATACATAAGATCCATCACAAAATTAGCACAGCAAGAAAAACCCGGACAAACATCAACCAGTGGTGTGTGAGCAGGACAATTTCTTAACACACAGAGGCTTCTCGTGCGAGACAGGCCGGCGGTCACCTCTCCTCTCCCAAGGGGCAGCAGTGCCATGGCACTCGCCTTCTGCTTGTCCCAGCTCCATCAGGAGCAGCCTGTGGCCGCCCATCCCAGCACAGCTGGCACCTCCCAGTGCCCTGCCCATGCCCAGCCTCACAGCCGACAGCCCCGCTGCCTCCGCTTCCCTCCCGCAGCCCCGCCGCTCCCGCCAGAGCGGGCAGGATTACTGCTCCTCGAGCTCCGAGGGTCAGCAAGGACGAAGCAGAAGCAACTTCAGGACACCACAGCTCCGGTCGAGGCTGCACACCCAGACTGCCCAAAGTCTGCCGGAGCCGCCCCTGTCCCCCCTGGGCTGCACTGGCGGCCCCCAGCAGCCAGGGAGCAAGTGGGGAGCGTCACCCGCCCCGCTCCAAGGACTCGGCGGCCCTGCGTTCCCTGGGTGCTTCCACTCGGCTCCACTCCATCTACCTCACGCTACACTAAGGTGGATTCTCCAAACACAGAAAGCTTTCCTTGGTAGGAATCGGTAAGTTGCAGCACTGTTCCTCGGGCCGTGGAATAAAGAGTGTCTACTGCACTTCACCTGCTCTTCACTGCCCGCACAAGGAACAGGACGCATTTCAGAGCTCCCTTGCTAACTACAGTAACTTTACAGGCATTACTGTCCCTTTTCTGTGCTGGGAACCAGGGAAGTGTTCTGATTATTACGTTACAAGATTTCACAGCTTGCACACAGAGCAAGGTGCTTCTGTGAATGGAAGAATTGCATATATTTGTTCGCATTCAACAAGTCTTTAAAATCCTATTTTTGCAGATAAAAAAGGCTACTTAAGAATTCAGTTCAGGATTACCAGTGGACAGAAATGCAGGTGTTGCCTCCATTACCTTGCCACTGGGAAACTGGTTGGTCTTGGTCATGAACAGGGCACTAGTACGAATAAACGACACTTAACAAAAACCTTTAGCACCCTTTAGATCCCGCAATCCGTAAGTCCAAATAGCTAACTTGAAATTGCCCCCTGTTTCAGGCTGCAGAACTACTCCTTAGTGTGGCAGCTAAAAAATACACTTACAGATACAGAAATTCAAACATTTTTTAATATGTGTGTTCTTGCTACCATTTCAGACACAAGCTATCGGCCTGCTCTCATATGACAGGGGACTCCTGCGCTTCCAGAGGTGTTCTCGGCACGTTCACAGGCAGTTCTACACACGAGGTGACTTGCACGCAAACACACGCACACTACCACACATACGCACCTTTCAGAGGAGATAATAATCCGTTATCCATTCAAGGAAAAAAAAAAATATATTTATATCACTGCAATGGCACCTTCAGTGTAAAATGTCACTTCAGCAATGTACATAGGCAGCTCACAGGAACTGGGTTCTTTGCTGTGGCACCTGGCCTGGTGTCCTTGCTAAGATGTGTAGTGCTCCATCCCCTGCATCCGTCCGAGATGGAGCAGTAACAGCCAGGGTGATGAGGAGAGGAAATAACAAAATATATAAATAAAACTGAAGGTAGGAAGAGAAGGCAGAAGAGGAGGGAAAAAAAAAAAATCCAGAAGTCTGCAGGGCTTTGACGCAGTACATTCCTCAAGTGACAACTGGGTGCTGAGTCTTAACGAGTCAGTTATCGCTCGATGGAGAAAAAACAACGGAGTGGGTGGCCCAGAAAAAAAAAAGATAGAGAAAGTAAAAGTCACGCTCTCTTCAGGGACCGACGAGTGCTCAGCATGTGTTTTCCAGAATCAGTGCTATGGAAGACGCAACTGTGGATCCAGAAGGCTTCATGTCTAGTCTATGTTCCTCCATGGTCAATAAGATCGACAGGACGGGCTATGGGGCTGTGAAAGCAAAATCCATTTCCCTGCACAAAAAGAGAACAGGAATGTATTAAACCACGTGCACCAAGACAGACACACAGACCTGCCCGAGTCCCTACTCCTGGATCTCCCAAAGAAGCCCTGCTGTGTTTAGCCAGTCTCTCCTTGGCTTCCCTCACGCTATTTCAAAGTCTTGCTTCCATAGCATATCTTATATACAGATATGTAATCTATCTGTCTATCTATCTATCTATCTATCTATCTATATTTACAAGTGCCACCTCTTTTTTTTTCATCTGCTCTCTTCTAGCTAAACTTACATTCCAGTGGATTCCCCTCATTGGCCATATTTTATTGCAGGGAACACAACCATCAGTGGCAGTGCTGAAAACTCAGCATCTGAGCTGCCTTCACAGTTTTCATTCCATAGGGACACAGTTTTCCATTTTGTGTGGGAAATACTGCACTGTTTTGAATTACCACTACTAGACTCCAAGACAGCAATTTTACAAACTGGCCAGAAAATTGGGTGTATTTTGTTTTTAGATAAAAAGATGATCTCAACAGAATGCAACAGATCTACAGCGAGGAAACTTGAATTATCTCTGCATTTAAGATGCAAAAGAATTTTTCCTGCTGAAAGTACAAATGTCAGGTCTTTAAATGAGTAACTACTTCTTATGTTGCCTGGCAAAATGACATTAAAACATGCTGGTTTAAGTAGGTTTTTTTAAAGAAATCTTAAATTTCTTGAAATGGAAAAGCTTTTATAAGTAATACTGCAGAACACTTTATACTGAGCTGTCATGACTTGACAGGATTCAAATTTAGCATCCCATATTTTGAACATGTTGTTCTCTGAGAAAGTTGGGAATGCAGGAGAGTTAGTGGTCAAAATCAGCAAGTTATTGTTAAAAGTGACAAAAAGTGATGTGAGTGACAACACGGTAAGTGTGACTTGTCCAACTGAGTGAACTGTTTTGGCTTTAGAATAAACTCAATTATTAAAAAAGTCTGACATATAAAGTCACTAAATCATTTCTGAATTTCCTGTCAGGTGCAGACCGGGACCAAAATATTATAGACTAAAGAACCAGTCTTAGCACCATCAAACTATAAATTTCACCTTCTTGACACTGTGCCTGGCATAGCTGAAATGCAATGTCTGTTCTAAAGGACATGTCATGAAAATCCTTCTCCTATTCAGCACAGCATAAGTGGGCCTGTCCTGCATCTTTTCTAAGGTCATCTCACTTCATCCCTCAGAAGGACTTTAAAAGGAATCTAATTTATACAGTCTGTTCAAAAAGGGTAATAGAAGCTTTAATATAAATAAAATTCAAGCCTAAATGTGTTCAGAGCTTTCCTGGATAAAGCTTTATTCTGTGTGACCTACTGAGGACAACCACACTCCCATAGCAGTCTCCTCTACACAGCAACTTTCACTCACTCAACTTCCCATGTGTTCCTCAGAGGAGGTGAAGGGCAGCTTTTCCAGCAAGTCATACTCCATTTTTTCGTCCATACCTGCAGAGGGGCATTAGGCCTCAGCTGTGCAGCCTGTACCTGGCACTCACACTCACAGCTGCCTCGATAATCCAGCCCACGGTGCTGCTTACAAGAGCAAATTTGGTTCCCACAGCCGATCAGACTGGATCACTGTGCCTGAACTGTAATGCTGCTGCACAGCACAGAGCCGTCACCACGCCTGACACCAGAACTGCAAAACCAGGAAGGCTGCATGCACAGTCCCATTTTCCTCTGCTTCCCCTCCCACAAAACCATTGACACCGCAACTAAAACTAGTCTTGCTAAAAACATAAATATTGGTTCTACTGCTGCTCAGGAGAGGGCAGGAAAAGTCCTTGGTTCTCCTCAGTGCATTTATGAGCATCTGTAACGTACAAGGTTATTGTTACTTTCTGTGGGATCCACGTGTGTGAGTTTTTCCATCCAAAACACAAGGGCACCTCTACTGCTCTCAGTGCGAAGGGGGTCAAGCTCTCAGCGCTGAGCTGAGCCCTAAGACACACTCCTACACCTTGTCTGCACATCCTAACACGCAACACCTTGAGAGCAAGACCAGATTTTGAAAGAGTGCAATTTTCACTGTCATCAAATAGAGCAAACAATGGGAAACACTCGGCAATTAGTCTGGGAAACCAGCACAGGTTCTTACAAACAAGTTGGGAACCCCAAATAATGCATACCACAGCATTTTTTTACTTTCCCCCAGCAGTGATGAAATCCTAGCACAGTTTAAGGAATAGAGCACCATGAACCTGTTGGACACTGTACCTTCCGTGAGGCAAAGGGAATTGCTTCTGGAAAGAGAAAAGAAGTCTGAAAGCTCCACAGCCACGATTGTCACAGCTGACTACTGGCGAGATGTTCACAAAATGTCTTTCAGTGGTAGGCTTCAGCACGGCACAACAACAGCCAACAATCTCCCCAGAAGTCCAGTTTTGCCCAGTAATCCACAAGGTGGGTCACTTCATATCTCAAGCCCATAAATGGGCAGATCACTAATTGGCAGGCACTGATTAGCCAAATGATATTCTCACTGAGGTTTCTGTAAGGTATTAGTGATGCATCAAGTCTGCAAAACATATCCTAGGGCAGATTCTTCATTCCAGTGAAAGATGCACAATGGTGGTTTCACCCACGAATAAAACACTATGGTTGTAATCCTACGGGTCACAGGGAGAAGGAGAGTAATGCTGCTGATTTTTCAAGCACAGTATCTGGCAGCAAACATAGCATCAAAACTTGAGTGTGACTTTATATTTATATAGATACACGTATTTTACATATCGTTGATCAACAGAGAAGTATGTTCCAAGAAACAATTTGTTCCAGGTCTGGTCAAAACGACGGCTCGTCATTTCTGGAGGCCCCCCCTTCCCAACACACACGCTCGGCTTCCGCAATCTGTACATCAAGCAATGCTGCAGATCTTTATCTCGACGGGCGAGGAGACGGAGTAAAAAAAGTGCAGTTCTTCAATTAAAGTGCATGGATGAGGTAAACTAATTTCAAGAGTTTTGAGTTTATTCAGTA
The DNA here is from genome assembly GCA_036023395.1 of Myiotriccus ornatus. NCBI lineage: Eukaryota > Metazoa > Chordata > Aves > Passeriformes > Tyrannidae > Myiotriccus > Myiotriccus ornatus. The sequence goes on along the minus strand of JAYRBT010000010.1, from coordinate 17,896,919 downwards.
CTGGCTCAGACGGGAACCATCCTGCCGTGCATCTGTTGCATTTGGGTGCGCATCGCTTGGACACTGCTCAGGATCTTGTTCTGGTGCGCGATGGCCGTGATCCCGATCCTCGCCAGGTCACTGTGGAAAGCAAGAGAAGAAGCGAGGGGCTGAGAACCATGGATCAGATGCTGGTGCAGAGAAAAATATTATCAGTCAACCACAAGCAACATTAGCAAAAGCAAGGCAGATGTACAGAAATGTTTAATTAAATAAGTGGAGGCATTGTGGAGGCATTTTAAAGTTATCCTCCATCCAAATGAAAGGCATTCCATTCCTTTAATGAGTGTAATGATATGCAGCACAAAGCAAAAGAGGCTGATTAAATCCAGATTTACCAGTTTTTTGTTATATCGCTGAGTACTTACTCCTGGTTCATATGCACCACAGCCTCTAGGGTGGTATAGCCAGCAGCTGTGAAGTTATCCTTGTATCGCTCCATTTTCATGGCTTGGAGCCAGTCACCGACAGAAACAACCGCTGAGAACTCAGGGGAGCTGGGATCCAGCAGGGCTGTGCTAGGTCTGGATGCCAAGCAGTGAAAGGACAGAGAAATGGTGTCAGCTGGATCATGAACCACAACCCAAAGTTTAGTCTCTGCAACAATTATCCTCAATGACGAGGCAAAGCAAGGGCGAGACGCTGTGCCCAGCGAAACTGGTGGCTCTGCACATCAACACAGATCAATGCAAGAAACTGAACAAAATACAAAGGAAGAGGCCAATTTTTGCTAAGAAAGAATCTGACCTTAGGTTTCTATTTTTGGTTTGACACCTAATTTGAACCACAACGTTGCTTACAACTTCCACCTCAGATGCAACCAAGTTCACAGAAAACGCTTTTACTTCCACAAACAAAGAAGATGGCAATGCTGGAAGGCCCTCAGTCTGCTGGGTCTGTATCTCACGGGCAGCAATGCCAGACCTTGCCAGTCCTGCATATGTCAGGCCTCAGCTCAGCAGCTATAGAAACACTACTGAAGTATGTGCAAAGGAACTGGGAGCTCACACCCTGCCAGACTGGTTTGGAGGGTAAAACTCAGGGCGGGTTCAGATAAATCCTGTTTCTAGCCAGGTCTGCTCAGTGCATTCAATCAAACTCAGGACAGCAGGGAGTTAATCCCCTCTTTAATCAATCCATTCCTGACCGGAGTGTGTGCCAGGAGTGGCGAGAATCACGCGAGCTTTGATCTTTCTTTGCACTGTGGAATGTGCTTCTCATTTTCCCTTGCACGGATTTGCCAATAATTATTTTCACAAAATTTGCTTCTCTTATTAATATTCCATTTATTATTTCATGTATATCATAAGCCACAGTTTCATCAAACCACTATAAATTACTACTATCTATCTAATCAAAACAACTATCACTTAGCAATTTATCTGAAAATGCACATCAAAGATTAGGTGTGCAATTGCATGGTTACATCTTGCCTGAGGCACTGAGTACACACTGGTTATACTTGGTACAACTCTTTTACTGCACTATCTGACACAAGACCAATCATGGCAACCTATTTATATATAATTATGCTGCATGTATAAAGTCAAACATCAATAATCTTATATGCATATTTGAAATTCATATTCCAAAGATGAGAAATATATTTATAAACAGCCATGAACATGAAATGACCTTGAATAGGCTATTAACTAACATACACACACACACAGAATGACCTTGAACTGACTATTAACTATTGCAAAATCTATATATTTTCAAAGAGCACCTGTAAATTGGAAAGAAAGCAAAATGGAGGAGTTCATACTGTGGTTCTCAAATCAAATTAACACAGCACATCATACTGTGATTCTCACCATGTAAATTATTTAAGCATCAAAGGGAGGATGCATTTTTGCCAGGCTACCAATACAACTGGGGCAATTTGGAAGACATGTGGTGATAGTGGCCTCACAAGGTTAATAATCCCTCTTCAGACAAAATACATTGTAAGCAAGACTCACAAAGGGACAACAAGTTTAAAAAAAGGAAATAGCTTTTTCTACAATGTCGTTCTGTTGAAGGCTGAGACAGAACTGCTGTTACTCCTTTGCTGATTCAAGAAGCTTAATTTTGTATTGCCTAATGGATATTTTTGTACCTTCCCTTCTACTGAAAAATGTATCCCCATTATCTTCCTCTTGCTTCTTTTCTTTTAAGTTTTTTTTTTCCATATTTGCTGTAAGCAAATTTACCTGACAAAGACATTTGAAAAAAGCAGACCAAACCTGGCATAAATTAGTAAAGCTCCTATTACTTCACCAGTATTTCATCAGCTTAAACAAACTGCTGATCTGTCCCAACAAAGATATTTTGGTTTTACCTTACTACTCTGGGAGTTTCCTTCCTGCTGTGCTTCTTTTGCACGTACCAGGTACACCACGCTTAGCAAACAAAACAAATGTAATGCGGGATCGGTGGAGACATGAAACTGGCTTTCCACAAAATTAAATTCAAATTCACATAAAAATTAATCCACACCTTCCCAATGCCCGCAAGGCGTTGGCTGTAATGCCGTAACGCTCATTTGCAAATCCTACACAAATCTAGGGTTTATAAAACTTGATGATGTGCTTTTCCTGCAGAAAACCACATCACTCCTGTTAGCTGCACTGCATTGAGATGACCCTACCCCATTCAAGCCCTTTCACCACGGGGGGAGACGGGAAAGACGCAGCAAACTCTGCCTTCCAACAGAGCTCGAATGCGTCAGAGCTTTTTCAGGACGCGCTTAAGGCTGTGCTATAAACTTGCTCAGCGTCGGTGCGATACAGCAACAGCCCTGCTCGTTCCATTTTCTTTCTCGCAGGGCTGGGCGAGCCCGGGGTGCCCCGGGGGGCCAGCCCTGTGCCAGCACGAGCCCCGTGCTCGCTTGCACAGCGCGGCAGCTGCCGCGCAGCCCCGCTCTGCAGAGCCACGGCGCGCGCCTCGCACCCAGGACTCGCAGCTTTGCCTGTCGCCTCCAGTGCCCTCCCTCGTGCATCACCATCACTAAAGCACAGCTGACCTGGAGCTCTCACTGCCCGTCCTCTTCAGGCTGTTGGGGTTGCGGATGAGTTTGTCCAGCATGTTGACGATCTGTCCAAATTTAGGCCTGTCACTGCGCTCCTTCTGCCAGCAGTCCAGCATCAGCTGATGGAGAGCAATGGGGCAGTCCATCGGGGGTGGCAGCCTGTACCCTTCCTCAATGGCTTTAATAACCTATAAATGGCACAATTAGGAAGGCATTAGAGAACATCAGACACTGCTCACATGTACCACCTGAGCATCATTTATCCTAGGGCAATCCGAACTAGGGTAACAAATCCACAATTAAGTGAAACAACATGGAAAATTTCTCTCAGACTCAGGCAGTTGGTGGCCTCGGAACTGCCATTTCTCCTCAGCAATTCAGAACTAAAAGGGTACAGCATCTGAAACAGATATCAGATACAGGAGGGCAATGTGTCACCAAAGACCACATGGGATACAGGGATGACAGAATAGCCCTGGTTAGAATTAAGCAACTATCGTTGGACAGAGGGTTGGAGAAGCAACAGCTCTACAGGAAATCTTAACTGTATGTCAGTTTTGGGTGCAATATGTTGAAGATTATGTTTTCCCCATAATTTTTAAGGTATAGCAGATCATCCCCTCCCCCTTGTCCCCCTGGGCTAGTTCATCTCTGTGAGTAATACAGGCCTTGCAGAGAATCTGTTCTCTCTATGATCTGAGCCAAGAAATGCAGAGATGGGAACCCTTTTGTGCAGCTCTACAGAAGCCCAACATAGCTTAAGTATGTATTTCATATTTAACAGAATCCAGAGAAACTCGCAAACTCACAAACTTCAAACCCTCCAAAATGGGCCCCAGAGCTCAGTACTCTGATGTCTTCTTAGCTCTCTCAGGAGAACAGGACAGGACCAGGGCTCAGTTCTGATATGACAGGGACACGACCCAAGAGCCTCCAGATCTGAATTAATCGATCTGACAGTGCTGGCAGGATTCACCGTGAGACCAGAAGTGAACTGAGACAGAGTTGCACTAAATTCCCTCGTTCAGTGCTTGTCCAATTAGTGGCTAAAATCCACCAGGAGGACAGCGTGAGGAGTATGCTTGTATTATTAGCAGCTATTCAGTGACCACAAACAAAGTGGCTCTCACTACTCCAGAAAGTATGAAGATTCTTTTGATTTCTCTTGATTCAACAGACACTGAGTATACTTCAAAATCCACTTCTGCTTTTTGTGAAGAGCACTGCTCTTGCCATCATTAAGGAAAAAAAAAAGGCATGTCTATGACATGTACATGTAAAGAGCGTGCAAGAACTATAATATTGGCTTTCCCTGTCCTGTTCAAGACAGCTTTTCAACCTGGTCTAGCAGCACACATGAGCAATGTGCACCAGCCTAACATAAACAGCTCTAATAAAAACAGGTCTGTGTTTGTTGCAGTGAGCTGTGCTGTGCAGACAGGCCTGATATAACCGAGACACATCTGGTGTTTTATTTTCTTGCTAAGTCTTGATGACTTCCTGTTAGCAAAGGAAGGCAAGATTGGGTGCCAGAAGAGACATTTCACATCAGAAGGAAATTAAAATTATATCCCCTGTTTAGATTAAATGCCATCCGTATCTAGACACTCTTTGAAAATGTTCGGCTCTACACAAGAAAGCAGATGACTTGTAAAATGACTTAACCGCTCCCATGACCATATATTCAGATTACCATTTTCTTCTTCCTTTATACCCTTGTAAATCCCCTGGGAAAAGAATTACGGATAATCTAGGCTTCATTTTCACTGGGATTTTTTTATTTTCATTTAATAAAAATTCTATTAGCAAAAGCTCTTATTAGCATTATTATTAAATACCCTTCTGGAATAGCAGCCATTGTGCATGCTCCCTCTTGGAATACACTGAAGTAGTCCAGATGGTACAGTTAAACAGGACATGCATAATTTAAGAATGGTCATTTCCAAAAGCTGCTTTTTAATGCCCTCAGGGGGGCAGCTATGCCATTGTCACAAGGATGCTCTGACTGGTAATCAGAATTGGATTTCATGTGTTGATTTAGATATCCTACAAGAAATAAAATCACCTGAAACAAGCATAGAGGAGCTTCAAGAATTAACTAGCAATAGGAAGCCCAATTAAATTCAAATGTTTTTTTCCTAAAGACATTCAATAAACTCAAGATTTAATATGAACATTCAAATCTTCCCTCTCCTGACAGTATTACAGTCTGACAGTTTAAATATATTGGCTTCCCTTTCCTCCATTTTTCTTTCTTACATTAGTTGCCTTTTTTTTTTTTTTTTTTTTTTTTAAATTAAAACCCCAAACAAATAAAACTCATTCACAAGTTACAGATCCTTACTTGAAAACTCCCTATTCCCTGACTGGAGATCACGCTTCAAGTATTCAAGGAATTTTAGTTCCAGAGAAGTTCCCTGAGAAAACAGGGAGTCTACCACCTGTAACATCCTTCTAAAAACCTGGAATAAACGTCTTATAACCATATAGCAATTGACACAGAAACACATCAGCAGACATCTAAGGACAAAGATAAAGGCAAGGAGGGAGGAAAGAGAGAGAAAATTAAGAGGAAGCTCAGAAGGAGACTCACATCTTGATTGGACATATCCCAGTAAGGTCTTTCTCCATAGGACATCACTTCCCACATGACGATGCCATAGCTCCACACATCACTGGCTGATGTGAATTTACGGTAGGCAATTGCCTCTGGTGCAGTCCACCTGATGGGGATCTTGCCACCCTGTCACGAATAAAAGAAACCACAGGCTAGTGAGTCACTGACCCCGTAATGTGCGTGGCTGACACTGTTCTACACATTAAAAATACAAAATGTTTTTTTTGTATACAGCTTCAGAATCCTTCTTAAAAAGGCATCCACTTTCTCTCTTGCTTGCCATAAAACTGTCAGATCCAACCAGGAGGCAATGCTGCCCATCTGTTTTCTTTAGTCACAAGGAGGCGAACCAGTAAATTGTTAAATGTATTTTTATCAGCCCCTCCAAGAGATCTCTGCTCAGGGCTATGCTGAAGCCTGAGAACAAGCCAGGGGTTTTACAAAGTATATATTAGAGATTTAGTTGACAAAACAAATAAGTACACGCTGTTAATTACTATTTCCTTGCTTGCCTGTCTGACCTGTTTGGCCTGTTTCAGAAAAATGGGATTATAAACGTTTTGCTTTTCAAAAAGGTAAAATAAAGAGAGGATAAACTGGAAAGATTTATGAATACATTGGTGTTTCCCATGGGCAATATCCCAACTCCTACCAGAGATGTGAGAGGGCAAGCAAGCCTCTGGGCTCTCCCAGACCCTGGGGGAGGAGTTCAACACCAGACCATGGTACAAAGCTGCTTTTGATACCTGTTGGAGAGAGCTACCTCTTCTTACAATACTTCTTTTTGAATAAATAAAAACACTTGGGCATCTGATAAGGACCACTGAGGTCCTGCACTGTTTAAAAAGGAACTCACTCCATCCTGTTTATCTGATTTTGCCTTAGCTGAGTGATCCCAGGCCAGAGATTTCTCCTTTTGTTTATGCTAATATGTAAGGTGTTTTTAATTGAGCTTTTGGTTTCCTGCAGTTCCATCTGGGGAATGACTTAAGCTGAACAAAGGTTTTCGGGCTTTTTCATTTGCTTTTATGCTGTTTTGATTAAGTTTGTTTTGGTAGTTTTTTTCCCAACAACCTTCCAGATAGTTTTTATCCATAACTGAGTGCAGCATATGCATACTTAATGGTATATTGTTCTAGTATATCTCTCAAATGTTTAATATGGACTTCTTCCAAAGCCAAGGGAAATCAAAAGGGGTCCTTCTCCTAGCTTCTTTGGCCTTTGCATCAGGCCCTTTGTGAATCAGATTGTGGCAATATGTACCTTGTGAGGCTATAGGATGCTCTCACTTTAATAAGCTATACTACTAACAGGAGCAGAACACACCATTCTCTTATAAAAGCCTGCTTTAAAAATTGCATTCTACAGCATTGTCTCTGGTTATGCAAAAGCTTTATTCCTCCTTTCAGACACAGATGCATGGACATTATTTATAGATGGTTGTTGTTCCAAAAATTGTCAATTAGCTCTTCATATTTAGTTGCTTGAGCACGGTGGAGTTAATTCAAAATTTCCTGATTCTTCATTACTCATACCAAACAAAGACAATGACTGAAAAGCAAATGTCATGGATTCTCTTTAGTTTACTCTTGAGAGCAAACATAATGCTGTATCTCCACTCGCTAAATTTAAAGGGAAGCTTTTCAGTCATTTCTATCTTGCCCTTGTATACTTGTCTAAACTCTAATTTCCCTAAATCTAGCTTTTCAGATCTCTGCTTCTACTTCTTCTACTTGCCACCCTTATGAGTGAGAAAAAGCAAGGCTGGCCAGCATTTAATACTACATGAGTCTATCCTTCCCTGTAATGAACTGTGAATCCATTAAAGGATGAGTGTGTGGATTAAACGGTGAGATCTGAGTGCTGCAAACAAACTCTGCACTAGAGAGAACAGATGGAGAATGGCAGATATTTAAAAATGAAGAAAATAAGCAATTAAAAAAGGAGACCTTATAAACTCGGACTTTTTTTTCTTTGCATGCATGTTGATATCGGAGGTATTGGTACAAAGACTGGTAATGACTGGGATGTTGTTTTGTGGCCAGAAGTACTTGCATTAGCCCTATTCCACAAGCAGCATATTAAAATGGCTTTAGCAAAATTAGTTAACAGTGGGATGCTGAAATACAGATAAAATGGGAAAGAAACAAAAAAATGGGAATGCAGGCCTCACACTATTCCCAGTACAAATTATTTAGGTCAAATTTACGACTGGCTTTGTGATGGGCAAGAGTGGACTTTTTTTTTTTTTTTTTTTGGTGGCATGTCTACACTTGCTGTACCAAACCTCAGTAAGACCAGCCACTTGAAAACCATTAGGCACATTTGTAGATATCTGAAGTAACAGAAGTCCAGGCTCTAATTTCCAGCATCAGATTCCTGTCACGCGCTCTACCACACCGAAGGAACCAGCGGAATACAGGGGTCACCTCCTCAGAGAAGAAATACTGATGTGGCCACTGCTGTAGCAACAGCACTCCATCAGTTTATACCACCTATGGAGTCTGGGCCAATGTTTACTTTTAGGTTGTGCTATAGCTTTTCACTTGTGACTGAGCTTATTTTAAAACAAACCACTGTCACCTCCCACACAGTCAAACAAAACCAACACGTAGGCAAGACAACCCACTGGACATTTTCTTTCCCTCCTTACCCGTGTGGTATAAGCTGCTTCTGGGTCATCTTCCAGGACCCGGGACATGCCGAAATCAGACACTTTGCAGACCAAGTTGCTGTTGACCAGGATGTTGCGAGCAGCGAGATCCCGATGCACGTAACTCATGTCAGAGAGATACTTCATTCCCGAGCCAATGCCACGAAGCATCCCCACCAACTGGATGACTGTAAATCTGCCATCATTCTTCTGCATGTGGGGAAAGGAAGAAAATCACAGAGTATTAAGCTAAAAGCTACGTTATTGCCATTGCTGAAACTGGCAAAGAGCATAGCTCTGGATTCCCATCTTCTCTCAATAAAATGCAATGTTATTTCCTCACTCTCCTGATGAGTGTCTATAATTCACCAGTAAAGTAAAAACCCAGAGCTTCTGTCACAGCTTCCAGTGATGCAGCATCCAGTTTGCAATGAATCTGGTTTTAATGAGTCTACAGCACTGAGATGCTTTCAAAAATGGAGCAAATCAGAAGTGGCCCCATTAAATATACTGCTATTTTTTAAATTACATTTATACTATACTCTCCCCCTTTATATTTATTCTGGTTTTCGATAGAAGCAACACCAGAAAACAGAATTTCCCAAGTACAAACATAATTTTTTTTAAAAGTGCTGAATTTTCAGTATCTTTCTGGGGGGAAAAAAAAAAAAGAAAGAAAGAAAACCAGGAAATGTTTCCCAGTATAAGATCTCCTTAGCTTTTGAAGAAATCACCTACCCTGAGGAAGGCATCCAAGGAGCCATTCTCCATGTACTCCGTTATGATCATTACCGGTTTACCTAGAGTTCGCAGAAAGAAAAACACAATTCCTTGATGAACGCCGATGTTAATGGGATGAAAATGGGTTGCACATGATTTTACTGCCAAGACACCTGGCTTACACAATCTAATTTAATTTGAAATGCACCAAGCTTATGCCTCAGCTGTGGGGAGCAAGAGAAGAAATATTATAGGACAGAAACATTTAAAAGGCCCATCTGGAAGGTTAACCCTTTGACTGACTCATTGACAAGGTCTTTAACTAAAGTGGCTCCTGTTCTCTAAGGAATATATGAATTGACAATTGAGAGCTAAAAACCAAAGATCTGTTCAAACCTGACAAAAATCTTTACCGTAATTAAATTACTTGCACACTAGAAAAATGGAATTTGTGAATGGTTTGGTCTCTCTGCCTCTTTTGAAAGATCAATGCTTTAAATGAGTTAGGAGCTGTCAGGAGCTACAAGGTATTTCAAGACAACTGGATTCAAGAACGAAAAATACAGGCTGTTCCTCTAAAATTTCTCTGTCCCGAATTTGTATTCTGTGTCTCTCATTATTTATAAATAAGCCAAAACTATTTGCCTCCCGAAGTCAACCACAGGCTAAATGATTCAATGCACTGCATGACATGTGGGGCACAGTGCTGGCAGCACTCAGCTCCCCGTGCTGCAACTGGAGAGCCAGGCTGGGCAACCTGAGGAGAAATGTCATGTCACTGACACAGGCACGCTTTCTAGGCACTCTCCTGCCCAAAACAGCAGCAAACACATAAATAATGCTTGATGTTGTCTTTGGGTTTTGTAAAGGTCATACAGTGCTGAAACCGAAAACACTTAGGTACATTGAAGTGGCACTAGTTATTCTTTGGAGTAAAATCATGCTGGATATTTGGAATACAGGTACTTGTGGAAATAGGTCCAATAACATTCCAAAAGTGAGCAGTGGGACAAGTACAGAAGTGACTTACCAAATGTCAAACAGCAAAAGCCTGGTCCCAAGATGAGCTCTATTAAGCTCACCTGAAGTCAGAGGAGTGCTGGACAATCAGTGCTGTCTGACACGGCATCCCTTCCTCTCACCTATGCTTTACCTACAGGTACTATAGAGTTTCTTCCTAAATAAAAGATGGAGTCCCAGAGAAATTCAGCTTTTACTTCCTGGAGCAGCTCTGAATAAGGAAACATTGAGGAAAGAAGGCTTCAATGGCCATATCACCCAGACTGTAGATAGCTCCACTCTGTCTTGGCATGAGAGGTATCAGAATAACTCAATTCTTCTTTGCTTCTGTCAGCAGCAAGTATTTGCTCCTGAAAAACCATCTCTCAAAATTACCCTACTGTGAAATGTTGCAGCATTTACAGTTCCCCTAATAATTTCTACCTCAGTGTGTCTTTCACCAAGATGCTCTTCTCTTCATTTGTCAGGGATTTCTGGTTTTGAAGTAACCTTTTTTTAATTAGAAACAGTATTCTATAAGGCCTGTCTGTACAGAAAATTTTACATTTCACTTAGGCCAAGATCTATGTGCAATGCATCATTTATTTTACTCATCATTACTTATTTCACCTTTTCAGTTCCAACCTATCCTTTGCAGGCCTTTTACTATTCCTGCTTTTACTTCTCTTCCTGCTGATATCCAAACTCTTACTGCTTTGGTCCCATGCAAGCTGTCAATGAAATGCCAGCCTGGCAGTGGAACCCTTCCTGATTTGCATGAATGCTGCATTTGTGCAATGGTTTTGCACAAAGCAAACTGCTTGCCAGATGAAGGGCTCAGTGACCTTGGCTGAGTACATCCTTAAGTAAAAGGATGTGATAAAACAACATTCTCCCTCGAATTCACCTTTACAAGCATTTTTTGGTAAAAAGAGGAAGGTCTCCAACCAAATCTGCACATAGCAGTGTTTCATTTATCCTTTGCAACTGTGACACCAACCCTTCCACTGAACAAATACAGCTAAATGAGTTTTAATTAACCTTCCTCAATCAAAAGATACTATGTCAACGCAGAAGGGAAGAAAGGGAGACTCTTTCAGTGCATTAACATGTAATTTCATTACTCAGGCACTTCTTTAGCAGGGGAGGGGGATAGAGAGCGGAGGGAGAAGTTACCATCAGCGAGTCAATTATTAAAGTACTTGACTAGCAACCAATAATTTATTCATGGTTTTTTGCTGCCTCTCTCAACCCCCATCCACACCACTATTTATCTCACGTTTTAATTTTCACTTTATTAAATGCATTCATTTATCACAGCGTTCAGAAAACCTGCGGAGAAATTGAGACAAATGTCTCCTTAAGTAGCCCTGTTTACCCGGGGGCCCAGCTCGGAGCTAACGGAGCCGGGAGCCGCGGGAGCATCGCTCGCTGCGAGCCCGGGAACGGAGCGCTCCCGGGTCAGGCCACCGCCTCCTCGGTGAAAATCCCAAATCACTTCCATTCACTGACAACTGCATTATGCAAATGCACACGGGTCATTTATAACTGCTAGAGCTGTAAGAGCTCAGGGGGTTCCACCTCGGTGTGATTTCAACATAAAGATTCCTCCGCTGCCTTTCTTTTGCAGGGGTGCTAAGAAAAATCACCGTCTGCAGCAAACACCGTGGCCTGATCACAACCTGCCTCCCTTTTCTCACAGCAACACAGAGAGAGACTCAGACCTTCCACATTTAAACACAGCACTATCTTTCAATTTTAGGTTCGAAGGAGGCTCTCAGTAAAGGATGGTCAAAATTAGTCCAAACTGCTATTTGTCTTGAAAAGCAAACTGCCACACACTGTATGAGCCATTTTCAACAACTGAGAGAAGGCAGAGTAGGAGACAGCAACACAAACAAGCAGGTTAAGATTTCCAGAAATGCAAATGGCAGAGTAAATATCCAGCTCTCACTGACATTCGAGAGGGACAGGGTTTTATAGTGGTATTGATGGTTTTGACAACCCTCTCTGAGAAATACGTTGTTCTTCTAGTAATACTTTTCAACTTTTCATGCATCCCTAATTTCAATTCCTCACTCTGTTAATACCCTGCATTCACGTTCACCACGTACACCATCAGATGAAGAAGGTAAGCTTCAACAAATTCCACTCTGACAGCAGCTCACAAGATCACTGTCTGCTTTCTTTGTACCCTAGCCCTGACATCCAAAGGGTCTTTTAGGATTAGCAATCAGTGCCAGGCTTTGCCAACATGCTACCTAGGGCAGGTGGAGTAGGGACAATAACGACATCATCACAGTGGCACCTTATCAGGTCAGAGCCAAGCACGGCTGTCTCACGGGTGTATTTTCAGTTCCAGCCCAGACAGCATCTAGCAAGCACTGTCACTCTCTTCCTGAGGCAGAGTTCATGGCACAGTGAATGCTGACAGACTTAAAGAAACCCCAAACCAACCAAACAAAAAGATCAGCCAGGTAAATTCTGCAGAGTGAAATCAGCACACCTGTATATCAGAGAACACAAGTTAAGCAGGTTTCACGCCAAAATAGCCTACTGCATTTTAGAGGCTTGCCCCTTACATCTGTGCTTTGTACCTTAAACATACGACTGCGAGGTTTGTTTTGGTATTTTTCCCCCAACCATTTTGAATTCTTTGCTCACCATCTGCTTTTGCCTATCCTTTAACCATCAGCTCAGTCGAGCAAAGATGTAAAAGATGCCTGCTTGGCATAGCAAGAAGGAGGGGAAAAAAAGCCAACCCCTGCAGTATTAATTCCCCCTACAAAATCTTGTACAAGCTGCCTACAGACAGAGTATCAGTTGAAACCGTAAACCCATTTATAGCTGACAACAAGATTAATGACTTGTCCTGCACTGATTTCCTCCTATTAGCTATCAGTGGATCTGTTCCATCTGTCATTTTACGGGAAGGAGGGTAAAAAGGAAAAAAAAAGCCAGCACACACGACACAGACTTAATTTCTCAGTGACTTCCAAATTGGACTTGTCACGAAAATGACCTACTTACATTTAGTAACTACACCTTCCAAGTGGATGATATTGGGGTGGTCAAATTGTCCCATGATACTGGCCTCACTCAAGAAGTCTCTCCTTTGTTTATCGGTGTAACCAGCTTTTAGAGTCTTGATAGCCACACAGATCTCTCTTTTTCCTGGTACTTTGAGACGTCCACTGCACACTTCACCAAACTCCCCTTAAGAAAAAAGGCAAAAGAAACCGTAATCATGAACGTGAACCATGCACTTGTGTTGTCAAACTGTTATGTCAGTGCATTTGGGGGAACTGTCACACAAAAACCACAGGATCACGTTTCCTAAAAGCAAATTTAAAAGTATATTTACAGAAAAAAAAATTGCAAAAGTTCTGGCACTTACCCACACCAATAACTTTTTCAATCTTTATGCAGGAGGCATCGATTTCTTTGGCAAATTCCCTCACAGCTTGGTTTGGATCCTCGTATGTAAAAGGATCCACATATGTTCTAACACCTGCAAGGCAGAAATATTTTATTTGAAGTCACTGATCTACATGCTGCTGAACACAGAACATATGAGACTGAAGCCTTAATGATATACAACAGCAAAGAGAGTGTACAATAAAAATGTACTGTAAGCCAGGAATGACTGATGAAGGAAGGAACGACTTTAATGTATTTCCCCCCCCCAGTGCAATATTTTAAAATGTAAACATTTAATAGTTCCCAATATTGATGTAAGGAATCAGGCTTTTGCCAATTAATGAGCTTCACAAATCACTGCCACCACTAACAGGCCAATCACCTGTCTATGGATTTGTGAGACTAAAACACATCCCATTTTTCCTATGGAAGCCAGGAAATTCTAATCTCAGGTCCTGGGCTTGGTACCTGGATGACTGAGATGGAAGTGACAACAGGATTGATTCAGTGCTGGGAAAAAGGCAGCAAAGTTGACATTCCCTTTCCTTCAGGATTGCCTCTGGCTCATTCAAAAACTTTTTTAGCAGTGTATCGTGGGGAGAAATCCTGCCTAAGTATCAGTGGCCAAGAACAGGTATCTTTCAGTGCCAAGGAACACTGAAAACATTGGATAAACCTTTCTCCTGTCTGTACCCTCAAAACTTTTTACCCAGATACTTCTATTTTCCCCGTTACTAAAGCCTGGAAGCAGGATGAAACAAGAAATAAATTCATCTCAAGAGGAATGTGATCCCCTATTTCCCCAGCACCAAAATATGAGAGGTGTTTTACGATCCAAATCAAAAAACCCCAAGCACCGCGGCCTTTTACCTTGGTTCAAATGTTTCTCCTCATCTGCCTCTTGCTTAGCCTTGCTGTACTTACTGCGCCTGTCAGAACAAAGCAGAGCATTGGAGTTCAAAATAAGTATCTCACCCTGAGACAAGCTCAGTCGCCCTGACTCGCTGAGACTTGAGCTGCTGGCACCTGCCACAGCCCCATGACACAACACACACCAGCGGGGCAGGAGGATCCTCTCCTCACACTCCTCTGAGTGTTACTGGCATCAGCAGAGCGTCAAGGGAAGCACAAACCTAACTGCATCTCCACGTTTAAAGAAAGAAAAGAACGTTTGCATTTCGGCTGCTTTTTCTTCGAATGTACATTTGCAACTGGGGGGACAAATTTGCTTTTTGGCCTGGCCACATCAGGATTTCAGTGCTACAACAGAGGTGTTTGATTGATTTTAAAATGTAATTAGGCAAATGCCAATATCAATATACTTACTTAACTGCAAACTTAAACTGGAAACAAGTCTCCACACAGAAATTGGAATCTCAGCAAAAAAAATCCCCACCAACTGTGACCATCAACAATGCAGATCCCAAGGATTTTGTTTTATTCTTTTAATCACTGTATAATTAAAGGGGCTGAAGAGCTCCTGATGCCAGAGCTCGTCTACCAACCCTCTGAGCTGGAGACAATAATGTAGTATAGTATGTTAATTTTATGGATCTACACTTACATCCATGATATTGTATCTAGTTATGTATTTAATTAGTTCAGCTGTAAACTTCAGTGAATAAGTAGCATTAAGAAAAGTTAATACAAGAGGTTGGTCCATTAGGGAGGATATTGAGGAGTCAGCTCAGCCATATGTGCAGGGATTTGAAGTTCCCTTGCATCTAATGGTATGTAGATGCCAAGATCTGATTTGGGCTTTTACCCATCCATCACTGAATGTTCAGAATCAAGCACAGCAACAGACACTGCTGCAGAGAAGAGCTTACTCTCAGTTTGCCTGTTCCTATGGAAATCCAAGTCTTCCAGTGTGTCAGACCCAGCTAACTGGCCAAGAGTTTGGGGCGAAGAGAAGAGGGAAGGCAGAAGCAGAAACCAAGCCTGGAGAATAGGAGGCAACACTGGTACTGGCTGCAACGTGCAGCTGCTGCCTGGAGTGGGGCCTGCCAGGGCTACAGGGGTGAGACAGGGTTAAAAGGCTGAAAATGGTGAAAAAGGAGAGGAGGCAAATGGGAACAGGTGAAACAAAGACCTATGGGGAGATGTGAGTTTAAAGGGGTCAAAAAACTTGCAGATAACAGGAAGAAAACACATGACTGAGAGCCTTGCTTGCAGCTAATCATCCTGAGTCTCACCATTCCCCTCCCATCAGCAAAACCCTTCTGCCCTTTAGCAAAAAGTATCTCACTTCTGTCTCTGCCTGTGGGGAATGGCAGCTTCTCATCACTGCCAGCCGGGAGGCCATTTCCCAGCCTTTGGCTTTGCAGTCAGTGCTGCGTGTTAAACACACTATGCCAATAATTAAAAAAAAAAGAAATTAACCATGAAACAGAAGGGAAAAAAAAATCCCATTTGACATGTGAAGACTAGCTGACCTTTGAACCAAGCCTCACAGCTCCCAACATTGACAGGACTTGTGTTCAGCCAGAGAAAGCAGGTACACATCCAACCATAAGCCTTTGGGAGTTTCTTTTCTTGATAAAAATCATTGAAACTCAAGTGGCTCCAAATCACAGGAAGACCATTATTAGAAATCACACTAGATCCAAAAATCATTTAATTCGCCCCAGAACTGGTGTAATAAGCTGAGTTAAATAATGGGATGATGTTCTGCTCCCAGCTACTGAACTAAGACAGAAGAGGTGGCACAAATCTCGTCCAGTGCCACATGGGATCAGGTCAGTTAGGGGGACTGCAGAGATGGTTTCAGGTATTATACAACTTCTCTCAGAGGAAAGAAAAAAAAGGGGGGGGGGGCGGGAAGAATTCTGCTTTTTAATCAGGACCTTTCAAATTCATTTTACTAATATTCAGGCACAGATGGGAAATACGAAATGCAAACAGGCTTTGCATGAAAGCATTTCAAGTATGAAAAAAATTCTCTTTATCTTATTTTTAAAAAGTACAAGCACCCTAACAACAGATTAAAAAATAACCTTCCCCCACTAAAACCCAAAGACATGCAAAAAGCGAAGGGAAACAAAGGGATTACTGTTCAAGCAATATAATTGTAGCTTATTAAGTTTAAATAATACCTTCCAAACTAACTACCTACTTCCACTTCTCCCCGTGTCACCTGTTGACCTCTCCTGCCTGGCTTTGGGCAGGACACTGCTGTGTGCCATTGTGTCTGGGAGCAGCCCAGGAGTCCTGCACCACGGGGCACAGGGGCTGGGGCTGCCCCTGGGGCAGCTCACCTGAGTGGCAGAAGGGAGCCTTTGTCACAGATTTGAAGCCCGTAATTACAGGGATTTTGGCGGTGGTGATTAAATAGCCGGCATTCAGGAAAAGAACACAGAAGCTTTCAGAAACTGCAGGGGTCAGAGGCACAGGCAGAGCTACAGGTGGGGGCTGGTGATGAAGAGGAGGTAACAACGCAGGGTATTAGCAGGCACTGAGGTGAAACAGCAGGGCCCTGGCGCCACGCTGCTGCTGCTCCCACCTCCTCCTCCACGCACAAAAGAGGGGCTGGGGGTGCTCAGGCACCAGGCTGGCAGAGCACCTGCTCCGACACCACCAGCAAAAGGTGGGCAAATGCATTCAGCTGTTGGTGGAGCTGACACAAATCAATTTATCAGCTGGAAGAACTCCTGACAGAAACTTCCAGATGTTCAGAGGAACATCCTACTCCACTCAAGTCCTTTTATAAAGTGTCTGTGTTTTATACTTTCTCTAGTCCTTTACAACTCTGTTTGAGATACCATAATTTCCCTCAGCATTCCTGCAGAGCAGGGTTTAGAAACACCCACACCACCTCCTGCACAGTGCTGCTCGGTGGATGTGCCATCCAAACCTCGGTAACTTCAAACGAACATCAGGCAGATTAGTTCTCACATTAACACAAACGCAGTGGTCGCAGGACAGAACCAAACAGCTTGAGCTGCCTGAAGGCAAAGTCCTTTGACAAATTCTGCTGTAAAGATGAATTTTGGGATTTGAACAATGCCCTGAGAAAAAAACTTGATGCCAAATTACTAGTAATAGCCCAGTGTTCAAAAGTGAGCACCTACAGCATATGCCCAGTTCCCACATTTGGCTCGTGGATGCACAGAGGCCATGTCTGCAGGCCAAGGCATGGGTTTGATTGCACAAATATGACTTTTAGGTCATGGCTAGATTACAAAACCTCCTCATGGGGACTCTGTGAACCGAAAAGCTTGTTCTCATCTAAAGTAATTTGGGAACAAAGTATAATTATTTTGCTATTAACTTCTGCTGGTGCAGGAACATCATGAAATATCCCCAAAGCCCACACCTCTAAATGACACTGGTATAGTGGTTAAAATCATTAGAGTTAACAGTGAATATTAAAGTAGATTCTGTTTATTGAGAGCTACTTCCAGGGACTGGAGAGATGTGTATTGAGGAGGGCTATTAATTAGCAAGGCACCGTGCATTAGTATGCACAGAGCACCTTCGCTGTCCTGGTATTTCATTCATCTTGCTATGTCCTTCCCCTTGCACGGCCTCTCTGAGAGCTACCAGCGTGGAGCCACGGGACATCTCAGAGCCCGTGGCCACCTGGGTACCTTTATCTCCATTCCCACCAGTGTCTGGACCAGCCTTTTGTCCCCTGCTGCCCAGGGTGTTCTTTGTGGTGCCTCTGCCTGGGCTGCACACGCGTGGGCAGAGACAGCTGAGCGGACATTCTGAGCGGTGAGGGGACCTGCCTGAGATCAGCGGGTCTGTCAGTACCTGGCTCCAGGCAGCCTTTCCTCTGACAGCTTTATGGCCGATACTAACGAGAATCAATATGAGGCCAAGGGGTTGACAGTTCATTTTCTAAAGAGTGATCCATTGAGGGCCAATCACCAAGCAGTGTTTATCAGCCTTGGGAGGAGGCATTTTTTTACAGGGGGAGGAGGGGGAGGAATCATCTCAAAGTAGCTCGACAGGCTCAATTCTCCAAGGTGGCGACTCATAATTAGAAATCCAATGTATCCTGCTATCAATCCTGCCTTAAATAATAAAATGATCAATAAAAGCGGAGAGGAGATTAAGTCATCAAGCTCAGTGATGCTATTTTCTGTTGCAACGGCTTTTAATAAACCTGTCTCTCTGCATCACATTTTCATATGTTCTGCTCTTCTTTCTTCTTGCCGGCATGGAGGCTTTGAGTTAAACACCCACAGAAAGCTACCACAATGCATGTCTACTTTCCAGATATTACAATCATAGTCACTTAACTGCTCTCTAGAACGATTTAAAAAGAGCAAATCAAGAGGAATTTGTGCACATTTACAGCTGATGTCATTAAGCTGACCAACAGAGACTGAAAAAATGTGCATCCCTCAGATCCTGGGCTTCAGATGCAGTAACAATACAACCAGTTTTATCTCAAAATTACACTGAAGCAAGATCATGCTGATCTTTTAAAATGAGACTGAACACAAAGATGAAGACAGAAACACTCACACTGTGTTTCTGCCACACTGTCCTCCCACTCACAGGATTGTTCCTGATGCCTGGGTTGAATCTGGGAGAATGAACAAGTACTTGGTAGAAGATTATAGTGCTGTTTTGATGAAATAACCATCGATCCAGTCTGCTGTGTTACTGCATATGATGCTGAATGACTGTGCCTTAAATTTTACAGTCATATCCACTGACATAGGAAGGAGTAACCCAAAAGACTAATGCAAACTCATACAGACTAGCACAGAATCACAAGCATAGCAGTCTGATGGCTTAGTTCACAACAGTGCCATTGTTTATTCCCTATCAGGAGTCAATCCAAGAAAATCTACTGTACCCATACCCATTAAACTTAACTTCAAATTACACTAACCACAAATCTCTAGTTGGCTTGCCTCTCAATGCCAGTTATTGGAATCAGCTTTGCATTTGAAGGGCAAATAGAGCTGGAACTATTGCCATTACATCACATGCTGCTTGGTACTAATGTTGAGAAGATCAAAGCTACATGGGAGAAGGCTTGTAATGCAAATGTACTGTTTATGATGCTAATCAAAGAATTTAGCTTTGTTTGGAGGAGACAAAAAGCTCCCTGATGAAAGAAAAAGAGGGAGAGAGAAGCTTAAGTTCTTACCTCCTGCTGATGACAAAGGCTGCGATGAGAATGACCACAAGAACAACACTGCCAGCCACTGAAACAAGAAGCACTGTGGGATTGGTACCATCGCCAATGATGGGGGAAGGAACTGAAAACAGAAGAGGGAGCATTAGTGTCAGACACCCTCAAAAAATCAACCTAGGTAGCACTCAGTGAGCTTTCTGGCTTGTGAAGGCAGTTTAGAGTAGCACTCAAATCTACTTTCAGGCCTTTATTATATAGTAATTTGACACAATTTTCCAACAGGGTGCTAATGAGCTGAAGACATGATGTTTGATAATGATTTGGGGAACTTAAGTTCACTGGGAACAAGCACTCCCTCTCCTTCTCTCCTTCAGCGCTGCTCAGATGGTATAATGGCTAACTTTTTTTGCCTTTCTAATTGCTTTCCACACTTCTTTCCTCCTCCTTTATCTCTCAGTGGGGCCAGATGATCACTCCCTAGGCTGACACAAAGAGAGTAAGTTATTTTAAAATGTCTACCCTCTTCCTGGTGGATTGATTACTTTCAGTTGTTAACATCCTGAAGGATGTTGCCACTAACTGGCATGACCCTAACTTGATTTAAGCAGACCTGTATGTCCAAAATAAAATAGGCTTGGTCACACTGCCTTCCTGCCACAGAAAAGCAAACATTCTGGGGACTAAATTTGCACGTTTCCTTGAGCAGAGTGAAAAGCTCTGCTGACAATGTAATTCAAACATTCTTGTCTTTATATGGCTGTCTAAGGAAAAGTGCAAATACATGAGCTGATGTAGGACACCTAAATAATCTATGTCAATAGCTTGCAAAGAGGAGTAACAGGGTTCTGTTCTCCTTAAAATAAGATATTCCAGAAACGTGCAAAAATCCACATCTACAGAAACAAAAATCTCTCAAGCATCAATAGCTTCCAGGTGTTCATAGGGTGCCCGTTACCTTAAGCCACACCGAAGCACTGTCATTGCTAGAATCTAGAACACAGCACATCCAAATAGATGTCTCGGGCCAGATTCACGGCATCACAAACAGCCATGTGGCCACGGAAGAACATTTCCTCAGAACAGGCACCCTACAGCCCAACCATCCACCAGGAAACTCCCAGCACGCAGCTCAGTTACATCTTCACTCTTCGCTCAGGGGAAAGCAGAGCAATTCCGTGGGCCTGTCATTACCTGTGTTAGTTGTGAACTCGAAGGGCCCGCTGAAGTCTCCGTACCCTGCTGCTGTCCTGGCCCGCACGTGAAACACGTATGAAGTGAGGGGGTTCAGGCCCTTGATGTCGGTGTTCCTGGAGGCCGTCTTCACAATGCGGTAGCTGCGCTCGTTTTGGTCCTGCCAACGACAGAACAAACACGGCGGTGACCCAGCAAAAACGCCTCGCTGTGCCACCAACCACGGAGCCCCATTTCCTTGCCAAAGCTGTCATGGTGGAAAAATATGAGTTAACAATGATGGAATTCTCAAAGTATGTCCTGAGGGCTCCTGCTGTTGGCCTTGCTCAATACCCCTAGCACTGCGTGCTGCGTGGGGCTCCGAGCAAGCCAAAAAAGGATGATGAGGCGGTAGGTATGATGCTCATATATCACTGATTATTTAAGAAATCACACAATGAAAACCTTTGGAAAACAGCCAAGTGTTCAAATAGGATTCTCTCGATGAGCAAGCACATTTTACTCACACATGCTGGCACTTTCTTTTTCTTCCCACCAGCCAAAAGCCACATAAAAAAATTGATAAAAATATTTTAAGAAAGACTTAGAAAATATCTTCCAGAAAGTCCAATCTTAAAAATTGTTCTATTTTTGCCTGGAAAATCCACCAGAAAATGTAATAATCTAGCTTGTCTGCAAGTCAGATGCCTTTTTCTGTATGTGTTAGAAAAGCAAGTGATTGCCTTTATAAAAAAAATTTTTGAAGCATGCATGTGCGTATGAGAGACAGCACACACAAGCAAGAGCAGGTAATTGTTCATTTTTGCAGAGAACCTTCAAAGAAAATAGCTCTTTTCATAATTCCATACTTGAGAAGTTATTTGGAGGAATAACATCTCCCTCTAACTTGAAAAGTATGAAGAACGTAATTTTCTTTCCTTATTCTCTATTAAAAGCCAGCCAGTCCACACTATCACTCTAAGCAGAAGCTATCGGCAAACAGATCTTATTATTATGACTCTGTTATATACTTCATTATTATACTGCTGTCTATGAAGTAAAGCTAATGTCTCACTTCTGCCCGACATTATTGATTCTCATTGTAACTATGATTGCTACAAAAGCTCAGTTCCTAGGTAGGAAAAAAAAATAACCAAATAGACTCATACCATACAGCTGGAACAGCCTATGAGCTTTATTCTTCCAAGCAACCATTCAAGTGCATGAAATCCTTAATTGGATTTTATTAAACTGAATCTATTTGGTTTCAAATGACGGAATCCTATCTGGAATTGAAAAGCAACGGAATGAAGTATAAAGCTCTACCCAAACCCAAAGGAAACTCCCTGCTTGTCGATTTTTGAACAGTACCTTTTCATAGTATTTGACTTCGTACTCCAGGATGACTCCATTTGGCCTGTCAGGTTCCAGCCAAGCCAAGGCAACACTGTGCCTTGTTATCTCTTTAGCCTGGATCAGTGCAATTGGGGACGGAGCTGCCAGAAGGAAAAAAAATATATATAAGCAATAATTTAGTTCAAGTGAGGAACACGTACTTTGAATTGTAACTTTCACAACATGAGCACTTTCAGTAAACATGCTTTTCTTGCAGGGGGCAGGGAGGAGACATTAGAAGCATTAAACATTTTTCCTGTTTTCTCTAACAAAATTACATTTAATCCTCCCTAATAAAGATTGGTTTTGGATTCTGGACAATACTAGGTAGATGGGTTTTCAAGTAACAACCCAGTTGTCTAAACACTGCAATGTTCATGATTCCCAAGTACAAACCTCCATGAGAGATAATGGTTCCAAAAGAATCTGCCTTATTTTTGTCATTTGTCAGGCACAGTGTATAGACTTGTACTTTTGTTTTGGTCTATAGTGATTCTCTCCTTCCATCTCCTAAAATTAACTGATGTTATTTCATTAGCTATTTACTTTACAGGAACTATGAAATTCCTGAGGTTCCAATCTGGTTTTCTCTGAAGCTGAGAAAATACTGCCACTGAATTAAGTAAGACCAGAATAAAGCTGAATAAATATGAATTTGGACCCTCCCATTAAAACCACGAAACTTGTATTTCAAGAGTCTGAGCCAATTTGTGCCTCCTAACTTGCCTTGCTTACGTCACAGTCTGTGAGCAGTCCCTGGAGAACGGGAGGCTCAGCACCCAAGGGCCAGATTCTGGCTTTGATAACTCCTTCCCAGCCAAAAGATACCAGAGATTGGGCCATTGTGTACCAAACTGGCATCATCTGACCCTGTCCCATGTGGTGCTGTATCGATGCAATGAATAGAAAAAGCAGGATTGCACTGCCAAGGGTAAGGGCTGCAGGATTTTTGGGAAAACTCTACCTAGCAACAAGCTAAACTCCAGGATCTTTAAACTAGTATCTGTGTCAGTAATAAAGGCTGCAATGAAGAAGATAATGGAAAACATCTCTTTGTGCACCCTGCACTGTCTATAGAGCCCCTGCTAATGCTGAAGTTCAGGTTTCTGACTGGCTGGAGGACAATGCCTTCTCCTTTGCCTGTGATAGCAGCAGATTCATGGCCGTGCTGGGGAACGGGTTTTCTGAAGATTTATGAACCCGGCTGCCCCTTTCTTGCTGCTGTGTTGCTGTGTGGTCACGTCTCTAGCCAGCTGTTATCAAGCTCTTTTGATGCTGACAATAGCTGGTATAAATGGCGGAGTCTCCAGGGATAAAAAGGGACATTCATGAAATTTTTAATCTTATCTAACAAAGCTGTCCTGTATAACCAGAGATTAGAGGTCTTTCTAAATTGAATATATTTCTTCTTTTGTCCCCTGATGCTGTAGCTGCTCTTTTTCACCCCTCTTTCCTTTTCTTTTTGTTTCTTTTTCTACCCTTAACTTTGGGATGATAATCCATGCAAAGTTAGAGAGTAAAAAGTATCCTTGAAACAGGTATCCTTGAAAACTACCAAGAAAGACAAATAAATAAAACAGTCACTATAAATGAAAGGAAAATTGAATGTTGAAAGCCTCAAGCCTACTTGACCATATCAGACAGCTCTGATGGAAGTGAAAATAACCAGTAGACGCTGCACAGTCACAAAAGGGTGTCTCCTCTTGATGTGAAACCATCAGGGAGCTGCTTCCCGATTTACTATTTGACAGTTTGGCATCTCTGTTAGAAATGCCTCCAGAACCTTTATCTCTTTTTCCCTGTCTGTCTCTCACATGCAAAGGCAAATACTGAATGACAGAGGAGACTATAAACACAGCCAACAGGGAGGATCCAGGTGTGCTCCATCAAATTAGGTATGTGGCAGGACTGAGAACCTGCTTAATAACCTCACAGTTCCTCAACAGAGAATCAGACTTTTTTCTTCCCCTCTGCAGTAAGAATACTGCTCAGCTAATAAATTAGAAATCAGATTTGTTACCCGAAAACACACACGCGCCCACCATTACTGATAAACCAAGCGGAGACAAATCTGCTTAGTTAATCGGTGCCTCATGCGGGGCAGACAGGCAATTCTTTTTACCAAGAATCTGTCACTTACACTGGTCTGACCTCAAGAATTGCAGAGAGAGAAAGTTCACTTTCTTTCCTCTATCCTCTTTTTAACCTCCTTGGTTTCCCATTTCATTTCTGCAGGCATCTATATTGGAATTTAGTGAGTCCTGCAATACTGGGCTGGTAAGTGCTGTACAAAAACACATTTCTTTCCTGTTGTAAAATGGCTATTTGCAGCAGAAGGATTTGTATTAACTAATCCTGCTTGTGAAAGATGCCTAGCTTTACATAGCTTAACAAGTGCTTTCTCATGTCTCTCACAAATGGACAGCCCATCTTAGGCACTGCATCATACCAGAACAAGCAACACACTCCTGACCTCCAGGACACAAAGAAGACTTGTACATCAACTCCTTTGTTATTCCTTACAATTTTAATAATGGCCCTATTTTTTTCCTTCTTGCCCTTTATGTGCAAATTCATCCTCCTCAACTTTTAGTCTCTTCTTTTGTCCTGGGTTCTGCAGATGAGCAATTTGTTTCTGAGTTTGTTTTGACTGTACATCCTGTCTCTCCATATGCTATACAGAAATCCTAGGAATGCCAAAGTCCAACCACAAGATGAAGTACCAGAATGGCAAGATGCTGTCCAGGAGCTGTCTGACATCTCTGCAGCACAGATCTACAATGATCTATGCAATAGGATGGTGACCTGAAGGAACTGGGCCCCGTACCCACAGGATTAACCTACAATTACCCCACTGCATGGACAAAATCCTAAGTTACCAATTCCCTTTTATTTCTGCAATAGCCCTACATATCAGGTTTATTCGTGTCCTTGTTTTTCAGGATCCTGGGCAGTTGAAAGAGTGGACTCCTGGAAGAACAGGAGGTCTGGGTCTTCTTGCACATATATTACCAAAGGGCACAAGAGTCTGGTCAGTAGAGTCCAGGACAAAGACAACATCACCACTGTCAGCTCATCGTGGCACTCCAAACAGCTGTCACAGCCTTCTTGGTGAGCTTCTGCAAAATATCTACATTCTGTGCTCTTCTTTTGCCTTTAACTTGCCTCTGAGGTGAAGATAAATATGTAAGGTTGTAAAATGATCATGAGCAGAATAAAAGAATCTTCTCTTATATGTGCATGGACATTATAAGGGGTTCATTAGATACACACACTCCTACATAAAACATATTGAGGACAGCTTGACCAAAAAGAATAATGTACACAATCAAGACAGTCACAATAAGATTCCATAATACTTATGGAAGGGAGTTTTTTCTTTCACTTTTTGCACTTTCATCCACTCTACTCCCTGGTATTTGGAAAGGAACACTAAGAAACAACTTGTTTCTCAATCACCACTGCTTACAACAGCAAGCTTTCTGCCACACGTGCACAAACTGCACATACCAAGCACCAATTCTACCAGAACAGCCCATTTAACACAATGACGAGGTATTTTGATGCCTAAGAAGGGGTCCCCCCTTGAACAAAAGCACCAAGTGTAACTTTCCCGAGTTCAAAGCTCAGCAGTTCCTCTCCCTCAAGAACCCCACTCCCTACTGATGTCAATGTTGCAATTTTCTTTCATCTAGTTCCTCAATAACCTGCCATTAAACACCTACTAGTAGTTTTATTACCTCGGTTCTGAGCTTGTGGCCTACAGAGAGAGAAAGAGCACAGATGTGCTACAAAAACTTCACCCAAATGCCATAAAGCCATATCCCAAGGCTAGTGAGTGCTGAATTGTAACAGTTTTGAGGCACTTTAAAGGATGGCAGAGGCAGAGTGTCAGTTTTTCATTACTGGTTCAAAATGGGGGTGGGGGGAAGGGAGAGGAAAAAACAGGAAATAAATAGATGCAATAAAGTCTCTGGCATGTAGGCATCCGTGAGTGAAAACAGCCCTTTATAAAACTACAACACATGAGTACTCAGATATCAAAGATACACAATGCCCAGTGTTTTATTGAAGATGCCTTCTTACCCACAGCAGGGTTTACTTTCCACTCCCCATGATTTGAATTTAAATGGATCATGTTTACTCAAGGGGTCTTTCACTGACTGAAAAATATACCCACAGTTTGTACATTATCTCAGCTAAATTCAAATAACATATTTAAATTTAATTACATGAAGCTTAGGGGTTTTCATGCTTTTCTTTATTCCCTCAATTGCACACAACACTTATTTGTTCTTATCAATGGCTATGCGCTTTGTCAAGCATCAAAATTAAATGCTTGAAAGCACTAATGATGTTACTGTGATTAAGGGTTTTTACCTTCCAGGGTAGATACTAAAAGCCTGCTCCATTATTAATTACTTAAAAAAAAAAGAAAAAAAAAAAAAGAAAACAGGATTTCTGAGATTCTAACACTGAAGAAAAGTCCTCTTAGAAATCAAAACAAGACAATAAAAAATCTTCCATTAAAAGATCTTCTCTTGATTTGGACACAACATATATAAGGGAACCTGGCACATTTCAGGTTTTCTATTTGAATATTTACCTTGTAACATTGTGGGGGTTTACACGTGATTTTTGTGAATTATATTAGCAAATAATCTCACAGCGGGAAAAGCATATGCAACACAGAGAATCAAATATGGTTTAAATCACTTCTAAAGGCAACATTCTTTAAGCCAGATTCTGATAATTTTATTCATGTAAGAGAGCAACTTAATCTACGAGCTGTCGCACCAAATTGAAATGAAGGTAAAAGCATCCAGCCCTGTTTAGTTACATGTAGCAGAATAAATTAGAAAGAAGGCAGCTCCCTTTCACAGAATCACAGAATTGTTAGGGTTGGAAGGGACCTCTGGGGATCCTCATCCAATCCTCTTGCCAAGGCAGGGTCAACACATCCAGGTGATTTGGAATGTCTTGGGAGAGCGAGACTCCACGACCTCCCTGGGCAGCCTGTTCCAGTGCTCTGTTACCCTCAGTCTAAGCAAGTTCTTCCTCACGTTGAGGTGGAACTTCTTGTGTTTTAGTTTATGGCCACTGTTCCTCGTCCTATTGCTGGGCACACTGAAAATAGTCTGGCACCATCCTCTTGACACCCCTGTGAGGTATTTCTATGTATTGATAAGATCCCCTCTCGGTCTTCTCTTCTCTAGACTGAACAGGCCCAGTTCCCACAGCCTGTCCTGCTAAGAGAGATGCTCCAGACCCCTCATCATCTCTGTGGACTCCACTGGACCATCGCCAGTAGCTCCTTGTCTTTCCTGTACTGAGGAGCCCAGAACTGGCCACAGAGCTCCAGATGTGGCCTCATTAGGGCTGAGTAGAGGGGCAGGATCACCTCCCTCGACCTGCTGGCCACACTCTTCCCGATGCACCCCAGGATACCACTGGCCCTCCTGGCAGCAAGGGCACACTGACGGCTCAAAGTCAACTCATCATCCACCAAGAGTCCCAGGTCCTTCTCTGCAGAGAAAGATTTCCTAAAGTTCTGTTTCTTGTGGTCCCTTGGGCCTTTTATCCACTCCTGTCTCCTGTCCAGGCAGAAATGCTCCAGTTTCTGAGGAGCACCACCCCTCTGCTCCAAGTATTGCTGGCAAATGGCTTTGCAAACAAAGGAGAATGCACTTTAGCAAGACCACGTTTCCAAACATATGCAAAGCATATGCATAAGCCACGCATGTACATCAGGATAAGCAAATGAAAGCTTTCTGCACATGTGAACCGACGTGCACACACATATTAGACGTCTGCACGTCTGAAGAACAGAGCCGGAGTTTGGCATTCCTGTTCCTCACTGCCACTGTGACAGCTACGCCTTTCTCTGAGGGACCTGCCAGAGTCTGCGGGCTGGATGTGCACTTTAAAAATTAACCACATGCATATTTAGGGGTTTTTTTTTCATTATTCCCTCTGTGTAAGTGGAGCAAACATTTGTACTAGCGATGATTGGGCCAGGTTAGGACTTGGACAAGGATCTAGAGGCCTCATTACTCAACCAAGCCACTGGAAGCCTCCCAAGACATTCCCGAGTCCTCCGTCTTCCCACCGTCTGCCTCTCCCTCCCCCAGGAATGACGACTGGCGAGGAACACCTCCCAGCTTGGAGACTGAGACACGCCAAGATTCAGGCCAGCATTTTCAAGCTTTAGCATTTTAAAGCAAAGACTTTAAATCTTCGCCGCTGGAGTAAAGCGCCCAAGGTTATCCACCCACACGTGAAAATCCTGCTGAGAAGCAGCCTGACAGCTGAGCTTGGCCTCTTTCTCTCAATCCCTTCAACCAGCCACAAGGCTGCTGAACTAAACTTTCCCTCCTGGTTACTAGAAATTACACTGCTCAGGAAAAGCACCAGCTTGGCCACGGGATACTCTCACAGGACACATTCATCCAAATTGACAGGCACAAGGGATCTTCCCTTTCTTTCCAGCCTCTGCAACCCAGTCACAAAGACCTCCGAGAAAAAGAAGCGACAAGCTCTCAAAACTAGGGACCAGCCCACACCAGTTATGTTTGTAATTATGTGTTCATAAAGAAAGGGGCTAGAAAATGAGATTTTGAAGACTGTTAACACAGTATTATTATGTTTAAAATGTTTCCTCTGTTTTAAAGTTTTCATTTCTTGCCTCTCCCAAAAGAACCTGTGCTGCAAATCTTGCCAAACCACAAAAGCTGGCTCTGACTTGCATCAAATCAAAAGCTTGAAGGAAAACCCAGGCTCTTAGCAGCAATAAATAGTAGTAGTTGAGGATTATTAAAGTGATGTATATTTTTACCACCCCAATCCAACTTCATTTCTTGGTGAGATGCAGTGGCTGCTGAGAATCCACAAAGAGCCTGTGTATTTTCTGGGATGCACATTCACTTCTGTGTCAGTTTTAGCACAGACTCCTTCAGCATACCAGAGCTGCTCTAACTGAGATCAAAACTATTATAGGAACTGAGATGTGACCACAGTTCCCTGTGGTTTACATCAGAAACGAAGGGATGGCGAAGAAGATTTTGCATGCTTGTTCTGGCTATTAAAGAGGGCCACTTCTTGACAGCAATACATTATTTTCAGGTACTGGCCCTCCAATTTTGAAGACCAAAAATTGATGTCAGCTCATGCAGTGCAGGTCTGGAATAACTCCAAAGATCTAAATCTGCAACCTACAATCCCAAAGATTGCCTTAAACCAAAAGATTATAGAATCTACATAGCATTTAGCAAGAGATCTGCACTACAACTCAAGCATGGGGTCTGTTTAGTCTGAAAACTGCTTGTTTTCTTTCTGCTAGCTTGCTAAGAAATCCTGTTGGCATGTTCTGACAAGGATAAGTTAATAGTTGCCAACAGAAACATGGCAGAATACCGTGTATTTCCTGTATGTATGAATGCCAGTTTAAAACAAACAGGAAAACAAGCCTTTCAGTTGGAAGGCAATTTATAAGAATCCGTCTGAACATTACAACCACTTAAAAAATGCAGCACCGAAACACTTCTAAATGCTTGAACTAGAATGATTAATGCAGAAGGGTGAATATACTTAGTGCTGTGAGTTGCTCTAGAAACTCTAGAGCTGTAAGTAATTTGTTGAGATGGGGAATTAGTCAGCAGCTGTCTGACCTGAGCAGGTTTGGAGCCGCTGGTCACAAAGCAGGTCATGTTGCAGTTACTCCTCACTCCAGCTGAGGTTGGAATCTGACCCAATATAAACAACAATAAATTTTGTAGCCTAAAGAAGCCAACACTGATGCTCCACTGCATTATATTGGATTGAGAGAAGCAGAAAAAATGGGCCAGGCAGTCCAGACAAAGAGAAACTGCCATGAGCTGGAGTGGTCATGCTTAGAGAGGCAGGATCCCAGGACACGGATTTGGGTAGAACACTAGTGGGAAGCACGTGCTGTGATCATTCCCTTACTTCCCAGATGACGGTCCAGCAAGCACAGACTGCCAGAAACCACTGATGCTGTGACACAACGTGCAGCACTGTGGGGAGCCAAAATGAGGAATTAGAGACCACAGCCCCTAGTTATTAAAGCAGATAATACCGATGAAACGGGGCATTCCCCAACAGCTCAAAATAAGTAGTCTGGAGCAATAGGACCCACTTAGCACCATCCCCTCAGGGCAACTCTACCTCACCCACACACCCTGCTGTTCCTCCCAGCCACCAGAGCTAATTCCTCCCCAGAAATAGCCTGTCCTTTACCCTTGCACAGGAAGAGGATCCACTGAGCCGCCTTTTCCAAACAAACTCCACCACCCCTCCAGCCCCTTCCACCAGGAAATCAAAGCTACCCACAAAGACATGTGATGCTCGCAAATGAGACCCCTGTCCCATTCTCTAAGCCCTTCCTCGAGTGAAACAACCATCCAGCTGCTACTCCTCCTTCCATTCTGCCATCCTTCTGCCCACAGTCAGAGCAGTTAAGACATGCCTGAATACACACCATGAGTCAACAGACAAGAGGGGTAGAGCTGTTTTTAAACTGTGCAGGACCAACGAAGTAACTTACTGTATCTGCTCCCTGGTCCTTTCTTACACTTACCACCAAGTCACCTGAGCATGTGGTTACTCTCAGAGTTATGAGATAAAGCTTAACCCACTATGGGCCAAATGTGTAATCTGGTGTCCAAGGCAACACATCTAAAGCTGTTCTCCTTGGTTCTTGCACAGCTACTTTTTATTTACTTGAAACGTGTATGTCCAGATGATATATATAATGTGCTAAATAACATCTTTGTCACTTGCTTTCAATATTAAAAACATTAGATTTTGTAAAAAGAGCTGCTTAAAAGCCTTTTTGAAATGCAGACAAATAAAAGCCTCTGCCCTATTTGCCACTTAGACGCTTTGGAAGTACTGAAGTATCTTCTAAAAAAAAAAAATAAATAAAAAGTATGACTCATTTTACTAAAGCAGCATTTGTTATCTTAATAAATAGATTTGGCCACATTGTCTCATCCTGGCTTCTAAAGTGCTTCTGTAATAGCAAAGACTTAGACTTTGCCATTTGGGTTTCTCAGATCAATCACCTGCAGTCAGAAATGGCAAGAATCTTGGGGGAAGAAAAGGTAATGAAATTATAAACATTTTACTTCATTTGTGATCCACAGCTCCAACAGCAACTGCAGGCTGGGTCCCAGACATGCCCTCTTGAGCCTGAGGCACCCAAGAGATCAAACCCCAGGACTCACTTGACAATAAAAATCACAATTCCCATCTTAATACTTGAGAGCATAAATTGTTTCAAAGTCACCAAAGTTAAGGAACTTCAGCTGTATTTACTTTAAGCTCCATCACACAGAAGAGGCTGGTGCAGAAGGTTTGCATTTACGTATTTACATTTCAGCTGAACGACCTATAAATTTTAATTATAGTTGAAATGCAGAGCATTCAGCTGGAACTCCGGTAAAGTACCTTCTGTACAAAGGTTAGATGGATTTGACATGATACCATCTCTGCCTCTGGGCTGTTGAGAAACTCTTGAGATCGAATTGAGGTTTGGATTTTCTGGGCTCACATCAGGACCATTTTGTGAAGGACACTGGTCTGACAGCACTTGGAGATCCTCATTCTTCCAGGATGCTGCAAGACACCCTGCCATACTCCCCACCAAAGTTCCCCTTCTCCACGTGAAAAAAAAATACTGTGTGCTTTTGGCAAGTTCCACGGAGAATCAGACTGCAGCACACCTAACTCTCACACTTGGAGCTCTCCTACCACGTCCTTTCACTGGAACTGAATTAAACCCTCTTTTCTTCACCCGCAAAAGGCAGATTTCTTCAGGAAATTAAAAATCATTAATAGACCCAATGAGAGAGAGAAAACTCTGCACACAGTGTTGCTGCAAAAAGCAACATTACATGATGTTTGCTGCTCATTAAAAAAAAAAAAAAAAAAAGAAGAAAAAAAAAGTGATGAGGTACAAACTGGGGAAGAGTCTTGAGCTTCCTGAAACACATAAACCTTAAAATTAAAATCTTACTTCATGATGTCAGCAACCAATTACATCATAGGTGGCACATAATTAAACTTATAAAAGAGTTTCATTATTTTGGTTTTATGCTGCATACTGAAAACCAGAGCATTATTCATTTTAAAATTGTGTCAATTAGAAAAACCCCAAATGGAATCAGCAATTAAATATTAAAGGTGGCTGCCTCAGTGGAAAACACTTGGAAGGATAATTGGTAAAATTTCCTGTGCAATGCAAGTGCCATTACAAAATTCGAATCCTAAAAATAAATAAATAAATAAATAAATATTTAAAAAAATCAACCTTCTGAGGTTATGAGGACTTACAGAGCTGTACAAAGAAACCAGCCATGTTTATGTCCTGCAGGAGTACTGAGTCTGCGTAAATAAAAGCCCACGAAAACAATAATCCCAAATTAGCTCAGCAATCGCACAGACTGGTCTGTACTCCAAGTTTGGACCTTCATTTCTAGTTGAAGATTCAAACACATAGGACGGCACTGAGAGCCCATACCAGCTCCTGAGGAGATGATCTCTGCACCAGGTCTCTCCTCCCCACCGAGGCCAGGACTCCTAAGGGTACTGGCAGGGTGGAACTGAGACCTGCACAGGATGGGGACTGCAAGGAAAAATCATTATCTTCCTTCAAAACCTGCAATTCAAAAACCATTTATGCTTCCAATGGCACACAAAGCATTTTTCAGTGTTATGCCTCTCCTCTCTGTAAGGTTCACAGTTTTGGTTTCAGTGCAGCTTTGTCATCAAGGTCCAAAAATTTTATTATCTTCTCATTTGATGCAGATGAAGCTGGTACCTTCCATTTAGGGATCGCTCAGACCAAAAATAAACCAAGGAACTCCTGTGTTACAGAGCCCTTCTAACCTGTGATGTTCACAGCTTGTCAGTGTAAAAAACACAAATAGAAATATTCTCTGATTAAAGCAAAATGCCACATGTGAAGGCAGTGCTAGGAAGTCCCCCTTTGAGCCCAGCCCATCCTCTTCAGGTCAATTTTTCCCAGTACTTCCATAACTGCAGTTTTAACCCTCAGCACAGGCAGTAGTGGAAGTGAGTGGCTGAGAGGCTCTTGGGAAGGCACTGCTGGGTCTGCACATCGTGTCTGAAGTCCTGTGGAGAGCCCACAAATCTCTGCAGCTCCTCCAGGACTCAGCATGGCCAACTCTGTCCCACAGTGCCCAGGGAGCTTGAAAAACATGGGATTTAACACTCAGCCACTCACATATTCCAGTCACTTTCTGTCTTATTTATGTGCATGCCCAGTATCCTGATAAACTATAAGGGAGGCTGCAGCTACTCCATCTGCATTCCCTTTTATGCTGGAAAGATAAATTGGGGCTGATTCAGAGGACAGATTTAAAGAACGCAGTATGTTACCGAGACAAGCGCAATCTTCCCAGGGAGCCGCTGCAGTGGGTTGTCTCCAGATCATGCCTTTATTTGTTTGCTAAAATGAATGGACACCACACAAAATCCAATTCATATAGGAGACACCTCTGCCAGCCCACTATACCTTCCTATTTTGCTTATCGAAACCTGTCTTGTTCTATTATGTCTTGATGGGACCACTTGATGGCACACAGGATATTAAAAATAATAAAAAGCTAATTAAAAATTTCCGTGCTTTCCTTTTAGCCTTTAGTAATCTAGGAAACTGAAAGACATTTATATCCAAAGCACATTACCGTTTAAGGGGTTTTCTGTCTGTAATAATCCATGGATACTTTCAATGGATTTTAATACAGACAAAACCAAAGATATTTTATGGAGCAGTAGAAGAATTTAATAAAAAATCAGAATCAGTCAATTCTCTTTTTAAGGCTAAGTGATAGAATTCGATAGCAGGGATAAAAGTCCTAATAAATTCTGTAGGAGCAGTTCAGAAGGCTGAGACAAAAGTTATCATTTCCTTTTAAATTAAGAGTAGGACTTTTCCATAAGGGAAGGTTTGAAATACAACTGACCAAAGAAATAAAATACAAATGCTTGACTTTCCTATCTCTCGCTTGACTGTATTTAAAAATATAAATGCAAACCCATGATCAACTTTTGTTATTACCAGTTTACAAACCACAGTTTTCAGAGACCCCGAAGCCATTCTGGGAGTGCACTCAAGAGCTCTGGGGCTCTGGTACTTGAATTTAGTAATGAAGGCAGATTACCTTAATCTAAGGAGACGCCATGAAATCCTTCAAGTAGATGCAGAGAGAGGCTACGCATTTGCCTGCTTTGTTTGGGAGGGGAAGCCCACTGGAGCCCTGCCACGATAATAAAGCGCTCCCTGCACACCAGTTCACACGTGGGGCTAAATCTGAAGTGACATTTCTCAATGAAAAGAAGCACTATTCACTCGTGTGCTCAGCATTTTGATGTCCACCAAAATGTGGCAAACATGATTATAGAGATCCAGCAGGCATGCCACAGCTCTATTTAGTCCTCATGGTTTAACACAATGCTATGCAACATATAAATAAAATATAACTGGCTGCCTTGGGATGGCATTCTGGGAGTATGATTTCATGCATATGGATGGACTTGACACACATTTTGCAAGGACAGAATATCCGAACCAAAGGGGGCTGGCTTTGCCCACCCTTTAGGGTCAGTTCAGCATCCTGCCCTCCAAACTATGAGCCAGTGCAGAAACTTTGGGCTCCGGGGACTAGCGATGTTTATTTGTGCTACTCTGCATGGCATTTTAATTAGTAACTGTGCGGACTTAAAAACTTTGAATGGACACACAGGGGCAGTTGTGCAGCCTAGCTTTTGTGTTTCCACTCTCTCAAAAAAATCTTGTTTGAGGACACCAGCGGGGGGTTAATGGAAGCTTTGATAAAGTTCTCCGAAGCCTTTTATTGTTGCTGAACTACAGACCAGACTCTGCTGTCTCTCTGGCTGCTTTCCAATTAATGTAGTCAGCTGCAAAAACAACCAGAGAATTTAGAAGCCCATCTAAACACTTGGTAGCCACAAACATTCTTGGGCAAAATCTCCTTCTGTGCAAAAATATTTCTGTGCCAGTTGTTTAAGGGAAGCGCTCAGATCAGTTATCAAGCTCCATGAATGGGAAATGTCAGTGTGCTGCCAGAGAAAGGGAACATGCAGTTAAATAGTCCAGAGCAAATAAAAGCTGCAGGACCACATCTTTGTCTCTGTCAGTTTGGTAACTGTTCATCTGTACCAACATCACTGAGACCAGAATTTGACACCTCCTTGAAGTAAATTTATATCATTTAAATATGATCAATTCTACCCAGTCCTGAAATTAAATGTCTTTTTCCCCAGGAGGATGTGTAGCTAACCTCCATTTTTCATACCAAACCACGAGATCTTTTAAAAAATGTGACCAAACTTTTATTTAAATGCTGCAATTACTTCTTGGCTCTATCTGACATGCGACTTGTCTAAGCTGTTCGTTGAACCCTGAAGCTGGTTATTTACTAAGGAGCTTTAGAAAGCACTTTTTTTTTCTTTTCTTCCGACCAAGACTTGTATCCCCCACCTTGAATACAAATTCATGGAAATGGGTGGTGCAGACAGCTTTGCCAGAAAGCAGGCAGTTGTTATTTTAATTATTATTTCTTTGTGGAAAGCTGCAGTTACCTTAAAATAATAATTTAATCCTTCTCAACAATAGTTTTCCCGGTTTTGTTTTTAAGCATATGGGAGCACGTATGCTTGTAACTACACAGTTATTACAGACCATCAGTTAAAGCCTCTGCAAGAACACAGAGTGGTTAACTCCCACTTACATCTGCCAGCTTGGAGAAGCTCCTTAGTCACACATAACTCATACACCTAATTAAGCATGCAGCAGAAGAAACCTGGAGTGGTCCACACATGACATCTTCGAGGCTCAAGGCTGAAATTTGCCCATTCAAAAGTATTCCTCACTGTTCACTTCCACGCTATTCACTTCTGTGCTATTCCCAAATTTCCAGGATTTCTTACCTTCTTTCTGTATCTCCCACTGCACTAATATTTGAAAGATATGTGGTTTCCCAAAATACAACATTTGGTTTGCTTCAGAAGCTCTCACTTTACTCCTTTAGGTGTAAATGTTCAGACAGCAAAAGCCAAAACACAACTCCCTCAGAAAAACAATGCAAGGGAAGGAAAGGCAGGTTGCTGTCCTGCACTGTCCTGCACAGCCTGGCAGGTCACCTCACCGATTATAGCAGATGAAACCCTACAACAGCTGACAAGTTGTCCCAGCCCTCCAGCTTGAAAATGTGTGTGCAAGGTGGGATCACTGCTCATGTCCAGCAGACAAACACGAAGCCTTAGAAACACCACTGGTTTAGATTCAAAATGAGAAAGTTGCATACAAGTAGCTGCGAATTCTGCAAGATGCCGCAACGAATCACTCGGAGTGCTACGCTCACGGATCACCCCTTTTTCAAGCCCCTGCTTACTAATTTTGAATTCACGCTTGACAGAGCTCCATTTGAGGAATAAGGAGACTGCTGATCCATCATGCTTAGCACAAACACCTTAAGGCAAAAGAAGAACACCCCTTTGCAACTCTCCTTTTCCATTACCCTGACATTCTGCAGAAAAAAGAATGCAGCAGCTCGTAGCATCACACACACTTCCCATGCTCTGGGCAGCTGGCATGTATCCAGATGTTTGCCAAGAGATTATTTTAAATCAGGCCTGTGGGGACTGGGTGGCCAGGGTGCTGTGACTATTTACACACACCCAGCTACGTGCCTGAGTTCCCTCACGAGTCTGTGTGCCTGTAAAAGGACTACTGGAACAGGCTATTTGTATCCTTTGGCCGCGGGGAACAAGTAACTGGAAAGGGTGGGACTCTGCTGGTAGCAAGTACTTTGAAAAAATAAAAATAAAAACCTGAATTGACTCCTGGATGCCTGGGAAGGCTCCAGCCAGGTCCAGCTGTGCCCAGCATGTGGAGTGCCACTCGCTGCTCTGCTTGGGCAGAGACATGAACTCACAAACCTGCTCAGCTCCCAGGCTGGGCCATCCAGCCTGCTACAAACCTCCATGCTTTTCAAAGGGGCCAAACACTAACAGCCTGTCCCAGCACTTTAATCCTTCCCCCCACAAAGCCCTAAACCTCGGGAGCGCTACCCTGTCCCTACATCACCCAAGGGAGCCAGGAGGGAACTGGACTGGAAAGCCCACCAGCCGTGGAAGGGGAGCTGATTTGCACAAGCCTCCCAACAGCCTCGGCAGGCACTAGGGAAGGGTGATGTCAGAACAGAAAATGACTTATTTTGCCAGCTTACGGTATTTTATAGGGTCTGTGAAACTGTGACACAAGTGTATGATGAATTCTGTCTTCACATTCACTGAGCTCCTTCCCTGGCTATTTGGAGATGAAGTCTTCACTGGGGTTATACAGCCCTTTAAAATTATTTTTTAACACAACAATAAACATCTCTTCACCAGGACTGCATTAAAAAAGGGCACGTTTTTTGCAAGAGCTGAGCATAAAACTAGCAGTATGAATGACTATGAACCTTGATGCTTTTAAAATCAAAATTAACTTCTTTCACCACCTCCCTATTGGTAAAATTCTTATTATGCATACAAATATCACCACACAAAAATCAAAAACTGTTATGTTCACTCTCAGCAAACAGAAATGATTTGCTATTATTTATAGTGAAACCAGGACTATACTCAAAGAACATGAGGGAGTTTACAGAATCAGATGGATTGTTCAATCTTCATAGTAACTGTTAATTTTATTTTACAGTATAGTTTAAGTGTGTTCATGCAGTTACCTAAAGAAAGCTCTGTGACCGAAATCTACTTAACAATGTCTTTTGATGTTTCACTACTGAGCAATTCTGTATAGATAAGTTATAAATATCCAGGGAAAAAGTACATTAAAATACTGAAATCTTTAGGTTTTCTGGTCTTGGCATGGTGTTGCTTTTGATCTGCCTGAGCAACTATTATTTTGTCGATACGAGGAGTGCACACTGACCAAG
This sequence comes from Myiotriccus ornatus, assembly GCA_036023395.1. Taxonomy (NCBI): domain Eukaryota; kingdom Metazoa; phylum Chordata; class Aves; order Passeriformes; family Tyrannidae; genus Myiotriccus; species Myiotriccus ornatus. Next base: position 17,858,789 of record JAYRBT010000010.1, on the reverse strand, counting down.
GGCAATGTATGTCCATGAATTTTTACTGACTGCAAATGTAGCTCAGCACAGGCTAAAACACACTGGCAGAATGTAAGACCTTATATGCATTTTCTGTGCTGTTCTGTACGACACGTGAGGAATGCAAATCAGCATTTGAAAGGAAACGTGGGCTTTCAAAGAAGACCCACCGAAATGCAAAGTGGGAATATATATTCCCCTAGCAAAAAGTCCAGCAGAACTTATGAGTCATCTAGAAGCAAATAACTCCCACTTCTCCCCCCCCTCCCCCATTTCTAACTTAAAACACAATCATCCTCAAAGGATGAGGATTTTTCAAGGGTTTGTTTTTTTCTTCCTTTTAGTAACAGAATTAAGAACATAAACAACAAACAAACCTAAAGGCTAAATAAAACTGAGTAACAGTTGACATTTCCCATCCCTGCAGTGAATGTCAGTATTTTGGGTTCACTCCAACTGCAGCCTGTCCCAGAAGAATACTCAATTCACCCAGATCTCCTTGGTGTTGGTTAAGGCCTAGTGGCACCGTGACCCATTTTAGTTCCTGCCTGGAAATGGATCCTGAACCACCGCAGGGCTCTGAGTGACGGTGAGGGAGCAGGGGAGCGTAGGGAGGAGGGGGAAGGACTGCAGCACCGCCAGCCACACCGCTCTGCCTCCGACATGGAGCGGCTCTGAGACAGGTGAACAGACAGCTAGACAGGCAAGGTGTGGGGAGCGCAGAGACAAAGGGGCTGCGGAGAGGAGCGAGAACAGAAAGAGGGAAAAATGGGACAGAGAGCCCGAGATATTCATAAGAAAGATCAGTTCTTGATCCGGAGCACAGGCAGCTTGAAAACATCCAGTATGATGCAATGGGAGAAAGAGTAAGTTTATTTATTTATACTGTATTTTCATCCTAATTGGCATATCCTGCATCCATCTAGCTGTGTCAGTCCACTTAAGGAAACACTGAGCCCAAGGTAACCTAACAAGGTAACAAATCACCAGGCAGTCTCTTTATTCAGAAATATCAGCTGCTTTAAACTCCAACAAGCAAAGGAGCAAGAAGGACACCCGTCCTTCATAAAATGCAAACAAAACGAAAGGAGTGAAGCAAGCAGCATAATGAGCTTGGATTTTAAACCTCATTCAGGCTTGTGCAGTCTCTGCCCCCCGCGCTGCTGCCCTGCCTTTTGAATACCTGCAAAGACCTTGTCCCGGCAGCGCTGCCCCCTCGGACATGCACACAGAGAGACTGAGCAGTGAGCCTGGCTCTCAGGCTGGAGACCCAAACAGCTCAGCTGTAATCTTTAATAACAATATAAACTGTGCAGCGCCTCTTCAAAAAAAAAAAAAAAACAAACAAAAAAACACCAAACCACAAAAGCTTTCTGCGTGCTGTGAACAAGATCTCTTTATTGAGAGCTTTACTTTTAATTTTGAACAGCTTCACGGCATTAGCCTGAGCAGGAATTTAAAAAAAAAAAAAAAATAGAAGAGCCTGGAGATTTTTGAGCTATTCTGTCAACTGCATGGTAAGAGTTCCTCATTGAAATTAGCTTCTCCTAGCAGCATCACAGGAGAATTGCTGGTCTGCCTCTCCTCCACAAGTCATTTCACATTTTTTAAAGACAGAAAAAGTGCTTATTTCATTTCATTTCATTTCATCAAAAACTGAAAGCCACAAAAGCTGCCACTACTGATGGAGAACCACAATATCAGCACTTCCAGTACTCAGTGTGCTAAGGGTGCTGGCTCCAAGTTTCAGCAGCTCAGTGTTCCATCCTTGCTTTTTTCATTTGTTTCTAGTCTTATATGGGAAAAGAGTAACAGTTCCCATCTCAAAAAAATTTTAAAAAATTATTATACTAAACATGCAGAACAGCGAGTTGAATTCATGATTCAAAATTCTTAAAATGTCACAACACTGAAGTATTTCACTCGGAGATAGAAATTTGTACTTGGTTCAAAGCCTGAAATTTAGTCTTTTTTTTTTTTTTAAAAAAAAAGAAAGCTATAAAAACCAGGACCTTTCCAAAGGAAGCAGAAAAAATACTTTTTCAAATGCTTTTTGATCCTCCTTTGAATGGCAAATCTTATTTTCATTTAAACACTTTTCTACAGTATTGGAAAATGAAGAATTTCTAAACAAAGAGGGGAAAGTAAACTGCCTCATTTCGTTCTATCTAGGAGTAAAATGGCAAAAGCAAACAAAGAAACACCTGTGCCTTTCGACTGCACCTTTTATGTCACTGCAATACAGTTTGTCAATTTTGTGCTGAATATACCAGTAACGGATTTCTCATTGTCCTCTGCCTGTCTCCAAATGCACACCTTCTACAGGGGCTGACACCAACACATGCAAACATACAGATACCCGGATTCCTGATTCTGACATCAAAAACTGCTTCTAAGATTTCTGCATATTTTCTTCAGATTATATGGTTGCATATTCGGAAGCTCAGTTTGTTAAGAGGAAGGATTACCTGGTCTCCTGCATTCCTGCTGAATTTAACTCAAAGATGCACCTCTTGCAAGAAATTCTAGCAAATACAGCCCAAAAACACTGCTCATATGTAAAGAACTCCAAAAAACACATTGACAACGTATTTTTTCTATCAAATATTGGAAAGTACAAGCAGAGAGAGCAAAACCAAAGTAATTTACAAATTTTCAGTGCTGGCGGTTTCATTTTTATTAGCAAAACAGGGAAGAAGTGTTTTTAAAGGAGGAGCTTGGCTCTAATCTGAATTTAGAAATTGCCTCAAAGAAACCAAGGCATTACATTAGTGTAAGAGAGGTGCAAGATCAAAACCAAGCCTGTGGCAGTGCTCTATCGTGACGTGATTTCTTTATAATGAAATATAGCGAAAGAAAATTAGTGGCACAAGGATTTTAATGCACCCCAGACACACATTTACAATGATTAAACAGATCAGTACTTGTAAAACCCAAGGGTCTAACTTTACAAACCTTTACTCAAGCAAGCAGCTTCACCAAAATCAATGGGATTATTTGCATATGTAAGGATTATTTATCTCAGCTGAGATCTGTCGGTTTAGGCCACACGTTTCTATTTAGATCTTCTATGCAGAAAAAACCTCAAAGGTTCATGAAGAATGGGAGAACACTGGCACCTTGGCGTTAATTTTCATTTACACCACTACAATTTTCCCTGGCCCTCTGACGCATTTGATAGACTTGGCATGTTTCAAAATTGTAAATGTTGGCAAAAATACAAATTTCCTGATGTGAAGAATGTTACTCATGAATAATAAACAAAATCAATTCTTATTTGCATATTCAATCAGATTTTGGTTTGCATACAAAAGCATAAGATGGTAGAATTTTCACACGGTAGGTAGATCCTGCTCACTTATTCATGCATATATGCATCCACTAATCCTTACACATGCCAAAATCAGTCAGAAATACTCTCTTTGCTAGGCATTCATAGCACAAAAACCCTGTCCCTGCTGCTGTTCTCAACCTCCTCTTTTCGTATAGCGTAGGACAGTACTCTCCCACGGCTTTCTCCCAAGACTCCCTAATAGCCCCTGTTCTCTATTAGTCTTCTTTTCACTAGGCAAAGTGATAGTTTGAATTTTTGAATCATAATTTAAGAGGGATGCTGTCAACTGTACGTGAAGAACAAAAAACGCTGGACCAGATTTTCAAAGGAGCTTCAGCTTGGACTTGACAATTTCTCTTGTAACTGTCACTGCAAAACTGAATGTATCTCTCACTGGTAATATTGACGTGTTCCAGACTACAGCTAAAATCTGGAGATTTAAACTATGCACACCTATTTTTCACACACATCTACTAGGGAATGGAATTAAAAATATTTATGTAGTCCAGTACTATCAAAATATGCAATATTAATATTGTCCCATACACCAGAAGTCTAACTATAAATTACAACCCTGTAAGCTACGCTCCGAGGTGCTGAATGCCAGCAACATCTGTGGGACCTGAAGGCAGTCAGTGCTGTGAGCCATCAGATAACAGGTTTGACGGTCTTATAGCCAGTCTGACAGTCTGGGTCTCTAATTTGCATATAAAAGACTGTCATATTGAAACATATATAATTTTGTGCATTACATTAAAAATTCAACTGGAACCCTGTGTGAGAAACCCTAGCTTGCTGCAAACTAAAAAATGTTTTCATGTAATTAAAGAAAAAGATCAAACAAATTAGCATCAAAACTAAATGGCAGTCTGCTGCAGCAGCCTTTGCCCTTACTAGGTCAAGCAAAAGGGACCAAAAAATCAGAAGTGCCTAGGGTATCTGAAGTAATCTGCTATACACAGAAATAGTATTTCACTCTCCCAGATGAATGAAGCGCAAAAGTCAGACAGCATGAAGATGAAAGCTCATATAGGATTTCTACAGCAATGCCAGCTCTGATCAATTGAAACATTGTCCGCAGCAGGTTAAGGAGGTATTTACTTAACAACGGGACAGAATCTAATTGACTTTGCAGGAGAGGAGAGTGAGCAGGCAGGCAAGCGAGCCCCACTCATTTCACTCTTTGAATCTCACACAGCCCTTTTTGAAAGGGGGCAGGAGCACAACCCTGAGCTCCCAGAGTGCGTATTTTGCCTTCTGTAAACACCAAGGACACGTTCGTGTTCGTTCGTGTCCCTGTGCTGGGTCTCCCTTACAAAGGGGCCAAGCTGCTGGAGGGCCAGGCGAGGGGACAGGGCAGCCGTGCTGTTGTGGTTCTGCAGATGCCTCCCGGTGTCCTCCCCACGTGCTGCAGCACAGCCTACTCCCAGACACAGCACCAAACTGTCCTCTCTCTTTCTAGCTCTGAAGAATTTAAACTATCCATATAAATAACCAGAAAATAAGGGTTTGACCCAGTTACACATCTCAGAGCTCCTCGCATTCATTTGCTAATGCTAAACGTAATGGAAATCACAGCTTTCCTACAATACAGGCAGCAGAGAGAGGAAGAGAATTACTGTTTATGCTCCTACCTGCTTGGTTAGTTGTCACAGTGACTGACACAGCTTGGTCCTGGCTGGGGTTTTGCTTGGACACTCCATTCACCGCCCAGACTTCAAAGGTGTAGTTCGTGTGTGCCAGGAGGTCGGTGATGGAGACTTTGGTGGTTTTCAGGCCGTTCTGCTGGGGGCTGAAGTGCACTCCACTGCCACAGGACCGGCAGCGGCCGAGGTCGCCGGCACCGCACCTCTTGCACACCACGTTGTAGGAGATGTCTTCCCGGCCACCTTTGTTCTGGGGGGGGCTCCACTCCAGGTTCACTGATGTCTCATTGACATTGGAAATCAGGTTCTGGGGAGCAGATGGAGGGCCTAAAAAGACAAAGTCCACATGTTTTTAGTAACTGGAGAAAGCTTACATAGTAGCATCAGATTTAGGGTCCCAGACCTGTGAAACGCCCATTTAAGTCAAGGACAGCACAGACCAAACAGAATTTTATTTCTCTGTGTTCTTAATAAGATGAGAAATTAATTGGTAAGTCAAACTCTGATCTCTTCATCTGATGAATTAACAGTATTTTCCAGCTCTAAATGAGCCTGAAGGCCCAATATTGCAATTAAACAAGAGGGCTTTTTTACTTTCACTATTTATACATGTTATGAAAAATGTTAAATTCACATATTTTACACTCATTTTTCCATGATCTCCTGAGCAAAGGACTGAATGCACAAACTCCTGCTTCACTTGAGATTTTCAAGGTCCCAATACCTATGGGCAGACTGTCACTGAAATTGTTACAAAAATATCTCATATTTTTTTCTGTAAAATAGAAGTGCAATATTTTCCAGACAAGTTGATGTCAAATCAGATTTAGTGAACACTGAATGTCCCATCAAGCAGGAACCTGGACATGACATTTTGGGATGCAGGATAGAGATCTGAATAGAAGGCCAGACACAGAACTCAGGCTTTGAAGGATGAGGAATAAAGGTTGCGATAGGGGAGTGCTGGAGAACGTGAAAGAATTGGAGAGGAAAATATGGTGAGCAGCTGAACGAAGAGCTGATAAAAGAAACCTGGTCAGGAACAACAGATCAGACAGACAGTTTGGAAACAAGGCCGAATCTGAGACACAAGGTCAGCTTTTGCACCGCAGGGACAGGAGACTTTAAATAAACACGCTGCCAAAGAGTTCCCAGCTGTTTCCAGCACAGGGATTTGAGGACAGAGCCAAAGGCAGGCTGGGAAGGACCTCGCTGGGCAGGAGGGGGTCGATCTGGGTGAGGGGCAGGAGCAGGGCAGAGCCCGCTGGCAGCAGCTCCTCCCGCACCTTCAGCCCCCCTTTCGGGACTGCTGGCCAGGGGGCAGAGCCCTGCCGTGCTCTGGACCAACACACAGGCAGCAATCCTATTTACATGCTTAAATCCCCGCAGGCCCCAAACCCATAGGCAAATTGAAAATGCAGAAGAGCTAATCCTATGACTCTTAATCTAATTTCAATACAGTTGAGACACACTTTACGTACCCTTAAATTTAATATGGATGACTCAGAGCGAACCCATGAAAGAGATGGGTATTTTATACATCCCAAAAAGTTTCCCTGGCCACTGAAAGGCAGCCTGCTCTGGGGCAGAGCACAAAGGCACTTTGACTACTCACACAATTTTTTGAAACAGAAAATTGTTTCAATTGCACTGTATCAAAATGAAACAGAAAGAGAATAAAGCTTGCAAAATATAATGATCCAAACAGGAATACAGTAAAAATAGCTGTCCTTGATAACTAATCCTAGTCAAAGCTTTACATACAAATAATATTGGCAGAAAAATACTGGAAATCATTTTGTAGAAAGTCACAAATTCCATTTTTATTCAGGACACAAGAGAGCTCATGAAAGCTTCCTAAATTTTATCAAAATACATTTAATGGTTGGAATTAAAAAAAAAAGTTAACCAGATCTCCTGGCAGAAAAGCCAAAAAGAATGTTCTGGCAAATTTCAGGCCATTTTTTGCATTCCTGTTATTTGTCAAATGTTATGAAACAAGGGGGGGGGTGTTGGAGAAATCAGTCAGCACCAGTAGTTTCATTAACTGTATAAATACATCAGTCATAATCTCTAATACGCCAAAGGCACAAAAGCAGCCATGAGGGCAAGATGGGAACCAAATACGTTCCAGTGAAATTCTGCTGAAATTGCAAAGTGACTTATCAAATCTAGCAGCAAAGAGGTTAAGTTGTTAAGAGGTGACTATGGGTAAGATGAATTCCGGCTCCCTCAATTCATCAGGTGTATCTCAAAGGAAGCCCAAGACCTGAGCACGATGTGTAGGACAAGATTTTGAGGGTTGCAACACCTCTCTGGGTCTGTGCTTGAAGCTGCCAGGATGTTACACACGTTCAACAGGAGACAGGGCTTTTATTCTGGGACAGGTGGGTAGGTTAAGAAAAGAGTCTTAAATTACATAGAGGTCAAATGTATCTAGTTATCTTCAGTACCTACATGAAAGGTCTCTGTTGCAGGGATAGCTGAGGAAGGATTGTTTCTCTTTGCTCACTTTAGAAATACAAAATTAATATAATAATTTTGAAAAGAGGGAAATCCTCCCTTCCTGCCAAATCTTTGAAACAGTCTCTGAGTTAATCGGAGTTGACAGGTAGAATTACTGCAAGAAGAGAGAGCCAGGGCCAGCCCCTGCCACGGGGAGCCCTCCTGCTTGCTGCACCACCAGGCTGCCATTCATGACTTTTATTTATACACTGGCACCACTTAGGACTCCTAAGGACAAAACCCTTTTACTGAAAGATCAGTTACTGAACACAGTAAGAGACTTTTCCTGATCCAAAAATTCTTAGAAACTAGATGAGAAACACAAGGGAAAGAAACTGGTTTTAATCGCTGTTGATCATGTGGAAATGGAGGCAGAGAGAGTTGTGGTGAGACAAGGGCACACAAGATGTGCCTTGAACATCTGGGCATTGGTCACAATGTCCTAAGTGTCAGCCCAGTGCCTCTATCCCACAACCAGCTCTCCCTCCTCCAAAAGCTGGCTTTGCCAGCTCCCCTGGGCAGGAGAAAGTGGTCTCTGCTTTGCCTGCAAATACATGAGCCTTCTTTTCAAAAATACACTCAGAGTGCAATGAGGTGGAAGACACTTCTGAAATTGTGAACTCAAGCAGCAGCACAGGAACTGCTGAACAAGAACTGATCCAAACTCCATCTACTCCAGACCTCCCCAAACTGCCTCACACCTGGGCTCTCTCTTCAAGGGGGGCAGGTGCACAAGGTGACAACTTCTGTCCTTCCACACTGTCAAGGAAACAGGAGAACCAAAAAAAGCCTCAGGAGGGAACCAGCAGCCTCAGCAGCCTGCAAGCCCGAGGCCACACCGTGCAGCCCTGGTCTGCCCTGGCCAGAGCAGCTGCCAGAGCCAGGGGTAGCTGAGGCTGTCTTTCCTCCCAGAGCCTGGCCAGGACCTGGCAGCAAGAAGCCCTGAACAGAAATTGCTCCTGTGAGAAACAGCAAGAGCTTTATAGCAAGAAAAAGCAAAAGGAGTTTTCTTTCAGAGAATTCACTTGCTGCAATCACACACCTGAGAGCATCGACTCGCAGCACAGCAAGGTGCCACAGGTAAGGTGGTGCCAGTGCAAACACCTCCCTCCCCAAGCTGCACCCAGCTCTGCCAGAGTCGAGAATACCCCCATCTCACCCTGGTATACCTGCAGCAAAGACCTCCACACAAGGAGGGTTCATTCTGCCACAGCTGTGGTCTGAATGATGTGCCTCTTAGCTCTGATACAGCAGCCAGTTTGGGGTTAAACTCAAGAGTTGCTCTGATGTCCATTAAGATATTTTCCAAGGCTCTAAGTCCAGTTTCACATGGGAAAATGTGCCAGAATGAATCAAGCTCCTCAGAAGCAAAAAGTCAGTAATTAGTATGTGGGACAGGGCATTGCAGTGTCTAAACAGAGATGCGACGAAGCGGAAAACCAGGGAAGCAGATGCTTGCAGGTCACAGAGATGAGTGCACCACCTCCAGCGTGAAAAGGAAGATGCGGGGGAGTCTCCAAATGGTGGGCTGACATTACAGTGAGGGAAAAAGCAATTTCTTTTCTTTCTGGAGCATAGTCATCAATGGAGCTGTTGGCACTGGGAGTGGGGAATGGCTTCAGATTGATGGGTCTGGTTTCAGATGTTGAAACACAGGGCGTATCTGCGCCTTCAATGGTGATCAGGATTTGCTTTGTTTCTGACTAACAGAGCCGCTGCTGCTAGATGAGATGAAAACCCTTTCAGAGCCATGGCAGGCTGCAAGTGCCAGCACAGTTCCAGGATGAACCCAGCTAGCAGGATCCCACAGGAACAGCACCCTGCCAGCCCGACCACCACCCTCACACAAACCCTGTGTCCTCTGGCAGAAAAATATAGCTATGGGGCAGAGGAAAAAGGAGACAGGGACCTGTGCCTCTGAATCACCACCACAGCCTGTGACTGTCACAAGTCCCACGTTTTACAGCACTTTTCTTAAAACTCCTGCTGATGGAAGCATGCTGTTGCATGGGCCATTCAACAAGCTGGAGGGAGTTAATACTGCCACACTGCCCAAGACAGCTTAAAAATGTGGCAGTTCCTAGAGGGAAAAAAAAAATCAATCTAGGTATTTTAATTTTGAAAACCAACTAACTTTTAAGAGGACAGGTGCTGTCATTTTTCCTGCTCAGGTCAACAGAATCTGAGGGATGGATCTGCAGAGCTGCTCACTATTCTCATACTGGAAAGGACACGTGCAAAGAGGACACGTTTTGATCACGGGGCCTGAAAGCCGGATCCTTCTCCCAGTCCATTTACCAGCACCATGAACAGACATGGGGGTCTCCTCTGTGGGAACACAGGGAGCGGAAGTGTTTAATTTTACTCCTTCCTGGGGCTCCATAAATCTTGCTCCACAATAAACCCATCAAAATCAACTGAGCCATGAAACAAATGGAAAGGCCCTGGGTGGAGCAATTCATTGTGCATGTCAGGGCTGAGGGAAACACTGAAGAGTCTGTTTAGCAACAAATGATCTTCGTCAAGCTAATCTTGCTATGTTCCTCACCCCTCCTATTAGATTTACCTAAATGTATTGGGCAATGCAGATTGTTTGGTTTTGTCTTGGTGCAGTGAGATATAGCCATCATATCCATCTGTCTTTCACCCAGAGGTAGATGTGTCTGTCTTAAGGACAATGTTCCATCTTATGTCAAACCAACATTCAGGGAAACGAGAGCTTTGAAGGAGTTAATAGCACGAGCATTACTTATACTAAAAGGACTGATGTATTTTAGCACTCTTTCTACAACCTCAGGCAGCATTTTAGCTTTTCATCCATCAGCATTTCTTTCCCTCCCTTCTTACAAAACACTCAAGTCCCTCTCCAGTCAGAAGCCTCCCACATGCCCCTGTATGACCAACAAGGGCCTGGTGAAAACCACGACAAGGGCATTTATCAACACCTGACTGTTTCCCTCCTTCCTTCCAGACCACAGGAGATCTCACTGTGCTCCATTACCTCTGTGCCAGCTCTCTGTGGATTATAGGTCTCTTTGGGCACAGCTACGGAGCCTCTGTGATGCAAACCAGGGATCAAACCTGGTCCAAGCGTTGGAGTGACTCACACAGAGCTTCTGCAGTGAAGACCCAGTAATGAACTTGCTCTCCAGGACTGAACTAGCACCTGTGGGGTGCAGATGGCAAGGGGCCACAGCTGCAAAGTGAACCAGCAGGCTGCAGACTAACACTAGGCGTAATGACACCTCAGTAAACTCTTTATTGACAAGGAGAACAGTATTTTTCATTTAAATCAGATGCCCTAAATACTGAGGGACCATCAGAGCTTGTTGGGTCAAACATCAGCAGGTTGTTTTGCCTGTTGTTTGGACCATCCTGCTGAGAAAGAGAGATCCCTTTGAGATCCCAAAGCCCCTTTCTTTCTGTCCCCAAAGGACCAGTACAAGTATAGGAGGTTCAGCACAATGAATCTGGCAAAATCATTCTGGCAAGGAGAAAGAAAGTCTACCCTAAATGCAGTGAATGATTTCAAAGGCAAATAGCACAAAGACGATTAGCTGCAGCTGAGTGAATATTCCTGCTGCCCTCGGGGATCGGTGTGCCCAGCCCTTTAGGCATGCCAAAGCAAGAGCACAGACCCCAGGACTCTTGGAATGCCCAAGGACAGGGTCTAATCAGGGTGTGCCAGGACTGCAAGTTCAGCACTACCTCAAAGCCAGGAGTCAAAAGAGGAGGGCATCTCCCCTGGCAAACACCATATACCACAAACACACGTCAGAGGAGGGGCTGGAGTTGGGCTCCTGGAGCTGGAGGGACTCCAGCAGGACAGGCAGGCAGGATTGTTTGGAGTGCAGGGAGACTCCAAACAAACCAGCCAACTCTTTCACCCTACAGCTGTAAACCCGGCCCATCCATCTACGCAACCAAAAAATACCTCAGGAAACTAACCCTGGGATCTGAAGGTAGACTTGTAAGTGCACTGTACTGGGGAACTGTATTTAAATGGTTATGACAAAGGTTTTAATATCCCTGGTTTTACATCTTCCTTTTTTATTACTGATCTGCCCAACAAGGTGCTTCTCTAAAAGTCTCTGTGGGTGTATGTGGTAAATTCAATTACAGTTTTCTACAACCAGACCAGACAGACTTGTCTGACATAAAGAATACTGTCTTCACTAAACCAGTTAATTTAGTTCAGCAACAGTGTATGGTTAGGAGGTGTGGATTAAAGCACAGAGAAAGGAGATGAGAAAGAAATGATTCCCAGCAAAACAGCTCCCAAGTGATTTTGTTGTCTCATAAAATGACAAAAAATCACAAGGATCTTGCAGCTTGGTTCTCTGCTGCCCCAGGCTGATAGTATTCTAGAATCCCACTTCTAGACAACTAGCAGCTCCAAATTTTGCACAAACAGCTTCTGTTCACCCAAGCTATATGCAAGTAAAAAGAATTCTTTTTCCTTTCCTCAGCGGTCCCATGGCCAGTGGACTGAAGATACAGTTGTGGGCTCTAGTTTGGCCAATTTTATCAGACATGAGTAGCCATTATATAATATTTTCTTAGGTTGAAAACAAAACCATCACAAAACAAACCAAAAAGGTTTTTGGTTTTGAACCACCTCAGCACAAGGTTCTGACACTTAATTACTTTAAAGTAAATTTAGCACTCACAGGAAACCCACTTTGATGGTACTCAAAATAAAGTTCTCTCTAGCCACAGACAACCATCTGTCTGCACTGTTCTGTCACAGTCTGTCCCCTGGCAGAGGGCTCCTCCAGGAGCTCTCTTTGTGCCAGCTTAGTCCTCTGCCACTAACAGCAGCAGCAGATTATTTTGGCGGCATCGTTACCCATTAAGGACTGAACTGGTATTATCAGTATTTGGACTGTAACCACATGTGTTTACTACTATCCTATGGTATAGTTAAGATTTATTACCTTGAAAGATCTGACTGGGGGGAGGAGATCTATTAAAAACACACACTGAAACCCACACTCTGCATGGAAGCACTGATGGGGATATTTCAAACATATATCCTCAAGATGGCATGCCTTTGTTAGGAGCATCAAGTCAGTCACCAGATCAGTGCATTTAAAATGTATCCTCCTTTGAAAGAAAGATGCTTTCAAAAGATATGTATGTGACTAAGTAACAAGCAGGATGAAGCTTTTGAGCCCTGGGAGGAGAAATGATTAAAAAAACAATTTACTCCGTCTCTGTGTGCACATGTGTAAAAGCACATTTCTCTACCAGGTAACGGGTGTCTCTGCAGCCAGGGCAATGGATAATTATTTTCAAGTAGGTTGTCACACTGCATTCGGCCTGCATTCACCCGACAGTGTGAAATCAGAAGGAAGCTTCATTGGCAATTCCCACCAGACGTCAGAAAACCTCAAGCATGTAGAAAAGACTTTAATCTTCTTTACCCATTCCCACATTCTCCTCTATGAAAATATCACATCAGGTTTTTTGAGGCAGAAAAAGCAGACCTTAGCTTAATAAGGATTCACAATTATTCCAACAAACAGTAAAAATAATATGATAATCTGCTGCAGTTCTAACTTCTCCCCAAAAACTGAGAAAACCCTACAAACATACTGCTAAATGCAGTGTGCCAGCTATGGGTGTTTGTTAATCAAAGTCAATAAGGCAGACCAGCAGGCTTCAATGGGCTTTGGATCGGGACTGACAAAAGGATCCTCTTTATGAGCCTGCTCCAGAGATGCTGACCCTCTTCATCTCCAGTGATTTCAAAGGGAACTCTGGGTATTCAGAAATCTTGAGCTAATTTGCTACACAATAAATAAGATTCATACAACAGGGAAGGCTGCTATGACTCACTGTCATTTAAAAGGAGCCTAGTATGAACTGGGCTGTTTTGAATTGGCAGCTTGGCCTTGGCTATGCTACAGAGGAGCAGCTAAGTCTTTGATAAGTTAAAGGAGCAGCAGGCACCTGGGAACAAGCATCTGACTGTCTAATAGCAAGAAAACCTAACTAGAAACGCACTATCAGGGGTGCTGAAAAGTTTAGCACAACTGCTATGCAAGATCTGAGAGCCAGCTTTTGTGTACAACACAGCAAGAATAAAGAGAACAAATAAAGAGGTGTAAAAAAAAAGAAAAGATCCACACAATGAACTTTGCCAATGATCTTTGGAGCATATCTGCAGAGAGCAATGAAATGCCACTGGAAGTACAGCAAGTGCCTTTGAGGGGGCTGGCTCGGCAGAGCCAGAGAGGCAGGACTAGAGCCCTGCTAAGGCTGTTCATCGTGGTGCCAGCCTCACTACTGGGGCCACACTGCTGCTCTCTCAACAAGGCCTCACCACGCCGTTACTGCACTGATGGCCTTAACAACCCCAATCAACGCTCTTTAACTTGATCATGATCCTAGAATTCATCTCCCTGGAGGCAGGGCTGAGCATGAAATAGAGAGTTTACTATTTTCAGAGAGGATGCAAAGAAAGTAATTATTAAATAATCGATGTCTTCAGACTCCTTAAGTTCACTCACTAAAATATCTGGCAAAGCAGTGCCAGGCACAGCCTTCAAGAGAAAGCACTTTGGCATCCTATTTCCATCTCATAAAGCTTCATTAAACCCGGGCAACTGTGGAGCTGTCAATGATGTTTCAGCATGTGAGCTGTGATGCCCTTCAGATAAGCCTCTGTTGTTGATCTCCAACCATCTGAAAGACAAGTTATAACGCAGAGTAAACACCTGGGCTGTGTAAGTCTAAGCTTAGAAATAAAGCCCACACTTCCCCGAGACAGTTGTGTATGTTGATGCCACTAATTGCTTCTTTCAGCAGTTGTGGACAGGTCCCCTGTTGTTGTGGGCTAATTTACACAAGCACTGGCAGTTCGGACAACCCTCCTTCTTGTCTGCCTGGCTATTCCTGACCATTTATCATTAGAGACTGTGTGTTTTCACAACTGGTGAGACCAAAGTCAACAGTCCGCAAGATGCGGCAGCCACTTGAAATCAGTCATCTGCTCCATTTCCACCCCCCTCTCCTCTCTGTGCATGGTTAGCATTACAACTGGGTTATAATAAGGCAAATGATTTGGTAAACAATTCTTCATTTATTTACTCGGGCAAGATTTCTTTGACTTCAGCGGGAGCTCTGCCAAGCCAGGGATGTTGGACCAGTGCCAGTGATAAAATGCCCATTTTACTGGCATGTACAGCTTCCTATTTACTTGCCAAAAGAACCAGCTTCACAATGGGCTTTTTCCCTTTCACCTGGAGAATCACCCAATTAGTATCTCCTCTCCAGGCTAAGGGAGTTAGGCAAAGAGGTCCAGTTACCACTGGCAGAGGTGGGAAAACTGATGCTTGCAGGCACCACCCCTGGGGGCTCCGGGCTTCATTTCCAAAATCTGCCATACACAAGAACATTTTGCATTGCCACATACGCTAAGACATGTTATCGCATCTACTCTAATATGCTGTGCTGTAGACAATATCACCTGTGTTCACTCTTTCAAGATAAAAAGAATTCCATTGCGGATACCAGAAGGTTATCTGACAGTCTGACAGGGAAGAAATCCAACCAGAAAAATAAGTTGTTCTGTAATGGGCCCAACTACTGAGTTTCTTATTCTGTTTTGCCCTCTAATTTACTTCAACGACTCTACAGAACTGAGTCCTGACTAACCAAATCAAAGCCCCCACTTAATTGAGTAAATGTCTCTGTTAATTTAAGGCTCCGGCCAGAAAATCAGAAGACAGCTAATAAACAGTTGCTGTATTTAAAGGAGTGATGATTTTAAGTCTACTGATTATAAACACACATTGTCAAATTACTCCTGTCTCTTCTCTTCAAGCCATAACCACTCCCCTTCTTATTCAATTCCTTCAGCTCGTCACCACAGACGAGGGGAGACAGCCTTCTCCTTTGAGATTCCCATCACTCACAATCCCTTTCTCTCGGTCTGGCAGCGATGCAGCAGCGATGGATGGTCTATTTTCCCAGACTATGTGGAGAAGAAAAATTATTCTCTCCCTGCTGCCTACCGGTTGTTCCCTCTGTCCTTGCAAGAGCCGTACTACAGCTTAAAAGCCATTTTGATGTACTATTTACATAATGAACGATCTCGTATGATGTTTTAACAAAATAATTTACTGAAGGCACATATATAAAGATGTGGAAGAATTATGTGATAAATTTGAATTCTGAAGATTAGAGTCTGTATTGGCATATACTTTATATTATAGAGAAGGGGCTCCAACAGCAGAGGTCGGACTGCAGTAGTGCCAGCACAAGTGTGCAAATCCAGGGAAGGAAGCCTGGCAAAAGCCACCAACAAACACTAGCCAGCACAACCATGCTGTGTACCCTACTTTCTTTACTTCTAACAGCTAAAGCAGTGGGAATCCGCATCTGACTGGAAAACTTAGAAAAGGCACAAGTTAAGTTGAAGGAAAAAGAGCACATTTGTTTATTTAGCAGTGTAAGCAATCATTATAAACATATGCTCAAATAATCAGCTCCTGTGTAATTACTCATTTGCAAATGCAGTTATTAGGTAGGTAAATTCACTCCTTTTTGAAAATGCAGGTCAAATATTTATCTCTGAGATGCATTAAATGCAACACAAGATTGCACTAAGGGTTTATATTAAGACTGCAATATTTACAAAATTGAAGTGTTTAGACCTTTCAGACCTTTTTTAGAGCCTTGACCTTGGGAACAAATAAGGACAGTGTTATTTTAATGTGCATTCAAATTTTAACAACACAGTCACACAGCTCTAGTGGAATCCACATTGAGTTTCCACTGTAGATTGCTCATCATTTCATTATGGTTCATTATGCTGATAACTGTCAGAAAGCATTAGAAGCAGGAGCCTTGAGTAATAGCACTGAAATGGTAATTTAAAAACAATATACTTTCTGGAGGAAATACAGCAGTGCACTAAATTCAATTAGAAGAGGGGAATGTAAAGACAAGTAAGTGATGTTTGCTGTTAGAAGTCAGGCTATTCCGTTTCTTGATAACCTACACTGGAGAAGGTCCTTTTAAAAGCCCACACTTTTCTCTTGCATCTCACTAAATTTTCTCTTATTAACTCTAAGCTTCTCTGGTATAAATTATCTTAAATGGAACCATTTTTTAAGTATTTCAGGGCATGACAAAATATCAATCCATCAGTCACTGTTTGGGTGGCATAACGGACTAAATTATTCAGGGTCATTTACTGAGACAGATTTCAAGCTGGACAGTCAATGCTGATAATCTCTCTTTTGTAAAGAGCTTCCAATTAAAAATCATTAATAATTTGAATCGAACAGACAATATAAACAATACAAAACTGTCCCTTCCTCACTCATAATGTGAGCATTGTTTGTTAAGAAAGAGTTAGAGAACCCAACTCATTAATGGTGGGGACGCAGGAACAACGCCCATTAATTTGGGTGGGAACTGCACCTGCCTGTGCCAGGCTGCAATTCCCAGAGTATCTCCTTACAGAGAAGGAAATTCAGGGACAAGGACCATGATTGAGACTGATTTGTTTTCCAGCCTCACGGACTGTGTGTGGGTAAGGTAATTTGTTCTCCATTACATTGCTAACCTTATGAAAGACCTCTCCTCTCCACAAGTACTGAAATATAATGAAGCTCTGAAGAGTTACCTTGACATTACTTTTCCAATGCTTCCAAAAGGGAAAGCTGCCCATGTTTCCAATGCTTCCAAAAGGGAAAGCTGCCCATGTTTTCCACTGTTTGTGCTCAAGTGTATTACAGGTCAATCATACCATCTCCACGACCAGGCACACAGCTGACAAGCCCACTGTGCTTCAGAGCTGAAGGTCTGAATTCCCAAGTTTGGCCAAAGCAGCAGATTCAGGGTGGCTCTGGCCCTCAGTGGTGACAGACACATTGACGATTATCCCCATGAGGCAAGTTTGAGGGAGAAGATGCACCAGTAAACATGTATGTCAAGGTGTCTATGCCTGGCCTTCAACACAGCCCACTCCACTGTCTTACACTCTGCCACATTCTGCTCTCACTAGTACAACCTTTAAGCCAGACATAATTATTCACTCTAACAGAGCTGAAATAGAAGAGAATACTAAAACCAGAGTTTGAGCTACTTGTTTAGGAGCCTGATGCCTGGTTTATCTGAGGTTAGACGCAGTTTTTACAGCTCAACAAGAGACAGCAATATCAGAGAACAGCATGATGGAATGATAAAATTCTGGAGCACCCTTCCTGACCAGCACATCAAGAAATAGCTGTTGCATTTCTTACTTACCACGGAAATTGCAAGAAAGGAAAAGGAAAGGGAATTCTCCAATTCCCTTTCATCCACTAGCACAATCAGGCTAATGGAAAGTCCTAACAGTCCTCCTCCCACAACCTCGAAGGTGAGATAAGTGACAGGGCCAGCCAGTTTACTTCTAAAGGAAATCAATATTCAAGGGTCAAAGCTTTACAAAAACACATCTTAAGAAGGCTGAAGTTCTTCATCTTAAGAAGTGTTTAGAAATAATAAAGAAAGGATCAATCCACAGTCCATTCCAGGTGTTCTTTCCAAATTACCCAATGTTACTTTTATTCACCTGGTCTAATAGTTCTCCAAGTGAACAGAAACCTGATTTTACAAGCCAGTGGAGCAGAGTCTATCTTTTTGCTAGAAGAATGGATCTCAGATACTGTGTTTTATTTCTTCATTAGTGTGCCGTCACACTGAGCGATTACTAAATGCAGGCCTGAATGAGAATACCAGAGTTAAAGAGAGCATAATGAACAAAGAAGGTGCCTGATTATTATGGCTGTCAGCACAAGGGAATTGGGTTTGTCACCTGGTTTAACCAACTGGTAAGAACTGATTAGAGTCTGAATCCGCCTGAAAGAACCTTTGATGTTTATCCTCCCTTCTGTCTCCACATCTTGTCAGTAAAGTCAGACAAACGGGGACCTTCTTCCGAAGGATGTCCCTTCAGCAGAGGTCCTCCAAATGCTCTCTGCCACTCGCCTCAGGTGCGTGGCCAGAAGGCTACTCATTGTGGGGAGTATGGCATAGGAACAGCCCCCCAGAGCCCCCTGCCCCATACTCCACGGGCAGCCACGCAGGCAGGGCTGCATTTTGTGCCTGAGCAGGTCCCACCATCACAGCAGCATCCAGACATGGTTAAGGCTGACCTCAAAGAGGGGCTATGGGCAGGCACAGCAGGGAGTGGGGGGACACAGCTGCCCCACAGGCCAGCACAGAAATAACCCATGTCATTGTTTACCCTAGATCACAGAAAAAGAAGCCCTTAAGCCACAAGGAAATTCAAAGCTCTGAAACAGGACCTCCAGAGACAGGCCTGTTTTCCAAGAGCAGGTGTCCATGGGATTGTGGTGTTGGCTTGCCTCTGCATGCCGAGTCCTCCTAGACTGCTGCAGAGATGAAGGTTGAGGCCAGCACCATGCCCTTGCCTTTTCTTCTTTCTCCTGTCTTCAGGGTAAAAGACCAAGATCAGCAACTTCAACTTTGACTGACCTCTGAAGACAGGGATGGGGAAGGGTGTCTCAAGTAGGCCCAAGACTTGACAAAAAAGGGCTAAGCTTGCAGGGGTACATTTTGCAATACAAGCAAACATACATATCATTTGCTCACTATTTCCCCATCTGGAAATGTTTCACTCTCTCCTCATACTTCACTAACTGCACATGCCTACTTAATTTCAACCAGTTGATTACTAATTTGATTTCAATTTGATCAGGATATCACTCACTGGGACCAGGGCTTTGAGAAGCTTCTGCTGGCATAATATTATTTAGGGTGTACATTCCTTGTTGCTGCAGAAAGACATTTTTCCTATCAAAACGGTCAAGTTTCATATGTCCTAGTGTAAATTATATTATATAAAGCATGTTCCTGCCCACTTAGGCAAGTTTCAAAACAGAGTTAGACCTCCATTCCCAGTCAACACTTGGCAAGGGATATATGGACCTCTCTGCTTCCTAGTAAGCAAAAGCAGCTGCTCTTGGCTGTGCCCTGGCATGCTCAACCACCACCCAGCAAAACTCACTGCTGAAGAGAAGGAGATCACTGGAGAACAGCTGGAATCAAGGGGGTGTGGGGAAGGGATAAGTGCTGGCTTAGTTATGGACATACTCTGTTTCTGCCTTGTAAGGGAGAAATTAAGATTTAAATAAATGTGAGTCATCTCTCCAGAATTAATTCGCAATATATTAAAATGTTACAAAAGAAATATCTTGGCCTTCCCTCACTCAGAGACACACACATACTCTACATAAATACACAGCTGAACTCCAAAAATCTGGAAGCATTTCCAGTAACTTTCAGGGAAAGCCACACACGGGTATCCCCCTGGTAAAATGCAGCCCTTTCACTCATTGTTTGAAACTGCTCTGCTCCTAAAGAAGTGAAAACCAAAGATGACACAATTTAACACCAGGACATGCCTGGAATCCCAGGTCTTCAGCTGTCTGAGCCATTAACCAAAATATAGGACAAGGAGTTGCTCCAGCAACTCTGTGAGTGCGCTCAGTGCATCTCTCCTTCTTCCTGATGAAGGCATTTTGGTAGAACTAAATCAAATTCCATTTGCTGTACATGATGTATTTATCTACGTGGGATAAAATAAACCATGCCTTGGATGATTGTTTCATTAAAGTTTAAGATTTACTACTACTATCCCTTTCAGATGAACACTCATGTTGCTAAGGGTCACCATCTATATTTCAAGCAAATTATATATATAATGATATTATAAATATTACCTATTTACCCCAGGTCATACAATTACAAGAAAACCTTTCACAATTTCTGCAAATATCAGTATTTTAAAGAGAGGAAAGGCAATATGATCTACTGGCCAGGTGCTCAGAGTGGAGCTTAGATCTGTATTTTATTTCTACCTCTGTTACTGAGGTCTGCAAGTCACTTTTTCAGCTGTGTCTCCTCCCAGTCTCCTGATTTATTTAGCCTGTAAACTCTCAAGGGTCAGCACAACCATGTCACCATTAGGAATTCAGGGCTGAGAACTAACACTTTCTCTCCCAGAAGTGTGAGCCAAAATCCAAGCTGCATCTGCAAAGGGCTGTAAGATCTACCGAATGCTGCTCACAGAAGCAGAACACTTTTTAGAGACACAGATCTCCAGGCAATGTTTCCTCCACACACAGTGAAGGGAAGACTGGAGAAGAAACGGATGATTAAAGGGAAAGAGACTGTTCAAAGACCAACTTACGAGTGCAGGGCATGGAGGCAGCATCATTTTCAGCCCGGAAGAAGCCCCGATCGCAGGTGCAGGAGGTAGAGCCTTCCCAGATGGAGTAGCTGTGAGGAGGGCATTTGGCACAAGCAACATCTGTCGAGAGAGCCTTGTAGTATCCGATTTTGCAAGCTAGATGGAGGAACAGGAAGGGAGAGTGTTATTGGCCTGGGCTGTGATCATAAATTGCTAGCTTACTCATTCAAAATCAAGGCAGGAGACATTTCAAAGAGATCTAATGATGTCCTCTTAGCCCCAGGTGAAGAATTAACAATCACCACACTCTTAATGAGTAATCCTATGTCAGGGGATACTGATTTCTCATTCCAGTAGGAGCCATTTTAAAAGCTTGGAGATGGCAAAAAAAATTATACTCTATTGACACTGCCAGAATATCAGCTGCCTCTTTGTGCTTATTGTGAAGTTGCATGTGGCTTAACCCATGTCCACCTGCACCCACACACACACAGAGCATGACAAAAGGGGTGCTATTGGTGTATTCTATGACCACTTAAGGAATGGCAGCTGACAGTCAGATGCTGCCAATTTTTAAGAGGGAGTGGGACAGGAACTCCCTGCAATTGGCAGCAGGGTCCTCAGCCCAACATGCCCGGAAATGGCACATCTCCCTCCTGGCAAGGCAGAATTCATTTGGCTCTTTCTCCCCCAGGGAGGAGATCAGCAGTGCTCTCCTCTCCTCAAAGCCAGGGCATAACTGCACCACTGTCACCAGGTCCCATGGGCAGTTGGAAACTTTTCGGTGACATCATCTTCACAAATGCAAAGCTTACACAAATGGCTCCTTTTACCTCAGTTGGAAAAAACTCATTAGCATCATTAATAACACATTTTCATAGTGGCTAACAGGTATGTCATCCTAGAAATTTCTCTCTTGGCTAGAGATAAAAGCCCACCATCACCACTCGCTTTTAGCACTACGCAGAGGAGAAAAAATTCCCAGGCATGCAAACCAGTAAAAAGGAAAGGTTGTTCCCAGTTTTTACTGTGTGACTCACTCCCACATCTCGTCATTTATCACCTATGCTACCTTTAGGGTTCCCCTGCTATGCACAGACTCCTGTTGGGAGGACAGAGGCCCCTGCACAGCCAGGGCTCACTCTTTCTGTTTCAGCCTTTCCTTAGTCCTCCTCGTTCTTTCCCTCCTTCTCTTACGAGGCCCTCCAATGGGAAATCGAGAGGCATATTAGTAAAGTTTTTATTTTAAACATTTATAAAAGAGCAAGTTACTTCATTCTTATTAACCAGAGCCATTTATGGAACTTCCCCAACAAGTCCTAACTTTACGATGTGCTCGCACCACCTCTAAGAGCGCTGGGAGATCAGCCCCGTGTCTCCCGCTGGGGCTGCCACTGGAGCAGAGGACCTTGTAAAAACCACATTGCTCAAGCGACCAAGATTTATGTTTCCAGGGTTTACATGCATCAGGTTATTAGATAAGGTTCAACCTGCAAGGTGCTTTTTGGCCACGCTTCAAACAGCCTTTGGGGTTTCAATTAAAATGAGCAACCGCAGCTCTGGCAGGAAGAATCACGGGGGTCAAACCCGGCCTCCCCACATCAGAGACAATTAGGGCTTGAATACAATCCCACCGCGGACGGCCTATCAACCAGGCACTTGCAGCATGCAAAGACAACTCCTGTAAAACAGCTCACTGTGCTTGTGAGGGGAACTGCCCAGCAAAAAAACAAAACAAAACAAAACACACATACAAAAAAAAAAGTAACCATGGGAAATAACCTTTCATGTTTTTGATATAATTTGCAATATCTGGTGAGTGAGTTGTACTATCACTACATGTTCTCTTGTGCCTGGTTTAACAAGAGCAGCAGTCAAGTGGCAGATGCTGATCTGAGATATTATTCCTGGTTTTCACTGTCACGGCTCAGACGAGAAATATGCCCAAGCCTGTATATGACAGGAACAGATACCCACAGGCAGAATCTTACTATCATATATAAAGACAAGGCTTTGAAAAACAGAATACGAGAGGAAACTTTGCTGATTGCTCTTATCCACAAAATTCTTTTCATTATTCAAGATTTTAAAAATTAAACCCGTAAACTCTACTATTACTATTAATATGAACATCATAGTCCACAGAAATCATTAAACAAAGAGCCATCTTTAGCATATTCCTGTTATTAAACTACTTAATAATCAACAATCTAGTACAAGGCTGAAGATTCTCCTAGGGCTATAACATGCTTCTGGAAAAAAAAATGTCACAGGTAAAAATTTTTGCAAACATTCCTCCTCCTCCTCCCTGTCTTTTCAGACTCCGTGGTTTAAAAGGGAATAGATGGATTCAGTGAGTACTGCAAGGTCAACATTCTATAACTCGAGGATTTTTTTTCCCCTCATTTCATGCACTGTATTTTGTTTTCTACTATATTAAGCCAAGATCATTAATATTTCAAGAGCTGAAGAAAGCTCTCCAAACACAGTGGTTGCTCCTTAAGCACACACAGCCATTTTGCTTAAAAAAAATCACCTACTCCTGAAGAGAGTTTCCTTCATTTTAGTGTGCTCAGAGATTCACCACATGTCATAACAGACATAAAAGGGCATTAGAGAATGTGCTGCATTAAACCAGCAGTTCTTTGCCCCGAAGAGCTCCATGGTACCATCACTTAAAAACTCGAACCTAATCCTGTAAAAGCTGTTCTTAGCATGAAGTGCCACTGACACACCTACTACAACCAGTGCCTGTTAAGGTTACAGATGGGCTTTTTTTGAAGGTTAATGATTTAGTAGGCAAACAAGAAGCCTGTACAGAACCTGTTCCCTGGAAGTCTTTATTGCTTGCTCATGACAAATCTTCTCGCAGCTGCTTTTCTAGGAAGGATTTGCTGGGTGAGACCCAGCATGAATGGGGTTCTTACACAGTTTTCGAAAGATGCCATTGTAAAAAGATTAGTTCACATGTGCAATGCAAACTTTGAGTTCAATTTCTTAGCTTTGCCTTAATTAGTTCTTTCTGTTAGTTTTTTTTTTTGGCTGGTTGTTTTTTGTTGTTTGATTTTGTTTGGGTTTTTTTAAGAAGAAAATTCTTTTCTCACATTCAGATCACCCACCAGCATAACACGGTTACAACCGACTGCACTGGATTCAAGGGAAGTTCTTAAAGCAAGTATTTTCAGCTCACAGTTTTTCCTCAGAACAAATCACATTGACTTTAAATGGACATCAGCTTGAAATAATCATGCTGATGTCTTTGAGTTATAATATTAAACTCTATTTGATCTCTATTAACATGAGACAGGATTTGGCAAACATTGCTGGTCATTATTACATGCCTTTCTCCTTCCTTTTTTTCAAATTTACCAGAGTTATACATGTTAAACCTGCAAAAATTGCTCTGAAGAATTATGGAACTCCAGTCAAATCTAGACGTAATTTTTCTCAAGCTGTTTTTCAAACTCCATTTTCTCATTAAAACCTGATTTTCAGACTCATGGCTTCCTTTAAAAAAAAAAAGAAAAGAAAGAATAAATGTGTGGGCTGGAAAGTCTGCTTGCTTGGTCTCTGCAAATGCTGAATTTTCTATTAGAAAATTTCAGACAGCAATTTAAGAATTTTGAAATTCATCTTACAGTGGAAGGGACTCTAAGCACATTCTTTTTAAATACAAATACAACAAAATATACTCAATTGGTTTTAACTGTTTTTAAATAAGCTATGGGGTTGTATAATGTCTTATCAAGGGTTGGATGAAGAAATCTTCCCAACCTCTTTGTTGAAAAGTCCCTAAATAATTAAAAATGCAGTGCATATCTTAAAAACATCTCAGGGAGCTCCAAGCAGAGGCTTTGGTAGTGCCGTGGAGGCAGCGCTCGGCTCCTCTCCCAAGGAGAGTGAGCAGGATCTGAGTCAGGGAAGGGAGAGACCCTGGATCCCAGCAGGGCTGGTCAGGCTCTGAGCAGTGACAGGATGAGGAAGGTCCAACAGGCCAGCCCTGAGCTGAAAACTACTGGGCAGGAGCTCGGGGAGCAGCCCTGGCAACCAGGGACCAAGGCCAGGAGAAACATCCTACCTGAGGCCTCAGCCCCTGCTGACGAGGAGAGCTTGCAACTGAGGAAATACTGATTTCTGATTAGAAGCTAATAAAGAGAGTAGGGTGGAAAACAAGCACAGAAACATGGCTTTGCCTGAGTAGATTTAGTTAAGTCAGTGAACTGATATTAGAAGAAAATTTGGCATAGATGTTCTGAAGTGCTTTTTTTACAGAAAGCCCAGTGGGATGCAGTCCTTCACAGGCAGCAGCACTGGCTACAGAGCCACTGCCTTACAGATCTCTGTGCCAAGGGCTTAAATCTCCACATGAAAACACAAGGAAAGCACCCTCAACGAGGTCAGGACCACAACCAAACAGAAACCACGCTCCTGCTGCACCCTCCTGCCCAAAAGGGACCTACCTGTGCACCACCAAGAACATTTATTATCTCGGGGAAGTGAGTACTACAGTTAAAATCTGTGGAGCTGGCTGAAATGACAGAAACTATGCCTTTCACAGTTTCCATTTTTTTGAAGCAGAAAAATGTATTAGCTACACGCTCAAAAGAACTTCAAAATTCCTTGAGATTTTGAATCAAATCTCCCTCTACACACAAAGTAGAGGGAAAACTTCTTTTAAGTCAATAACTGCAGCCAACTTTAAACAAGGATCCTAAAATAGTCCTCTTGGTGAAATGAAGGACAGAGCAAATAATTTAGTAAGAGATATTTCAATGTCAGGCTTACAGATTTCAGTGAGAAAAGAAATTTGTGTTTAAAGACTTGAAAAAATACTTTGATAGCATATTTGATGTCTTTCATCACTGGTTACTTTTTCTACAGCTCTTCTCTCTCTGGAAATATTTTAAGCTCATGTTTTAACTGCACCCTTAGAAACAAAAAGTTACTTTTCTTTTTCCCCTTGAATGTTGTTCTTAGTCTTTAAGAGGATGGATTTTCTCTCTTGGATTGTACAAAACCACATCTGCCACATAAGTAGACAGCATCTTCCCAGCGTTCTTTTACTGTTATTACCATTTCTGAACAGATTTTTGTGTGTTAATTATAGAACTCAATTGTTTGGATAGTCTCTTTTGATGAGCTTTCTGCCCCGCACCATGAACCCCTCCGTTATTGTACAGCTGTTTTACTTCCAAATGCTCATCAGGGTTTTCTAATTGTCAAGCTGTCCCAGCAACTCGTTCTTTTGACCTAAAAGTCAAAGAAAGGGAGTCACCCTTATCTCCCCGACATGAATACCGCAGGGGTCCCAGTGGCCCCCTGATACCTACGAGACAATGCCTTTCCAGATCATTGCCACTACAAGCATAATTGGGTTTTGGGTGAAATGAGAAGATTTAAAATAGGATGAATTAATGAGTTTCTTGTAAAATTAAGTCGTTCTCCTGGTCCAATCTAATTACTCACTGTAATGCCCCTGAGGGTGATAAATAAAGATCCTTAGAAGCCAAGGGGGGGGAAGAAAAAGCTTTCTCTTGAGCCTTCCTTAAAAGTCAAGAAGTAGGATCTGATGTGATGTACCAAATGCTGTTTCCAAATAACGTCAGATTCCTTTGATGTTCACATTGTAAGATCTTTGCCTCCTATTAATAATGACTGTACTACTGCTACAAATTAAAAGGAGTTCCCCATCTTTAATTCGTATCACTGATGAGAAAACCAGTATTTCTACATGCTAAGCATATATTTTTGATGCATGAATGACACAAGGAAACACAAACACAGTCCCACTGGGACACAAGGAAACACAAACACAATCTTACTGGGGAAAGAGTCTAGACTGTTTGACTTCAGAGTAGTCTTACTCCATGATCGGGTAACAAAGGTAGGAAGTTCAGAACAAAAATAAAGGGAACTTGGAGTACAAATGTACTGTGATTTGAAATCCAAACTCTGCTTAAGCCACTGGAACTGTGCATGCAAGTACCCTGTCAGATAAGCACTGCATCTGGCTGGATTTTTCCCAATGCAGTAATTCTAAATGTTAGAAGAAAGGCACCAGGCATGTGGGGTTCAGCTGCACCTCACCACAGAGATGACTCTCCATCAGCCACCTGCACCCATCCAAGGACCTGCAGGTACCACCACGGCAGGAGGACTCAGCTATGCCAGACCAAATGATGGAGGCTCCGCTGCAGGTGCCTCTTGCAGCCCTTTTGGCACTGGGAAAGGCTTAGCTGCAGGCAGCAGGAAAAGGAAGAGGAGGGCAGCATCCAAAGGCACTTGGCTGTAGATCACAGAAGGACTCGAAAACCTTTGGCAACCCAAGAGTGCATTGCTTGATGTGCATCCATGGAGATGTGATGATCACCTCATTGACAGGCGGCCAGATTTTTGTTTGGCTCATGGGAGACAAGAAATTCCACTGTCTACTTCAGTTTCAGAAGCTAAAAGAAGTGAGGAGCCAGAGATCTTTGGTGTGGAAACAAACCACTATCACTATCCAAGGTCTCTTATTGAATCTTCAGGAGGGAAAGAGATGAGGCACTTGCTGCCAACTGCAAGGTACCCACTGCCACAGCCTGTCAAAGACAGCAGGGAGTGGCCATTCACTGACATCAGCCAAATCCCTCTGCAACACCAGGCACATCCCATCAGGTCCCATGGACTTAGTCCTCTCCTGTAACACTTCACTTCCCCAGACTCTGCTGGACCTGGAAGGCCAGACAGCCAACCTTGCCAGTGAAAGCCAAGGCAAAAAGGCATTTGGTACCTCAGCCCTTGCCATGTCCTTGGTCACTAAGTCTCCTCCCCCACTATTCAGCAGGACCACATTTTCCACAGCCTCCCTTTTGGTGCCTGTAGGAGCAGGCGTCCTTGGTGTCCTTCATATCCCTCACTAGATCCAACTCCAGCCAGGCACTGGCTTTCCTAATGCCTCTCCTATGTCCTCAGGCCATGGCTAGACTATAGAATCCCCCTGGGTGCCTGAAATGTGCCAAGGGCTCCCTGCCCATCCATCCTGGCCTTCTGCTACGTCTCCTTTGCCTCCTGCAGCTGCGATGGGCTGTGCGTGTGCTTTCAGCAGATTGTCCTTTACAACCCACCAGCTCACATGGGCTTCTTCACTGCCCTCATGAGGCAGTGACCTCCTGAACAAGCCAAATCTGCTGTCCTGAATTCCAGAGCTTTAACGTTTTTTTTCCTAATATACATGAAGTCCAGTGAAATAAGCCAGGAAATACGAAGACGTCTCTAGCTCAGCAAAGGGCACAAGCACAACGGAACAGGACATGTGATACAGCAGTCTGTTCAATAGAGAGCTACAGGCACACACAGAACTGCCAGGTGTACGACAAGAACCAGAGTGGCCTATTAATCCCAGCCAAGGAGGTCCTGTTCTCCCTGTTCTCCCGGGCATCATTTTCTTGACATAGCCTTAAGATCCAACTGCCAGACATTTCTGCTGTGCAGACCCACACTTGGGCACCACACACAGCCAGGCACAGACCCACGGCACTGCTGGCACCACTACACTTCCAAATCCTCTCTGCAGGGACAGAGCTTGTATTTTTGGAGTGCCACTCCTAAGTGGCACGAGTTCTCCCAGGTTTTACACAGAGAAATGCTTTGCTTGCCTTCTACAGAAATATTTCAAACCAACTTGTATCTCACGCAAAAGAAATATAATTATGCTGATAAACCCAGTCATTTCAAAAGCTGAAACGTACTTTATCAGTCACCCTTTGCTAAGGAAACTACAGTCAAAAGCATAAAAGAAAAAATTAAATACATATACAGTTCATATGTTAATTAAGTTTGATAGGCTAATATATAGACAAATCCCAAAATTAAAAATTAGTTTTTATTCTTAAAAACTATTAAGAATTATTCTGAACTTTGCTACACAGCTGATAGGTCACAACTGCTAAAAAAAAAAGAAGCCCTCTCAAAAATATATGAATTTGAAAATCTCACATTTGTACGGATTAATAATAATAGCTTATCCAAGCAACCCATATCTTTGCTATAGCTGTGGTATTCAGGGGGAATAGCTGGGGGTAAGTTTGACATTTCCCCCATCATGTTCACGAGTGGTCTTTGACAGCACCCTGATCTCAGGTTAGCTCTGTCAACCCCACCTGCATAAGCAGCTTCCAGCTCTGCACTGCAGGGGAACAGCTCAAAAAAAATCTCACCGAGGCATCTTAAAAGGAAAATCAGCCCCTGGACAAAATATTTGCTGCATGAAATTAAAACAAAAATTAGAAAGCTAAAAAAAAAAAAAAAAAAAAAAAGAAACTCCTTTCTCTCAGTGAGAAGTCAGCATTTTCCTCGAGGAACGAAAATCCCACCCTGCTCTGCTCTCTACAGGAAGGTATTTGCTAGGACTGGCCAAGGCAGGCGAAGCAGCCGCGGCCACCAGCAGGAAGCGTTGGGGACTGTCCCCAACACGGCACCGGGAGGTGTCCCTTCCTGCCAGCGCAGCACAGCACTACAATCAGCACAGCTTCACCTTTCAGTGCTTGAAGGAAGAGGAGTGTGCTGCTGAACCGGGGACTTGGCACCTCGCGGTTTGCATTTTCACTTTTTAAAAATACTTGAACAGTGAACAGATGCCCTGGTATGATAAAGACTCCTCTGCTCGGAAACAGCGATAGAGCTGCTGTGCCCTTTTTGGGAGCAGAGAGCACCGACAATGCCAGCACGTTCATGCAAGAGCTAAAGGGATCTTTAAAATACTGCTGCCTGAGCCAAGTGTTCAAATGTTTTGTGTTTCAGAGTGCTCAGGCTGTCACTCTGCTCTATCACAGACTTCATCTAACTTGGAAAGTTTAATCACCTTTATACAAGCTGTGAGATTTAAGAGATGAGTCAACTAATCAGTTTCAAATAATTACTCAATTAGAAAAACAAGTTGACAGTTTCCCTTGAACAGAAGCAGCAGCACAAGGGGAATCATGAAACACAGATTTTTAAGCAAACCTTAAAAGTTAAGGTTTGGGGTTTGTTTCAATAAAACCACAGCAAATTATGATTTTGTTCTTTAAGCAACTAAATTTTACAGAAAAAAATAACTACTGAAGTTTTATCATATATACTCCAGTGAAAGCTGATTAATTGGCCTGAATCTCCACATTAACAAGCCCTAATCCTCTTGTCAGGAGACCTGCTTACAAGCTTCTCTCCCCAGTGGTGTAAAAGCACTGATGAGAACAGAGATCTGTATCTCAAAGCACTGTCCAGCCAGCCTGGGATTATCTCTCATCTCTTAAATCTTAACAGCTCTGTAGAAAGCCAATTAAACCTCCAAAGTTAGATGAAGTCTGTGATAGAGCACAGTATCAGCTTGAGCAGTTTAAGACAGAAAGACCTAACACAGAGCTCCGACATTACTGTTTAAAATAACTATTTGCTCCTATCAGCTCAGGGTCCTGGACGTAGCTAAGAGTGTACTTGTAATGTATTAAAGGCATTCAACATGTTATTTGCAGTTATTTTAAAGCTGCTTGTATTTTACACAGGCTAGTGAGACACCGCAATTTAGCTGAAATAATTATTACATTAATACCCTTTAACAAATTGTCTATTGTCAAGAATTTGAGGATTGATCCTGCCCATAAATCCTTTAATGCTCTCTCCTTTGTGCAAATGGAATTTCACTCCACAGCAGAACCCAGCATAGATGTAATGTTTTCTGCTACTGTTTGAACTTGTATCATGAGTGTGATGGAGCCACATCATGCCAGCAAACTAAAAACTATAGCGTTTTTCTGGGCTTCTTTATTCTTAGTTTAACTGTGAACAGCCCAGAATAGAGTTCAAGCTCCTATCTCCAGAGCTATAGCAACATGCCTTAATATGGTTTAATCATCACATCTTCTCTAGATAGCTGTATGACATTATTTAAAAAAAAAAAAAAAAAGCCAATAAAAAACCACCCAACTATTTTGGTTTCCCCAGAGAATTGCTTGACACAAAGGTTTTGGGAGATGTCTAAATATAGACAGTTCTGGTGAGATCCGGGTCTATGCAAGATAACAACTCTGCACTATTTTTGACTGTTTAACAAAGATGCTGGGAACACAATGGCTTCAAACAAACACTGCTTTGGCTCTTTCCAGCACTACAGAAAATAGATGAGGTGCTTACAGAATCACAGAGTCTTTTAGGCTGGAAAAAAACAAGGAGTCCTACCACTAACCCAGCACTGCCAAGTCCACCACTAAACCATGTCCCTCAGTGCCACACCTACACATCTTTTAAATACCTCTGCTTCTCAGAGACTTCCATCAACACCACTGTAAAAAACTATCAATCCTCTACTAAGTAGTACATCAATCAAAATAGTGGCATGCAAATCATGATCCATTAAGTACTTCACACTTGATTACCCACGACATTTTAGAAAGGGTCATACATTGATGAGTTGCTTCTCTCTTCTTTGCCCTTTGCGATTTGGAGTACATAAGCACTTTTGGTTCATTACCAACACAAAATTTAGCACTAAGCTCAACTTCAAGAATAAAACAGCAACTCAATTGTTTGTGCTTTTCTCCTTAAATTTGCTCTGTCTGCATATTTCTCTACTTTACACAAATCACACCTTTCCAGAAGTGTTGGACTTGAGGCACATGCAGGTGCACCCTTGTTTAAATGTGCCATTTGCTACCAAAGACATTCTAAAAGTGGGAGTGGAAGACTCAAACCACCCAGGATTTTCCTAGGCGCTCTTTTTCACGCAGCTCTCTCCTAGATGTGAAAATAGGTGTGAAGTTTCACAGAATCACAGAATGATTAAGGTTGGTAAGGACCATTGGAGGTCATCTAATCCAACCTCCCTACTCAAGCAGAGTCCCCTAGAGCACATTACTTAGGATTGTGTCCAGACAGCTTTTGAATAGCTCCAGGGAAGACGATTTGCCCCTCGCTGGGCTAACTTACAACCCCTCAAACATGCCAGGAGCCATCTGGAAGCCATTCTTCTGCATTTGCTCTCACAGCCTGAAGCTTCACAACGAGGTGCGATTTCACGGCTACAGGGGAGACCAAGACAGGTGTAATTCCTGGCTCTGCCACAGAGGCTGAGGACAGCTCGCCTGACCTGCCTCTGGCATTCATGGACGTCGCCTATAACATGGTATTAAGAGAAAACATCATTCACTTTCCTCCCAGCTGGTCTGGCCTCAGCTTCCATTCACTAACTCTGTCATCTCTCTGCAGATATGGGAGATTCCCGCTGTGGATAACCCTTTCTCACAGGAGTTAATGGCAAGAAAGAAGCAGGGAGCAGTGGAAAAGAAAGCAGAGCTGCTCCTTTGGGCCCCCTGAATTGAAGGGTGTAACTACACATACACCCAGTGTGTAAACTTCAGTATCCCTGCTTCAAATTATCCATTTAGAAAGAGGCAATAAGATTCACAATAGATACATCTAAGAGCTGTTGTGAGGTTTAATTAAGCAATAGAGCACTTGGAGATCTCCAGATAACAAGGCGCCCATATAAGAGAGGAGGTGATTACTCCTGATGAAATAAATCATGACAACAACCTGGCTCAGCAGGGAATACCCAGGGCTGTGTCAATTCTTTTACAGCCCTGGTGGAGGAAGCTTGTGGAGATTGTTCCCTGCTCTTTTGAATCTCAGGCTTTGGCAGGATGTTCGAGAGGATGCAGAGAAATGCCTGCATTGGCTGCACGCGCAGAGATGTGAAATACAACCCCTATTTAAAAATCAAAGAGCGGGGAATCTGCTCCTGTCAACAAGCCTTTCAATAGGGAAGAATAATTTAGCAAGAATAGATGAAATCTCCCACCTTAGGGTGATCTGGGTGGCTGTGAGGAGAAACGCGTTTTGGCAGTTCCCACATTCTTTTGTCAAACTTCTGTTGTCTGGGAAAGAGCAGAGTGCCAGAAGCCCTTGCAGGTGAATACCTTGGCTGTTTCATGCTCACTTGATTCAGAGCAATAGCGTGTTTATCTAGATGTTTGGAAAGTTATTAATGAGATCAGCAAATCCTTTCCATGTATAAATTATAAATCACCTTCAGCAATGCCATGTAAATTATCAAGTCAAGTGAGAACATGCTTATTTATCTGTGACAGTCTTTTATCACCAATAAATAAAAGCAAGGCAGGAATCACCTCGGGATAAAACAGCACTGGAGCACCATCGGTTAGGCCACGAACAGAAACACCAGCACAGCAGAACCCCTGTATCAAGACATTCTGCAGGGTATGCCAGGAGTGGCACTGCGCCAATCCAGAAGGAGTAGGAAGGCAGAGCGTGCTGTCCAGGCTGCACTGCTGACCCCGTTCAGGTGCACTCAGAATGCTTTCCACCACAGTGGTGCATCAGCACTTGCTCTGCAGAGAGCAGATGTGCCCCTCAAGCCTGCAGTCAGTGCCTCCTCTCGTCATCCCTGCACAGCTAAGGAAAGGAACAGGATGTACAGAGGCTGGTTTGGGGGACATGTAGCAGCCCCCGTAAGTGAGAGGTTTGGAAAAAGAGCAGCCAGAGAGATACCAGTTTTATGAGTGGCTAGTGTGAGTTCTGGATAAGAATAATTCTAATTTGAGCCAGGCTTGGCTTTTAAATCCTCTACGGTCCTGAATTCACGAGACATATCATGCACTAATTCCTTAACTGATGTATAGTATCTTTATATCAGAGCTCTGCCCATCCATCCTCCAGGTCCAGACAACCCACAGATTTACAACACAGCTGCTACTCCAAGAGTACAGGATTTGACCCAGTTGTTCAATGGGCATGTCACCTGGTAAAATTTTAAAGTAGGATTTTTTTATGGAGGGAGCCATTCAATGAACGCTTTAAGCCAAGTTTTCCTTCAAGAGTTCTGCAGAAAGTTTCCCTTTGCATGAGAAGGTACATCAAAAAAAGTACATGAAATTAAATAAAATCCCGAGGAAAGGAATTGCAGAAACTGATGTTAGGCATGACCAAAATTAGTCGTGATAGGTCCCCCAGCTTAGTCTCTGCCATACAGCTCCAGGGGGGCTCTCAGCAGACACACCAGCGAGCAGGTGGAGATGATGAATTACGAGAGGGTGGCAGGGGCCCTCTGACTCGCTCCAGGGGAAGAATCTAGAGAATTAACCCATCTCTACCAGAGCAAAGCCACAGTGGAGGTGCCTGTTGCTCCTGTGGGAGATGGAGCTCACACTCTGGGCACGGCAGGAGGCACACAAACCACGGCATGATAACACAGCTTCAAGACAAGACCAGTTCCAACATGAGGAACGAGCCCACAGCTGAGCCAATTGCTAAAGCAGATTAAGGCTTCTCAGGTGACTGGGTTAAGGCTCTCCAGCACCGATGAACAAGTGACAGGTTTCTTTCTCCCCTCCATGCAGATCACCGGACGCCAGACCCACCACCAGCAGGGGCAGCTGATGAGCTCTCCATCCCCCCTGGGGCTCTGCCACATCACCCTGAACCTCCTGTGCCCCTGGTTACCAGGGCAGGTACCCAGAGAGCACAGCCCATGGGCTGGGATACAGGTCAGGACACAGCCCAGCCTGCAGAGCCTGTACCCCGGCACTGGTGACACACAAGAAGGAAAGCTTCCTTCCGAATTCCTGCTGGATGTCGTACAGCTGCTAATTGGGAGAAAGTGACAAAACAAACACAATTTTGCTTCTAATCTGGAAAGGCATCCGTCTCCAACAAAACTATTGGCAAATGAACCTAACAATAACATCCCGTTTTGGCTCAGAGGCCCTCCATGGCTGACATGATAGAGCTATTTATTCAAATATCTACATGATACGTAAATTAGTGAAAGACAATAAACAAAGAAATTAATTGTGGTAACCATGAAGCTATTTAGAAATGGCCAAAAGCACCACTGACTTCAGTCCAGGCCACAAAAATTTACTCTAGCAAAGAAATGTAGTGGTGAGGCTGGAGCTGGCGTGTGACTCACATCCGCCCTGATCACCTCACGCTCTTCCTGATACGATAAGTTATCAGCTCAGAGTTCTTATGAGCCCTATTTTATCGACTCTAACTAAACCATATCAATACCTAATTTTGCCCCAACAGTTAACAGAATGCTATCACCAACAACCAAATTGCATCTAAGATAGCTTAGAAGAGTGAGGTTTTAAAATGCTGTCGACAAGGTGATCAGACACAAGTTAAACAAATACGCTTGGGTGTGCAAAACCATCAATTTTCAGCACATATTTTTCACTTCTCTGAAGATCCCAAATTCACACAGAGTAACCTTCACTTCCTACCTTCAGCCAAGACAGAAGACCCAAGAAAGAAACGTTCTCTTTTTTCTCTCTGCTTCTGTCAATGATCAGTGGATTCATCCCAAAATAGAAAAAAAATACCCTGTGAAACTTCACTGTCTTCCTGGTGTTCCTCTGACTGTCAAATTTCACACAGTGAGGCACCTTACAACTACAGACGGATAATCCTCAGGAGCAGCCCCAGCAGCCACCTGTGGCCACCAGAGCCTTTTTCTCTGTGCCCACCCCACAGAAGGATTACTTGCACTCTGCCTTTGACCACCACAACCATGTTCACTGAGAATTTGTTAGGTTGCCCCAGCAAGAAATCCTTCAAGGACCACCGTTTGCTTGAATTTTCATGCGCTTCGTCACACGATTACCAAAATCTGTATTAGCCTATCAAAAAGCCATAGGAGAGCCTGTACTTTCAAAAACTAATGTTCAGATCAGCATATTAGCTTTCCATGCTCCTTATTTGTAATTACTTAGCGCTTTTTCTTGCCTGCATTCATTAAGAAATGTAAACTTAAATAAACAAACCCAGGATTTTCTAACAGAACCAAACCACGGAATTTGTACATAATCAAAACGCGAGGCAGTTAAGCAGAACAGGAGGAAACGTGCTGGCTGCAATGAATTAGTTATGGCATGTCTGATGTGCCAAGTTTATTTTCTAGACATATTTTTCCTATGTGAAGGTGCAGCCAAACAGCAGCCACTAATGGGTCAGTAAATCTCCACTGTGCCAGGCAGAGTCCCAAATACATGAGATCAGCAACTCACTTGGGGAAGAGGGGAGAATGGTATTTTTCTGTATTTTATTCTTATGCATTTGCTTGCTTGTGTTTTGTGAATGTGCCACTTAGGGCTGTTTTCTCAGTTGTGCCCAACTCATCATGGGACATATGCAATCTTTGAAAAGACCCATAGGAATTACTTTTGTCAGCATTAAGTGGGTTTTGACATTGCAAACGCTTAGTGACTTCAGTCTGAAATTCACAGTAATTTTAGGCCTTCAGAGGAATACAGGCTTTAATATTTAACTAAAGTAGAGCGAATTCTAGGCCTAAAGTAGATGGCTCCTACCAAGGTTGCCTTAAAGCAACAAGAGGAAAAGTCACTCCTACATGGGAACAGTTACACTGGACTTATCCATGGCCTTAAAAACCAGCTCACCGAGTCCACTGACTGAAGGCCCCCCACGTCCACGGGGGTGAACCAGGAGCCCCTGCCCAGGCTGTGCTCTGCCAGCACCAGGCTGGCACTGCCACATGCACCAGAGAGAGGCCACGGACAAGGACTCCCAGCAGGGCTCCTTCCCACCTTCGCTCGGGACCCTCTGGCAGGCACTGAAGAAGCCAAATCCAGCAGACGGAGCAGCTGCTCTGGGATATTAAAAGGTTTCCCAGAACTGCTGTTAAAGAGCAGCCTCAGCATCCAAACACTTCAGTTGTTACCTGAACACTCACAGAGCTGCAGCTGACTCATAACCCAACTGCACTGGAAATTTTGCAACTGGGGAGTAAAGGTGCTGCCTCACAGCTCCTCCACCTCGTTACACACACAGAGTCCATGACAAAAAGCATTTGCAATTCAAAGCACTCATGGATTCAAGGTCAGAGTTTCCAAGTCTCAAGAATTCTTCATAAGTGCAAAGTCTAAAGCATAGATGTGAACAGATTGATTTTTTAGTATCTACCTGAAGAAAGCAAAGATGAAGGCTATCATTAGTTCAGCTTCTTGAGGGGGACTTCCCTGTCAGTGTGTGTTAGAGACTTGTTAAACAAAATGTTTTGCAGTAAATCACATGGAAATGTGAACTCAGCAAATGCCAGAGGCATATAAATGACAATCAGAAAGGCGTGTCCGGATGCTTAAGGTATGAGCCGTGATAAAGTGGTTGGGAAATTTCACCTGCCTGGATTGGGACAGAAATTGTGGCCTTTTGAAAAAAAAAAAAAAAAAAAAAAAAAAAAAAAAAAACCCCAACCAAACAACAAACACCTCCCCCCCCCAAAAAAAGCCCCAAACAAAACCCCAAAACAAACAAACAAACAAACAAACAAACAAAAACACCAAAACCCTGGTGTGCTAATTAGAAAGTATACTGTATGTCTAAACAGAGATCCAAATATTCCAAAGTCAGCAGTGAATAAAAGCTACAGATTGTGGGAATTAGTCTGAATGAGACCTCACTAAATGGTCGTGGCAAAGTTGGAGAAAGGCAGTGCAAGCCAACAGCTATTGCAAGCACATCTTTAGTCAGCGGGAAGAGCGAATTCTTTTCACATAATCATTCATTTGCACTCAGGGACTTTGAAATATATTTAGTAGACCTCTGTTCACCTTCTCAGAGCTGCTTTTGACTTTTTAGAGAATATATGGAGTTGATAACAATACTTGCAAATTTTGAGAAAGAAAAGCAGATAGACACATACCTTAGCTGATTAGATGTTGAACATTAATAACATCCATTACCCTCACCAGCAGCTAGAGATGACTAACAAAGAGGAACATGAAATCACATTATTGCATTCAGCAAACCTACAGAAAATGCTACTTTTCACAGTCAAAAATAGCATACCTTACCAGCTCAGATTTGATCAGCCCATTCTGTCAGCAGTAAAAGCTGTTTTCTAGGCCATAGCATTTTCCATTAATGCAATCTGATTTGCCACTGCATTTTTAGAAAGCTAAGGTGAATGTGTGATATTGAGAGAGGGCAGCCGGTACTCCAGAAACGAAAAGTCTGAAACTCCTCATGTAGGGCAAGGTCAAAGAACAGCTGCCTATGGAAAACCCCACACAGAGACTTCCACACCACATTCTAGCCGGTATTCCTTGGAGCTTTGTACTAAGGATATTTTAAATAAACAGTAATATACTCCTCAACAAATGATTTAGAAGATGTGGAGATAATGACTTCTCATATGGCTTTATTACTGCTTGCACTTACAAATACGTCACCTGGGTAGTTTTATCTCCCACATTAGTTGATATTTAAGAAGTTCTGATTATTACTCACGTTGTTCTGAGTGCTATATCTGTTCCTAGCAACTGAGAGAAGAAAACAAGCCAAAATAAAACACAAAGGTATTTTTGAAGCCACAATGTAATAGTTACCTAGAATAAAATCCTGCCTGCATGCTTCTAAAAACTGTGGCACCATACAGAAGTAGTGACGAAAGAGCTGGTGGCAGTTTTTGATAGAGACAACTATCACTCATAAGCTATTGGCAAACTAAACAAAAAAATTAACAAGCTCCATAAAGCAATTAAAATCCAAAGTGTAAAGTAGATGTAATGACTCAACAGCTTGATCACTGCTCTCATAAAACCACCCTAATAATGCAT
The DNA here is from genome assembly GCA_036023395.1 of Myiotriccus ornatus. Lineage (NCBI taxonomy): Eukaryota > Metazoa > Chordata > Aves > Passeriformes > Tyrannidae > Myiotriccus > Myiotriccus ornatus. The sequence continues at coordinate 17,820,476 of JAYRBT010000010.1, read as the reverse complement.
GGCCTGAGTCTCCTCACATTGACATCAACATAAAATCAAGTAGCAAACTGAAATTTCTCTCACTGGTGGAGTTTCACCGACAGAAAAGCTGTAAGGCAGGAGAAGCAGACCAGAGGGCTGAGCATGGAGAAGACTCACAAGAAACCAGATCTGTGCACCACACTGTGTGTGAGTTTGGCTACATCCAGGGTCACTGTATGGCTATCGGCACTCCACTGCACAGTCTGCACACTCCGCATTGCTTTACCAATCCCACTCTCTAAAGACAGTGAAGTGGGCACTGTCCACTCAAATCTTAGAGGCAAAGCACATCCCTCCTGGCAGCAAAAAAGCCTGGAAAGATGGCCTAAATATTCTCCAGTGGGTTTAAAAAAAACCCAACCAAACCCAAACAAAAAAAACCCCAACTAACAAAACAACCTCCACTCCAAACTGCAGAAGGGAACAAACATGATGTAAACTCCTAATTTCTGCATTTAAAACCTATCTCATTACTGATAGCCCTCCTCCTTCCATCCCACCCTCTGCACTGCCAGTAGAATACTGCTTACAATTTGTATGTGATTCAGACTCAGAAGATCATTCTCATTCTAGACTTGTACGCAGCTGAAAAGTTTCAAAGATGTTGTAAGATTCAATACAATAAAACAACTGTCCTTGGTCTCCCAGATAACAAGGCTTTTTTAGTGTTTAAAATAATCAATATGCATTCCATGCATATTTAACCACATCTTTGTATCGTTTCTTTATAAAGACAACTTTGGCCTTCACAAAAGAGGCTGTTCATGGTCTTAGGTAATGCAGAGTATATTAATTGGGCAATACCTCACACTTATTTTGGAATGCTAATGTGGACAGAGCCTGGCTCTCACTGCACTGTCACTTGCTGACTCTTTAGAGGGGTGGGAGTGAATTAGGAGCACAACAGCACGTTTGTGAGGTGAATTTCAAGCATGCATGGGTGTCACAGTATGGCTTAAGCAGTGACCCCGAACCACCAGAACTGATGGGTTGAGATTTAACAACCTACTTTAGGTGGCAGAAGTCATTAGCAGTTTGGGATCAGCTTTTAACTTTGGATGTAGGAAGAGAGTTCAAAAATTAACTAGATACTCCCTGCCAATATCCATCACCAACCCTCTGCCAGGAATGAAGCAGCTCTTATTCACCGCTTATGCAGCCCATATCAAAGTTAGCCCTCGAACTCAGGACATTAAAGAGTCTATGCTACATAGTAATTTGAGACACCACCTCCCTTCAGAAAATACAAGCAGGATGTTTAAGCAAATGAAAATGTCCATGAACCAGAAACCTCCACAGCCTGGGTTTGAACAGAGGAGCTCAAAGCAGCCAAGGATTTGCATAGATGTGACCGCACCCTTCCCTCCTGCTCACCTGAAGCCATTCCTGAGGCTGTGCCCTGAGCCAAGCCTGGAGGAAGGCTGAGGAGGCAAATTTGAGCATGGCTCAAACACCACCCTGCAGTACAAGGTACCCTCTGAAGCTGGAGATTGCTCAAGGAGCCGACGGCTCCAGGATTGAAGGAGGCAGCCTCAGGCTTCTCCTGGTGTGCACTCATTGGCACTGGCTTCTCAGGGCCATAGATCCTACCGAGCCTTCAGCACTTGCCCTTGGGACTGCAGGTGCTGACTCAGCAAGGATCTGGGTGCTTCAGGCTGAGAGCAGCCCTGTGGGAAAAGGCAGGGCTTTACAGCACTTCCAAATCCACTTTTTAGCAAAGCCTGGTCCAGAGCACCACTCCTCCCCATTCCCTTCTGGACCAGAACTAGTGTTGGTCAACTCCCTTTGCTATCCCCCTAGCAGTTTAAGTACATCAATTTGCCTGACTTACTTTGTCCCAGTAAACCAGCAGCAACTCACTGTGGCTTGCAATGTTACCTCCCGTTACGCTGCCTTAAGGCACCACTGTGTTGCCTTTCCTCTCTCTCGAAATGAATCTTTGTCGAATCAACACAAAATTAAATGCAGAGAACCAGAAAGACCCTTCTTGCCTTTAAACACTTTCCACTTGACGACAGACAAATATTTTTGAGGTTTGGGCAATCACATGTGAGTCTACGAAAGACCCCTTTCAGATTTTGGTTATTTATGTGCTTCTTTCTTACACAAATAGATGCAGTGAAACAAAGACAGAGCTCTGCCCCCAGCTGGGTGGCAGGCACCTTCCTTGCCTGGCATTCACGCAGCCGTGAGCCACTGTGGCTCAGGTGAGGACTTTGGGCACCAACACCTCTGCTGAGCTGACACATCCTTTCTCACTGCTCCGTAAACGTCACTGATGACCCCAGCCCTTATTTCCTGCTACTCCCTCCCTGTTGCAATGACATTCCCAGCAAGAGCTTTAAATAACAGCCTGGGGTACAAAAGGAGTGACTAACTCTTTACATTTCCAGTAATATGCAGTGATCTCCTAACAGGCAACAGCACTGACAAACCCTTCCTGCAAAACTCTATTTAGCAGACGCTTTTCTGCGGAAAGATGCTCATAATCATATCTTAGGACAATTAGAAACACAAATTGCTTTTAGCTTTCTCCTCCCAGCCACTGGCTGGCTGTGCCCTTGAAGTGCAAGCCAACACAGACAGGTAGGGCCAGCTGCTGCAGGGAGTGGGGCTGAGGCCCCAGGGGATGAGACCTCAGCTCAGCCTGCTGGGATTCAACAGGATTGCCCTGCAAATGAGGGCTCAGGCAGGAACTGCTGGGTCACAACTGGATGAAACTCAACAGATAAGAAAGCCTGACTTTTAAATGGGGAAGAGCACCCCAGTGGCCAAGGCAGGTGACAACCCAAGACGTGAATATGCTGCTTTAATAAAGGTTCAGTGCTTTTCAGCTGGGGGTAACTGGACAGGTAGAGGGAGCAAAGTACCCACCTCACAAGATAAAGCGAGGTCCTAATATGAAGCAAACAGGGTCACTGTAAATGTGTCATGTTTTATTGCCTTAATATTGCAGACTCCCATGAGAGCATTACAACAGTCTTTAGGATTCTAAGAAACTTCAAAATTTTGATACTAAGATCAGTAGGATCTCTCAGCTAAAAAATACACTTTCAGTTTTACTACAAACTCAAAACCCTGTGATTTGCTAGCATTCATATAATTCAAAGGAACAGTCCTTCTCTGGCACTTCCCTAAGCTCAGGAATTTACACTAGCGAACAAAATGAGTGCTGTAGGTTGAAGTTACTCTTTGATCTGGTAAATAAACCCATAGTAAATTCAGGTTCAATTACAGTATTTAAATTTATGACATCTACAGTGCTGTAACAAGTCAGTGACAAATGCCAGTTTCATATAGAAAACATGTATTAACATGCACAAGCTACAAAAAAGAAAAATCAATTGGCTCTATTAGATGTATCAAATTGTACTTTGGCAGTTTTATACAGTCTTTTATACGTATTTGTCAATACATTTGATTGCAGTTGCAGATACTATGAACAACCAGCTAGTACAAAGAAATTGCTAGTTTGATACACTGAAAAGTAAAATTTGCTTTACTGATACTTGTGTGTGTGCACTTACATGCATATTCACCAATGCAGTCATTGTTACTGCTGAAATTTCATTTGCATGCAAAATACCTCTGGTGCAAATTACCAATAACATAAGGGAGCCCATGAAATGTTAAAGACTTCAAAGGATGAGAGAAAAACTATTTGCATTTTGGGCCTGATCCAAAGCACATTAAAGTCAAGGGGAATCTTTCCATTGGCCGCAACAGATGTTCTGACTTGAGGAAGTTTTGATGCAAGTTATTGACATAACAGTAGACCAGCAAGACCACAAAATCCACTTTCTGAAGAAACCGAAAGTCACCTTTGCTAAATACTGATTTACTGCTTTTCATCATGGCAGTTGTCTCTCAGTTTCTCCCAGGACAGTCTTTCCTGCCCCTCCTGTTTTCCACACCACATCTTTCTGTCTGATATCCCACATTCATCCCAGCTTTTACACCTATACTTTCTTTTCTCTTGTTCATAGTTTTTAAGTTCTTTCTCAGTCTGCAGATATGTAAATTCCTAATAGTGTTGTTTAATTCCACAAAAGTGACTTAGGAGACAAGTATCTATACAGGTCAATACAAAAACTGTCAAAATCTGTTTTGATAGATCGCTATCTACAGAGCATGCAGACATCAACTGCTTTCAGTCTTTAAAGGACTCCTAGTGGATCTCATAACAGATGTAAACTGCTAGCTCCTCTCATCTGCTTGAGAATAATCAGCTTAATCAATATTGCTTCAGCAATCTCTGCTCTACTCCATTTATGTTTTAGTGCAACTTTTCCTATCGCACAAACATAATAATGCCTTCTACACCAGGGCAGAAAAAACCTGTTCACGTAAAGAACAGGAAGCACAGTGTGGGAGATGAAAACAAGTGAGTGGACTTGTAACAGTGCAGATACCACGTAGAGAAATAATAGCAAGTTTATTTAAATAAGCTTGAATAATTTATTACTTTTAGGAAGCAACATTTTTCCTGGCATGACCCAAAAAGAAATGAACTAGTAAAAGGAGCATTTCTCTAGCACAAACGTTATTAACAAATGCCACAGCTATTCTAGGTGTGTCACCAGTAAGCAAAATCAAACCCACTGCAATAGAACCAAAAAAAATGTACTAGGACATAGTGTACATTTTTCTTCCTCTCTATACTTCAAAATCATAAGGACTCCTCATATTTCATGGTAAAAGGTTTTATTTCTTGGTTCCTGCAGCTCAGGTAATGATATCGTAATTCAAAGGTGGTGTAAGGCTCACTATAGCTCTGACCTCGTAAACAATTTTAATATCCCTTCTCCACATCCTAACAGATATAGGACTGCACCTGAGCAGCCAATATCTCCTCAGTAGTTACCTGTTTATTCAACTTCTAAGTGAGCACATGTGCTGCACATTAAAACCAACCTGGCTGCAAAGACAAGGCTTCCATCTGCATGAAAGGGCCATCTTTCAACAAATATCTCAGGTGCATGGGAAAAAATGCACAATTAAGCCAAAACACAGCACAGACCCAAAAAAGCAAGGTACACAGCACCACATCTATGTGCATCTGCTCCAGAGCGATGGGAGCAGTGCTGCTGTAAAGAGGGGTGGAGGGAGAACCCAGGCAGAAGCAGCATCCCCTTTCCAGCTGAGCCAGTACCACAACAAGCTCTTCGTGGCTACTCACAGCACCCCTGTCCCACTGTATCATCACCACAGGCTCAGATAAGGACGGGACACTAAGGCCAGTAAAATGGACCAGCTTCAAACCTCTTATGTAGAGCCAGGATCTGCTGGAAAATCCATGGCCTGTTCAGTGTGCCTCTGCAAAGGACTGGAACAAACTGATGGGAGGGGATCCAAGATGCCTAAAGAATGTTCTGTGTATCTGAAACTAGCTGGTTTAACTGGAAAACTGAAATGCACAGCAAGAGCTTTAGCAGCCAAAAGACCTCTTCAGACTGAAACAGTTTCTCTTGCAAGGAAAGAGGTCAGGAGACGGTATGATCAAGCCTCTGTTTCGAGGTCAGACCTCAAGAGCTACGTTTCGGCTGTAAGACAATGGGGATCCTGTAAAAACACAGTACAAGAGCACTTACCACAAGAGATGGGGATGGAGATGATCCCAGTTAGTCTCTTCCCCAGCCTCACCGGAGGATAACCTGTACTTAAACAATGCTACTAGATGTCTAACTTTGAAAATCCTCTGATACAGATATTCCCCCACATCTCTGGGCAATCTGCACTGGTACTACAGATCTCTGTAATTACGATTTTTTTTTTTTAACTTAGGTCTTTCCTAATCTTCTGGTTTTGCATTTTAAGCCCGTTATTTCCTGCCCTGTTATCACCTCCATTTTTACAGCCACCTTTCTGCACACCTCTGGTTAGAGAAGAAAGGTGAGAGATATTTCAAGGTATCTTGAACTTTAAGCAAGTCCAACCTTTGAACGCTTAAAAGTGAGCTGGACAGTAAGCACTACCATCGGCAAAAGATGCCTTAGTCTCTTAAGCCTGCTTAAGGGCTACAAATCCATCAATCAAGGTCTGGACTAGTTAAAAACCCAGTGCCTAGTATTTCAATTATTTCCTTCTGGAATAAGGCCAAAATACACTTGTGGATGTGAATTGGTAAAACAGAATTCACTGCTTTGTGAAAAAGCTCTGAGGAACAAATTGAAAAGTGCTCTCAAAAATTTATTTCCCCTTACCATATGTACTTATTTGTTATCGAAGCTCTGCCTGCAAGATTCACAATGCTGTGCTCAGGGCAATAAACAATTTATTTGGAGAAACCATGTACAGACTGAATGAAGATGTAGGAATTACAACCTAACACAGAAAGAGGCAGGTCAGATCAACACTGGGATATCTAGATAGTATCTCTATGCAGCATCAGGAATGCTTAATAAATTTAAATTTATATCACATTTCTGGCTCTTCAGAAGGTTTTAACATAAAAAACTGCAATAAAAAAAATACATGGCAAAAAACAGGGATTATTTTCCAAAAATAATTGGGAGGTCTGATTTTCTTTTTTATTAGCACGACTCATCCACAGCCTCACTACCTGGCTGACAACTTCCCTGGACAGAATCAGTGAGAGCAGTGGCATCAACCAGGTCTAGGTGACTGCTGTGGAAAAACTCCTAGGCGATATTAAGAGCCTTTTTCAGATTCCTGCCAACACTATGGCAGGAGAGAGGAGGAGCTCTCATCCTTTTAATCATAAAGAATTGTAGGTAAGTTGTCAGAGAATCTTCATATTCACTACAGATTGTTTTATAATGGGCAAATTCTGCCCTCCTCTATACCCTGACAACCCCTACCAACTCTGAGTGACACAGGTGTAGTATTTGACCTAATTGCATTTTAAAGCCCAAATAAGCTTCTTACATTCTAAACTGAGACAGACAACTTTTTTTCTTGCCCTACCCACAAGTCCCTGTGACACAATACTTCTGACACATTGCAAATTTCTGAAGTGTTATTCCTTCCAAACAAGTATCTTCCTTGTTATTTAGCCGGGCTGAAGGGCAGTTCACCGTCATTTATGGCAGAGGCACAGAGAGGAGTGAATAGCAATTACTCAGCATTTGTTAAAGCAATGGCCTCACCTTTAATAATTGCACAGTCACATTTCTTTCCACAGGGTCAACCAGAACTCCGGAAGGGAGACTTGCTGATTGACACAAATATGTTTGTATTTCAAAGGGCAAACTACAAAGTCAAATAAAAGGCAGTGTTTGCACAAGAGTTAACTTTGTCATTCGGCATTCTCAAAGAGCTCAACAATCCCACGGAAAAATGTCTCTCCCTTGCTACAGTACATTTTTAACTCAAACTTTAATACAGGTGTATGGAGAGGTCAAATTAGCATGAGTGCTGCAGAAGGCTAGCTAAACACAGAACCACAGGAAAGAGGAGTTACTGGTGACCTTTAAAGAAGCAGAGCAATAGGATGGGCAGAGCTCCTGCCCCCCAGCACCCCCACTGCTAATAAACTAGCAGCAGCTAAAAACTCAGCACAGGGTTCTCTAACTACATAGACAGACAAACCAATGTCCAACCAAACAGGAAAGACAGAGAGGAGATCTCCTTCTGCACACTCTCATACTCCAATCACAATTCATCTGGAACTAAAAGGACCAGCTCTGCACAGTCACAGTCCCAGTGCAGCCTAATGCTGCAGATATGAGATAATAAGGCCAAATACTGCCCTTGGGAGCACACCACTCCTGTTAAGACCAGGGCAGTTCCCTGCAGTGCTGGATCAGCCCCATGGTGCCCCTGCACAAGCCTCTACCACAACCAGTGCTGCTCTTTCACAGTGGACGAGCTCTCCTGCCCCTTTTTGGAGCCAGCTTCCCTCTTTGAAATTGCTGCCGTCATGCTCCTTCCCATTCTGCTGCGAGTGACTGTAGGTGGATTTTGTTCTCTTCTCTCACAAATTAAAAAATTCTAAAGCTATAAACAGATCCTTTCGCTGTGCCCACAACCCTTTGAGCTCACTTTCCCAAGCTATTGGGTGTGTTGAATTCAAGGTTACCAAGTACATTAATTCTGGGCATACTGAAACTGGGCACTGAGAGCGTGTCTTCAAAGAGCCACTGAGAACTTTAAGGTGAATCAACTAAATGGATAAAGGATCTGCAGATGGGTAGATTCAGCCAAAAAAGGATGGAAACACTCTTGTGGGTAATTAGTGATGTACCTTAAGTTATGTGCACTGACTTCACTCCTTTAGCTGATTGCTTTCAACTTTCCTCCCCACACAGACAGGCCTTTGAACCTCAAAGCATTACAAAACTGTGTACATTATCAGCCACGTCTATATGCATGTGTGTTGTACTCAGCACCCACTGAAGTGTCATGTCCAGCCTAAAGTATTCAATCCAGTATTTTCATCTTGTATTAATTTCTGGAAGTAGTCCAAATTTGGGTAGCATGACAGAAGTGCATCTGGGAGTAGCACAGCACAGTTTCCAATGTGCCATGGGAATGACTTCAGCAACAAACCGCAAGAAAAGTTCCTTCACATTAAGTGTAACTATTGCTACTCTGAGATTAAATATTACCTGGAAATTACTCTCATTAACTGCATAGTCCTTGATTAATGAGCAGGTGGAGTGCGCATAGGGACCTGGTCCTGATTTCAGCTGTCGTATTAGCTCTACCCTGGACACTACTGATCACCACAAAAATAAATGAGGAAATCCAAGAAGTAATTACGAGTGGACAAAATGTGTCAACCTAATAACTGCGTTATGGGACTTCAGAGATTAAGGGAAGGCTGGCAGATGTGCAAGATGCAAACACCGAAGCCACTAAAAAGAAACAGCAACAGAACTCTGTTATCTTCTCGCGTCTCTGGTGTGCGAGACCGCAGGAAGCCTCCCAAGAAATGGTCTCCATTTCAGAACAGCTCCAGAGCCATCTTGATTACGGCAATCATTTGTTCATCATTTTAACACTGATGGCCACAGAAGGAACCTTCGATGCTTCCCCCCACTGCCAAGCCCAGGTGCAGGGGCCATGTCTCCCACCAGGGCACAGACACTGAGCACTGTGCCAAGACCCCAGGGAGGTCTGCGTCAGGGAGCAGGAGTTTGGCAACCAGAAAGGCCAAGGACAAGAGAGGGCATCCCACCTGGTGCTCCTGGAAGGTGCTGCTGCAGGTGTGCAGGCACCCAGGCAGGGGCTGCAGACCACACATGGGGGAAGTCAGAACCATCCTCTTCAGTTTGTCGGCAAACACAGTTGTATCTGAGCATCTCCTGCTATGCTTATCCAGCAGCCACTGCCCCCAAGCTGTGAAACAGTAGGGACTGCCCACACACCCTCTTTTTAATTTGTGTTTACTTGTCTCTTGGAAAAGCCCAAAGAAATCTTCTACACACGCCAGCTAAGTACAACAAAACTGAAAATACTCCAGCATCAGAAGGAGTTCAGCCAACTTTTGCCCTACGATTGATCTCCTATTTCTCCCTACACTTTCCTTCTAATCCTGTTTATAATTACACAAGCTGTCTGATCTTCCCAAAGCCATCAGTTCCCTCAAATCCATTTTCAAATTGCCATCCTTGAGAGAGCCTGGGCGCTGGATCAACCAGTCTCAGCTTGACGCAACCCATGCCACTACTGACGGCTCTGCGGAAACGCAGGGGTGCAGCTGGCCAGACCCCGAGCAAGGGCTGCCCAGCCCCAGCAGAGAAGAGGCGAGGGGAAGGTATTGATCCGGTCCTTTTAACATGCTAATTTTCCCACTGGCTGCTTCAGTCATTGCTAGGCCGGGACACTTCAAAAGGAAACTGTTTTCAAAGCAGCGATGTCTTTTTCAACAGCAGAAAACACTTAAAACTGAAAACAAATGAATTCAAGCCCCAAGTTCACAGAAGCGCTGGTCGGTATTCTTAAACTCTCCAGACAGAAATGTTTGATGTATGTATGGAAAGACAGACTTGTTAATTAGGGCTATTAAAATGTGGCCTGGCAAAAAGCCTCTGAGATTTAAAATAAGAAAATCCACACCCTCTAAGTGCACACTTTATTAATATAAAGATAGCCTGTATTAGTATTGAAAAAATTCAGCCATAACATCTTGAAGTGTTCCATTGATTCCCCCACAAACACACTTCACAGAAGAATAAAATGTAGTTAAAATTAAATTTTTGTAATTCAATTTCTGTAATTCAGCATCAACACTGGAAAATATTTTGGCCTTTCTTAGCATTGATAATGGGGAAAATAAAGGCAGTTGTTCAATCCCTTCAGATCACTGAGAACACATGGTGAAGGCCAGACAAAACCCTCAGTGTGACAGAGACATTATTAAAGTATTTCAGAAAGCAGCAGCATTATTGACTAATGCCTTTGCTACCAACACAGTTTTCAATCACTGGCTAAACACAATGTGAGGAACTGATACAATGGCAGGATTTAATTACTGGTCTGTGGAAGCACTAAAATATGTTACATACACAAGTTGTGCAGATAGAACAGAAGTCAACTGAGTGTTTCACATCCATGTTTGTGGCTTCTAGTAAAACCTGAGGTGAGCTGTGAAAACCAGAAGTGTTCTCTACTAATGAGTAGTAGCTCTGACCCACCTGCTTTCAAAGTTTAAAGAGCTGAAAACTTGAATTTCCCTTGAAGTATGCCTTTATTTCCAAGGCTAAAGTCAGCCTTGCTTGGCAAGCAGAAGACCTGAACCCAGATGCAGTGAGACCTTAAGTCACCAAGCTCAATCTGATCCTTCTTCTCTGGCCCCTGACCTAAGACAGCCACAGCCCACTGAGCCTGGTGCCACCTACACCAGCAGCACCAGCCACATCCCTCCATGCCCACCTGCCCTGGCACAGGAAGGAATTTGGGATGCTGCTGACCTCTAATCCCTGGCTGCAGGGGACAAAAAGCTGCAAGAGAGAGTAGGCAAATGGAGAGAACCAACCTGACACTGGTTCTGGAGCAGACAGCAGCATCAGAGCAAAGTCATTCACAGAAACAAGGCATGAAGAGATAACACCAGAAAAAAATGAGCAAAGTGGAACTTGCTTGCTTGCCACTAAATTGTCAGCTTTATGGGACTTCATGCTGAACGGTATGAAAAAAATCCAATTTGCTTTGAAGCACATTAGTCTAACATCCTAATTATTGTTTACATTGCCATTTGCCTTCTATTAAGAATTGAATAATTACCCAGCGCTCCATAGTTTAAAAATACAAGCAAACAGGATTATCTGGGTAATTAAGACACTGTACTGCAGCTTTGTAGTGTGGCTGTACAAAGCATTCACATACACAAGCAGAAGCAATAGTTATTGATCTCCTTAGTTCAAATACTGTTTCAGGGAGCTCCAGCATGTAAGATGGGTCCCTTATTAGAGAAAGGTGACCGATTGCTTTTGATGAGTGAGGAGGGGACACAGGACACTAGAGTCAGTCTTCACTCTGGTCTTATCTCAACCACAGACCTCCTGTGGGCCTCTGGGAAGGTTCCCTAGTCTTCCACCCTCCAACTGCTGCAGCACAAGAGCATCCATCCCTCCTCCTCTTCCTCCTGCCCAGGACCCCACCTTTGCTCAGGCTGCTCAAACCGCCGCCTCTCCGCAGCCTGAGCCATGCAGCACCAACCCCCCAGTGAATCCAGGGCCTGTTTTCCCAGCACACCTCTTTCACTGGGTTTGTATAGATTAATAGTAGTGAGATTTAAACCCACCCAGCTAAAGAAAAAAAATAAAGCAAACCAGCAAATGGAGGGTTTTTTTATAGGCATCCATGACTAAATGAGCCAAAGCAAATACCAACTGTACAGCATAGCTTTTTTTTTCTCCCCTTCCTTTTTTCCTCCAAACCTTAATAGCCCATCCATATTGTACTTTAAACAGCATGACCTCCCCTTCTGGGTGACTATTAGGACAAAAGCAAAGTTTTTGCACGTTCCTTTGTTATTTTAAAGAGCCTTTCCTCCATTTAATTACGCCACCAGGTTTCACACTGCGCAGTTTACTACCCCTGTGAAATTACCTTCAAGTTAAACACTAATTGGACATCCAACAAAAACGAAAACTCCCCACAACCATGTTTTTCCTTCTGGTTTCTTATAGGATGTAGCCCCAACACGATCGGGGTCCCAATTTCATACCACTGATTTATAAAGACGCAAAATGAAAAACAGTACTTTAAAGAAATATAGTACATTCATGCAGCATGTGTTCTAACTTATATCAATAAACCTTTCAACAAATCCATTCTGAACAACCCTGTGTTTTGGGAGCATTTAATGAGCCTCAGCTTTATTTCAAGCCAAAGGCAATTTTAAGTAAAGTTGAAATAAAGCAAAGTTAAAAAGAGAAGAAAGCCACTAAAACCAAAAATAAAATAAAATACGGGTTCTCGTATAATCATGAGGCTTAAGAAAGCAGAACTTTTCTCACAGATTATTTTCTTTCAATAAATAAAGACAGCAGAGCATTTCTGCATGTTTACTTGCCCAAGTGCCGGGAGCCCCTTTTCACCACACTGTAACTATGGGCCAAGGCCACTTCTGCAGCCTGTACAGCAAAGGGAAGGGCACTAGACCAGGGCTGAGCAGGTTCTTGGTACCAAGCAAGAGGAAGTGTCTAAATCAAGTGCAACGCTGTTTTATGCCTGTGTGTGCACAGAGGGGATCCCACCTCCTGCACCTGGTCACCATCCCCCAGCTGAGGATGCACCTATAGAAGGGCTTTGTGATGGAGAACATCGAGAAGAGATGACACACAAGAACCTGCAGCCCCACCAGGCACAAGAAGCAGCACTTCCACACCCCAGCCATCGTTCTGCAGAGAAGGCCAGGGTTCTGGAGCACAGCACTTTCCCACAGGCTGGCTTGAAGCTGCAGTTTGGGGGGCAAGAGTGACAGTCAGCCATAGTCAAGAGGAGACTTCGAGACGTGAGGAGCACACTGTGCAAATATTACACTATCTCTTAAACAAAGAGATAAAAAAAAAATCAAAACAGAATCCATTTGCATAAAATCCAAATCTCTGAGCTCTGCATACACAGAAGGAGATTTTGGCTGGCTTTTCCAAAGGAAGCTCTTATCTCCTTTGTGAAGTGGGGAAATGGGTGTGCTACTTTGCATGAGGGTGTATACAAAAGATGTAAATGAGGAATTTGCTGCATGCAAAAGGCAAAGCTGGCGACAGCTGCCAATCCCCATTCACAGGGAGAGCCTTCCTAGTCTCTAGCAGGAGGAAGGAGAAGGGAACCAACATGTTTGCTTCCCAGGGAGGTGAAACAGCCTCTGAATATTCATAAAATGGCCATTTAGTCATGGGAGTGTTAATTGTCTCTGATTCACAAAACTGTGAGACCTCACCTGCTCCCTGCAACATTTGAAAAGGATGTGACATAATGGAACGAAACCAGATAAGATATTTATCTCACAAGTTTGGGGGGCTTTTTAATGCAGTCTCAAAAGACCTTAGTGTACTGCTGAGCATTTCTTTAATCACTTCTCACAGGCGCAATAAAGACCAAGCTCAGTGGAGCATATTATTAGACAGATAATAACCCTTACCCAGCCAAGATCTAAATACCGAACTCATCACACACAAGATGAGCTGTCTGGAAAGTTTTGGGTTGCCTTTTTTTTTTCCTATAAGAACACACACAAAAACCAGAAGATGGGCTGTAAGTCCCACAAAAGACTACCCAGAGCTACCATGAAATTCATACCACAACAGCTCATCTGGCTTTGATTCTGAGGATCGTGCTTTTTACCAGTAACACACAGAATAAGGACCAGATATTGCTCCCCTGTGTACTAGCAGAAATTTTGTCAGGAATTCAGAAGGAAGCAATCCCAGCCCTTCTCCAAGCAACACATGAAGGGACAACTGCTTGACATCTGTAGCTTGATTTCTGGGGAGGCCAGGCAGGAGAAAAGCAAGAGCCTGCAGTGACATTTAAATGGATATTTGGAAATGCACCAGGTGGTACCAAAAAAAAAAAAATCAGAGGGAGCAACCCTTGGAAGATCTATTGAGCTACATGAGAACATAACATAACCAAATCAGCAGAGAAGAGAACCAACTAAATTTGGTTCAGACAGACTGTGTTTCAGTATCGCTCCCAGGCCCCGCCTGGTAGCTTCCGTCTTCTCAGCTCCTTTTAAAACGTAACATGTTGAGTCTATGCATTTTTTTCCCCTCTGCCAAAAATAATCAACCTGAAAAAAATTCCTTCTGAAATCTCAAATCTGCGCTGTCTTAGTCACCCTTCTGATTACCCTTTTGTGCAGCCAGACTGTACATCAGTGCTACTCTGACAAAAAAAAGTTATCTATGACTAAAATGGGAAAGTACTCACAAATTATTTTACTTCTCCACACCTACAAAACCCACCATCCAAAAGTCTTATCACAGAAAAACATATAATTAGACTGTACCCTTCTGATGTAAACTGAACTGCTGCTTTCAATGATCACAGCCACTCTTCAAAGCCTCTGAGATAAAAAGAATCTTATCATTCAAATTATTACTTCTTAGGGATGCTCTTATCAAAGTTCGAAGGAAAATTCTAAAAACAGCAGTGATATGAAACCAGGACTGAGCCATATTTTAAATGACACTGGATTTTCTGCCAATTGGCCAATTCACAACTCAGAAGCAAGTGTAGATGAAGACAAAGCTGTTGGCTCTCATAACCTTTACAGTATCACAGTAAAAATCTCAACTGTCTCACATATTTATACTAAATGGCAGGTCTAAAATTGAGATTTGTAATTTCACAGCATCAAAATCATCACAGATGGCTACAGTCTATTGCTTCTTTAATCTGTCTTTTCTCCCTTCCTGCTTGTTTTCCCCCCCTCCTCCTTTAAGTTAGAAAGATATGTCTTTTATCATAAGGAAATCGTAACTAAATCCAAACCACATTATATTAATGTGTAACAAAACAATTTACATAACAATGATGTGTACAAGAGAAGTTGAAAACTACTTTACGTCTCAGCTTTGCCCTAAAGCACTAATTGCCTTAGCCTTGAGACGTGCCACTAGTTGGGATAGTCAAGTTCATCAACAATATTCCACATTTATGCTCTGCTAAATGGACAGCCATTAACACAGAACATTTGAAGGAAAATAAACAGTAACAGAAAATTAAAAACAAACAAAAAAACAAAACCAGCAAACTGGAATTTATTTTTTTTACATTAGGTTCACAGCTACAAGTTCATCTGCAAGCAAAGAATCAGTGCTCACCTAATATTTCTACTGATCTGGACCAATTTTGTAGAACTACTGCCATGACACACCTGTGAAACTTCCCAAATAAACATGGATTAAAATACTTAGCTCCTTTTCCTTCCTGCCCTGGGTTTTTGCATATGTAAATACACACGCACTTATGTATGTTCAGCAAGATAATCATCATCAATAAAGTCAGCTGGGAAAAAAAAAACAGCAGTCAGAGGAAGGACAGTGTTTTGTCATCATATTCAAATACCTCCATACCACTGACACAATTTTTTAAAAATCCCGTTCCAGGTCAGAAAGTCATTAACTCCCACTACAGGAATAACTTTAGATGTGAAGTGGTTTTCCATTATGCTTCCCACACACACATCAGAAATTAAGCAAAAGCAGCTCAAGGAAAATGCATTATTTAAAAATCAGGAGGCTGAGTGAACTTGAAGAAGCTCAAAGGACAACCCAAGTGCCAGCTGGTCTGCCCCAGCACTGCATGGCAGAGAGCAGGTCCCAGGAGAAGACAAGGAATTCCAACATCAACTGTGGATCTCCCAACAAGTGCAACTGGCCTGAACTATTTCTGCCCACTGAGCTTTTGTCAAACATTTAAGATCTTAATCAACCCTAACTCTGACCCTAGGATCACAAGGGAAGATGGATGAGGAAACGGACAACCTCTGACCTTTCCTTCTATTTGTCCTGCCACAGCCAACCTATTGAAAAACAATTGAGGTGGAACCTGCTCACCAGCTCCAGTCCCAGACCAGCACCCTTTTACAGACTTTCCCAAACTCTCCTCCTGCCCCCAGTCCCCTGTACCAAAACCACAGGAATCCTCGTCCTCCCTTCCAAAAACCTGTCAGAGCAGAACACTTGCTAAACGATGAAGTTAAGAGGGGAAAGAAAAGG
>JAYRBT010000010.1:17756742-17795300 GCA_036023395.1 Myiotriccus ornatus | reverse complement strand
GCGCCTCGCGGCTGCCGCACCAGGCCCGGCCCAGGGACCGACACACAAAATGGCGGCCGCCCCGCGCGGTCACGTGACGCCCTTTGTGCCTTTCGGGCCCCCGCCGCGGGGCCGGCGGCGGCCGCGGGGCGCGCGCGGGGGGCGAGGGGGCCGTGAGGGAGCCCCGGGGGAGGGCGCGGTGAGGGCCCGCCGGGCTCGGCGCCTTCCCGCCCCGGGTGTCCCCCCCCCTCCCGGCGGGCGGGGAGAGCGGGGAGAAGATGGCGGCCCTTTTGTGCTTGCGCAGAGGCGAAGGTGGGGGCCCGGGTGCGGGGGGGATGGTGGGACCCGGCCGAGGGTGGGGGGGGGGTCTCACGTACCGACTCCTCTTCCTTCTCCATGCCCGTGGGCATTTGCGGCACGGCCCGGTTAATGGAGGCATATTCGGCCAAGTCAGGCAGGTCCTCGCAGCGGAAGACGGGCAGCGGCTTGGACGCGTCCAGCGCCCGGGCCCGGAACGACAGTTTGCTCATGTTAGGCGGCGATGGCGGCTCCGGCTGGGAAGGGGGGGGCGACAGCAAGAGCGCTCCGAGCTGAGAGCCGGACCCCGCCGAGCGATCTCATGGAGGGACCGGGGCTCCCCCGGCGGGGCGGGGCGCACTCCGACACGGGGCCCGGCGGCGCCGGCTGGCGCGGCTGGGCTGGGCGCTGGCTCCGCTCCTCCGCCGCTCCGGTTCCGCTCAATACGCCACGGCCAACATGGCGGACATTAAACCTCGACTGGCCGCCTCTTTCAGCCAACCCCAGCGCCACAGCCATTCCCACACTGCATCGCGCAGGGCGCGGGCACGGCGCCGCCGGGGGGGAGCGCGCGCCGCGCGGGCACGGCGGCGCGGGAGCGCGGCGGGCTCGGAGCGGCCGGAGCGGGAACGCGGCGGGGATCGGAGCGGCAGCGGGGCAGCGGGACTGGGGAGCGCAACCGCGAGTAAAGCGGGGCTTTAGTCAGCGTGCGGCACCGCTCCGCTCGCCGAGCTGTGCCGGGGAGCCGCGCTCCTCTTCTGACTCGGTGAGGAGGTTTGGGCGGCCCCAAATCCTCCACACCGCGGCGAGCGTCCCCGACAGCCGCGCCTGACCCTGACCCAGACAGCTCCTGGAAACCTGGGCGACAGAGGCGGGGAATTTCCGGCCTCGACCTTTCCGGCCGCTCGGGGGCCGGACCGGGGGACAGCGGCGCCGGGCGCTGAACTCGCCCCGACCCGGACGCCCCGAGGCGGGTGCCGAGCCCCGGGAGCGCCCCCGCCCCAGGGACCGGCCCCGCACCCGCGGCCCCTCAGCCGCACCCGCGCCGCCGAACCGAGTTCGCCTTCACGCGGGCAGCTCCCCGAAAAAGGGGAAAAGAACCGTCAGAACCGGGCGCCCCCACCACCTCATCCCTAGCGCCTTTCTCTGAGGCTTTCACAAACTTGGTCCGGCAGCGCAGCGCAGACACGCGAACTGGTTTAACCCTTGCGTGGATTTATTACCAGTGACCGGCTCAAGCGAGCTCACCCCGGCAAAGGGTAGACCTCCTCTGAGCACGTCTCATTAGGGAAGCTCGTTTACATCCCGGTGAGTCGATTACATTGATGCACTACCCTGCGATCAGCAGGGGACAGGAAGGAAGAGTCTCCCTGGTCCCTGCACGTGCCGCCCCAGGGCATCCCAGCGCAGCCACGGGAATGTCAAACTCCGCTCCCGCCAGGCCGGGGCTGGAGCCGCCGAGTTAAGGAACAATCCGCCTGCTCATCTAGGTTAGCTTCTTGCACTGGGTAATTCCAGTTGTAAACTAAAAGCCACCTTCTTGAAGTTATGCTTATTTCCATTTTAAAATGTGGGGAGGTTGTGTTTTGATTGAATTCAAGTGTCCCTCCACTTTTAAAGCAAAATGCTGTAGTTTCGTACTGATAAATGAGAATCGGTAGACAGAACTTTTCTTTATCGCATGCTACTCTTGGGAAATATACCTATGGACTATTTCTTAAAGTTCTAACAAAAAAAAAAATAAATTAGAAAAACCTTGGTTTGTTTAGCAATTGTAAAAATCTCTGTAATAGAAACAAAAGGTATTTTTAAATCTCATCTCCTCTTTAATAATAATAATACCACCAGCCTGAACCTTGAGCAACTACTAGACACTGGATGAATTACTACACGCAATTGTTAGAAGCAGTTTCAAGCCAACTATTTGCATGTGTCTTCCTTGTAGGTCTCCCAAACTGTTTAACTTGCAAGTCACTTGGCTTCATAACCTCTCTGGGACCAGAAATTCTATCTGTATTGCAAATGGGTAATGCAGTGGAAGACAGCTGCTAAGGAGAATGACACTTTTTTTTTTAGGAAGGTTTTTTTGTTTGTTTGTTTGTTTTGGGTTTTTTGTTTGTGTTTGTTTGGTTTTTTTTTAAGGAGAATGGCATGAACTAAGGACTATCATTGTATTCATTTGTATTTCATTAGTTGCATCAGAGCCAAATGTTTAAACATTACATTGCTTTTTACTCTAACTTTAAAGCTTAAAACACACACTAACTAGAAAAAATAATATTTAAATAAATTGCCCATAGAACATCTACACAGTTTTCCAGAAATACTAAATAATTTAGTTTATCCAATTAGCAGACAGATAAGGTGATGACAAAAAAAAAGCACTCAAAGCAATATGCCATCATAGATTGACTTTGACTTAAAACATTAAATGAAAATGAAATACCTGGCAGCTAAGCAAAAAATAAGGCCATTAAATATAACTCTCCACTTTTACTGATGAAAGGAAAACAATACATAATGAACATAATGAAAAGCAAAGTATTGAAAACACCCTGAACTATAAAGAAAGAATAATCAAGTTCAAACTTATCCTTAATTGACCTTTGCATTTCTAACCCTGCACAGGCTTGAGAAAAGTGCAGAGCAAGCAGAAAGGACAATAACATTTGGATACAAAGAGGACAGTATGCATTAAGAAAGAGTGTTGGCCTGAAACTCTTGGACTCATCAGCGTTTAATGTTTTGCCAATAAAATAGATTGGGTTTAAATATTTTGTAGCAGAAGATGAATTAGTCCTCAAAATTAAGTAAATTAATTTGCTAGTAAGTGTGGTATTTGAAAACAATGCAACATCAGCCCTAATGTCTGTTTTGTAAAAGGTGGTGACGGGAAAAGGTATAGGACATAAACAGGCTGATGTTTCCATTTTATTTTTCTTTCAGTTACAATATGCAAGAATATTTAGCTTTTTCAATTGTGTAGCTTTTACCAAAATGCACACACATTACATCAGTGCTGCACTATGACAGCAGTTAATGTAGAATTGGCATGTTTTGCATAATGACCAACATACTCTTTGCAGGCTCTCAGTAAAAGATCAGTAAGTGTAAACTAATTTGGTGAACCAAAGTGCAAATTTTAAAAATTGAACTGTAAGGTAAAGTAACTGAAATATAGCATTTTGATCTGCTGGGTTTTTTTGGTTGGTTGGGTTTGGGTTTTTTTTTTCAAATTGCTGAAATTAGATCAAACATTTTGGGTCATTTCTTTAAGGCTTCATCTTTTTACGATATCAAAACAGTTGAAAGAACAAGCTTTACTATAATGAAAGCACTTTGCATATCACCTATGTAGCTGGTAAATATAACCATTTCAATATACATTCAAAAGTAATAAATTCAGACTGAACACTGGGGGCAAATTTTCAACAACCTGCTCCATGAAGCTACAGACAGGGGTCTCTTTTGCTCTCATCTAACTCAGGTTTATGAAGCCCAAAAACTTAACTTGCTATTTTGGTTTGCAGGTTCTGTGTACCATTTGAGAAGTTTTTACAAATTTTAGTATTTATTTAGTTGTGCAGCTTAAGACCTCTCTGAGTTAAAGAAAGGCTTCCAGTCATTTATTTAAGCATGAACTGTAGCCTTTTGAACATGGGTTTAATATTGTCTCCCATTCTAACACCAATCATCATCACAAAAGAGCTGCACATAAAGTTCATACAGGTTAAATCCTGTATAATTTTTGGTGCTTTCTGGAATCAAGCAATTTCATATTTTAAGGATATAAAATTCTAGGAGACAGTTGCTCAACGTCTAAAAAAATTTTTTTTATGCATTTTGTTCTCTTTTGTATTAGTATTTGTATTTTGGTTTACAACACTACAGATAGCTATATTCTTTTAAATCATCTCAGTGAGATAATTGGAGTTTGAATTTAAATGAGATAAATGTATGCAAATATGACACTAGAGGTTCTTCGTTATTTTATAAAATGTCACATTACAATAGTAAGTAGATGCATACAGAAATTATCTTAATAGCATGAAGATTTCAACCATAATGTAATGCACAGGGAATTTCACCTTATTTACTTGTGTCACCTGTCTGTTAAGAGATAATGGAACTGTCACACATAAACAGTTCAGTCACCACACTACAAAACTGGTGTAAAATGACTTTGTAATAACTTCTGCCACTTTTTCGAAAGATAATTTAGTGTTTCATAGCTTTGGTATCTCAAAAGAATTGTACGATATATTCATTTAGTTATTTCAGATGTTCATGGTTGAGATGCAGTAGGTACAAAACTTATTTGGAGTTCTCTTGAATCATAATTTGAAGTAGTGACCAAGTAAATGTCTTCGATAATTCTTGACTCAATGAGGGGAGATTAAGTTGTCTTACATATATATATATATATACATTTTTGTTTCTGGTACATGTACTGCATGGTCAAATCTTTCAGCTACCTTTTATTTTTTGTAAGCACTTTCTGTTTATGCTGCAGAATACCAAGAGATGAGATACTACTGCATTTAATATCATACTCCTGTTACTATTCAATAGAATGTAAGGAAGCATAATCCTTTAGATTCCAAAACTGCCAAACAAACCTTTTAAATTTGGAGATACAACAGCCTGGTGAGACAAGAAGCTTTTGCTAAACATAAGCATGTAACTTTTCCACTACAAGCCCAACAATTGCTATTCTCACAAGCAGTATCTTACTAGAAATGACCACTAGTGCAGCATTACAGAACCAGTTGTATCCTCAACGTTCCGAGCAGAGGCACTGAAGTTCTTGCAACATAGTCCAAAGTTTTAACGCTTTGTCGCAAGTGACCGTACTTAAAACTGGATAAGGAATTACCATGTGATCAGCAGGTTTCATGTTTTAAAACTACACACAGGAAATCCCAAGGCAACAGTATTTTGCAGCAGATAATGCCAACAAAACCAAGACAGGCTGAAACGGAGTTCTGTCATTTCTCAGGCTCTCACTCTGTGCTGTGTTGCCTTTGGTAACAATGCTGGTTTAAGACACTGGTCCCTTTCCCTGCTCTGCCACCCGCTCTTTCTCCTCCATAGCTGCACTGCCCCCTCACTGGTATGGGCACCGCCGCTTATGGAGCTGCACTGAGTACCAGGTGGGAATCCCATCAGATGCATTAACAGCTCAGAGAAAAGCCTAACTGCACACATCAGAAGAAAAGCCACCTGGAAAGATCCATGTTAGAATTTATATTGCCCCACTATCTGCAGTTTACAGCCACCACCCTCTTTCTTCACGTGATCCAGTTTGTGAAAGCTGCAGAATACAACAGTCTGAACGATAAAAGCTGTGCAAAAAGGATTTGAAAATGATACAACTGTATATGCAATTTAATACACACCCAAAATAGTAACACTGTCATATGCTGTATTTTAAAAGTTTTGCCTAGAAGACTCGTGCCTGACCTAGGCTATAGATGAAGGAGTTCTTACTTGCTTTCAGACTGATTACATATCACTGTGTATGGGTGGGGTTTTATAATTCCAAGTACATATATAACAGGCAATGTTTTTTTCCACAAGTGAAAGGATCTAGATGCCAATTTAATGGTGTAATCTTCTCTGGGGATGTGTTTTCAGTCATACATACTCAAAAGTTGAGTCCAGCAACCTCAGGGAAACTAAGCTGAACCTCAACTTTTTGGATATGCCACTGAGCCATATCTAAATGAGAAGGAAAAGTCACCAGCCAGCAATTCTGTTACAGAGAAGAAACAAAGTAAAGAAAGCAGAAGCTATAGCCAGATTCCTACTTTTCCAGCTATAGCTAAGCTCTTGGAGATAGTGGAGGCAATACCTATATTGGAGGATCAGAAAGTGCAAGAGGAATGAACAACTCAGGATTATTATTTTACAGAACTCAACATTTGTCCCAACATTACCTGGACAGATAGAGCCCATTTTGCCATTCTCTTGCCTAAAATGTCTCTGAAAGCACAGAGGGTTTGAGGGAAGTTTTTCTGTACTGTCAGAAAGGAATGAGCTTCCTTTATATGGCTTGTTCCAGAGACTCGAGTTTTTAATGTGTCTAGGGAAAACACATTATATTGGAAGCAGTTATTCTCTTAGATACAGCAGTGGTAAAGACACAAATTATGCAGAGACTCCTCTGTATTGAAATATATATTTCCCTGTTTAAGTTTTAATGGATTCAGAAATCCTAAGAATTGTAAGGGTTAAAAGTGATTTATGAATTTCTCCTTTATGGTTTTATGCTATAATGTGTAATCCCTCTAAAATACTCTGCTAGACATACCTTGAATTCTTGGTTTAGTCATCTTCATCAGCAACTGATTTCACAAAATAATCTTTTAGGATTAAGTAATAAGACGAAAGGGGCCAAAAAAAAAAGTCCGACTTTATGTTCTGGGTTTTTGGGGTTTTTTTAAATCTTCATCCAAAACATTTTGTGTTCTGACATACAAAACAATAATAATATTAAAATCACAATTTATTAGGTAAACACAATTTGAGCTGGACAGACTGGCTAGGCACCTCTTACTTAGGTATGGACTCCTGCAAATATCAGAGTATAACACATGAATAATTTCTGAGTCAAGTGAATTTAATCATATGATTATGCATTATTTCCAGCAGAAGAGACAGCAGAAGGGCAAAAAACCTTATGCTTTTCTTGCAAAAACCAAAAAACCCCACAACTAATCAAACAACAAAAAAGCAAGCAAACCCACAACCAAAACAAACAAAAAAAAGCCCCACCTTCTCTTATAAACACAACTGCTAATTCATTAATTAAGAGCTAAGGATAGATTACTTTGATATTCTACATATGATAAGGTGAAAGGCTAAAAAAGGAAAACAGAAGTAGAGAAATCATGGTTGTACACGAGAATGCCCACTGTCCCGAATCCTTCAACTGACCATTAAGTTAAGAACAAACAAAAAAAAACCACACCACAAACACACACCACACCAGTACATAAACCTTAGGCTGCCCCAGTGCTCACACCCCAACCTAGGGTAAAGGGGTAAACTGCAGACAGGCTACGTGCCTTTGCACAACTTTAGAAAAGTTTACTTCTAAGCTGTTAGTTGCACTGCTCTATGTAAACACAAATATACAGCAAATTCAATTCAGGGAAAGACATATGCTCTAATGTCTTAATTTTTTACCTTACACTCCCAAGACTCCTGTCTTGCAAGTCAATCTATGAAAAATTTTTTTCATGTGCTCCAGAGCTTCTGGTTAGTACGATCAAGTATTTTCAGAACTGCAGAACTACGTTGCTGATATTAAACAAGGTTACTATATAAAGCCAATTGTTTTAAATTGCAGTTCCTGAATCAGAATGAAAGTAGTGTGTCTGTTTGCCTCAGACAACTGAGGAAAACACTGACTTATATCTGGACAGGAATTAGCCAGGCTTCAGAAGTCTTTTGGTGCAGGAAAGTATACTTGCATCTTGAGAGGCATTTCCCAACAGATATGTTTAGATTTTTG
This sequence comes from Myiotriccus ornatus, assembly GCA_036023395.1. NCBI lineage: Eukaryota > Metazoa > Chordata > Aves > Passeriformes > Tyrannidae > Myiotriccus > Myiotriccus ornatus. The sequence goes on along the minus strand of JAYRBT010000010.1, from coordinate 17,787,505 downwards.
TTTTTAATGTTAGTGAGACCTACCTACATACCTACAGTGTGAGTGAATTCTGAATTTCAGATCAAATTAATACAATCATGTTATTAAGTACCTAATATAGGCTATACCATCTTTACTTAAGGTAAATACATTTCTCCAAAGAAATTAAAAAACTACAAATAACTCAGCTTTTGGATTTCAAAAGTTTGCAAGAACACAAATAATCTTTCAGTTTTAGAAGCAGATCTTTTTTTTTTTCACAGTGCAGTTTAATTTATACTTCTGAATTAAGCATGAGTGAATGCTCTAAAGATATTGTTTGTCTTCTAGGATACAAACTAATCATGGTCATATTTATAACCAAACATTTATATATACACTTCAGAAAGCATAAATTAATAATGCTGTATTAGTGAAAAAAACCCAAACGCCTAATGAATTGAGTTTGACTATAAATATCCAGCAGAGGAGGCTAGATCTGAACACAAATCTGATCAGATAAGACTGTTTTGATGTACATGTATCTTTAAATGATAGCATCAGAGGCATAAAAACTGTAAAACTCTGATAGGGTTAACCTGAAGAAAATATATTTTCTGAGGTTTTTGAACATTTAGAGAATGCAAAAAACTTGTGGGAGTTGGGCAGATTTTGAGGGGGAAAGTGTTTAGATAAAAACTTGAAGTCACCCTGAGAAGAAAAACAGAGACATCATATTAGGTTGTCTTCTCTGTCATAATGCAGGTGGGAAACCCAGGCAGCTGTGATATAATTGGCGTTTTCTTCTCACCCCACCCAGTGAAATCCCCAAATCCTCTGTAAGGGCAACCTGAGAAACTCAGCCAAAAGGAAAGTGGTTTTCTCAAATCACTTAAGAGTACAAGCAGGTAAGACTTTCAGCCCCTCGCCCTGTCTGATAAAGACACTGCACTCTCACTCTCTTACTGAGCAGTGCGTCAGGTTTACAGCTGTTTGACATTCTGCCTGTCTGAGCAAGATGACAGAGCCCTGTCATTAACACGGGGCTCTGTGCACAAGCCTGGTACTGGTCACAAGTGCCAAGTCCGCTGAACTTCATCTGATTTATAAGCAATTCAAGAAGGTTGTTAGCACAAAAGGACATGACCTAATTTAAAGAAAAGGGACAACATGTAAGATGGGAAGGAAAACAGTTTCTCACATTAAAGTAGCTCATCTAGAGGTCGTCTCGACTAGAGCTTTCAACTCCCACAGATTCCTGCAATATCCAATTTTTAGTTTGGAAATAGATTCAGAGATGACAAAAGAAATCAGAATACTTTCTTACAGAATCTTCATTCATTCTGTGATTATAAATGGATATGGGCTAAACAGAATGTGTATTTGAAGAGTCATTAGCTGTATTTTTTTCCACCTGTTATCCAGCATGTCTTCTCCTAAAAAAATGCTGATTGTGGCACTTTTCTGAATTGTGAATATATAGTCGTGTTGTCTAAAGACATCATGATATTCTGTCTTGTATGGGTACCTTTGAGACCATCAGAAATAACAAAAGTGCTCTGCATTCTAACATTTTAAATTAAGTTTTAAATTTTCCTGAGGAAAAAACTCTGAACAAATACACCCAGGTAACATGCCTTGTCTATGCCTGGCATTACAGATGAAAATCTGTCAGGTAAAAGGACCATTTCAAGAAGTTATCCTTTTAGTTATCAGCTTATGGCAGCACCAAGATTCTTTAGTAAATAGATACAGGACCTCAGGGATGCCTGTAATGCCGAAAGACCCAGATCTTAGTCACCTGATTTTTAGCCAGTTTGAACAAACATGGAAAGCTCACTCTTGTGTTAAGGAATATCCAAGACACGTACCCCTGTGAGGTCAGGGAGGTCTTGCTTTCATTTTGCAAGTTTCTTAAAGCTCTGAAGGGAAGTGAGGATTAAGAGCTAACTTTTCATCACCTAAATGATGCACAGGTGAGTATTAGCAAACAGAGGGGCATGGGATTTATCTGATTAGATGAGGACATCCACATCCAAACTAGTCATAAGGGGAAGATGGACACCTGATCAGGATACTCAGTGAAGTTTAAAATAAGATTTATATCACTGCAGAAATCAAAAATTTAGCTTTTTGGTTGTTTTGTTGTTTGATTGGTTGGTGTCCTTTTGTTCTTTGGGTTTTTTTTTAAAGCTGTGATTTATTTGACCTGGTTCTTCTCAATGGCTAGAATTGCGGTTTTAACAATACTCATCTAAAGGCAGGTGAAAGAGGTTCTACATGAAGTGTTTATGATACAGGGATTCCAATTCACGCAGCAGCCCAGCTGACTGTTAATGCAGTGAAGTGCAAGTTAACACCACCTTAACACAGGACCATTGCCTACACATCTAACCACGCACTTGTAAGCACAGGTCCCAGATTAATCCAAAATGGAACCTGACAAAAAGAAGACTGCTCTGGGAGGAGCAAGTCTGCTCACTGTTCCTCAGGCTTCCTACATTTCACATTTAAACATTGAGTAAAATCCATGAGGTAGGCCTGGGAGCAGGGATGAGATCCAGCCCTCTCCTTTCCCTCTTCCCCTGGGAATCCCAGTGCTCAAAGCATTGCAAAAACTAACTCCTCCTTTTTCCTTTCCCTAGCAAAAGTGATCCAAGTTGTCTTCAGCAACAGAAGATGTAAAGTCAGCATCCCACCATTTTCAATCATCTGCTCCAAGTCTGAATTCCCTTGGACTACATTTAGAGCTTTTGCTGTTTTTACTGGTGCTCAAAGCAATAGACATTGCATCTGTAGCTGTTGTTTTCTGTTGTGTGGTATTGTATGGCTCTGAGCATTTACCATCCAGGAGCTCCATAACAGCATCCCAACTCCCCACACAACCAGTTAAGACTAGAACTCACATGATATTTGGCAGTTCCCATCTCTCTGTTGTTTATACTGGGAGATAAGCAGAAAGAATAATTTTTAGCAAACATACTTACTTTTTAAGCACTCTTCTCACCACCAATTTTAGACTCTGGCTATTATCAGTAGAGAATTGATGAACAAACTTTCCTATTAAGGAAACTTGTAGTCCTGGTATTATCTTGCTCCTGGACAGTCCAGTAGTAACATGATATACTGGAAATGTAACTTAGCAAAGAGTTTAAAGGAGTCCATTGGACCTGAAGCCATTGGTATGTGGTCACATGAGTCCCGAGGCATATTTTGTTGCTCACAACAGCTAGACAGAAATTCTCCTTCAAAGCACTGACATTTCTCACCCTGTGTATTTACTAAAGCATTTAAAATCTATGATTGTCTCTTCACTACAACATGAATTAACTTCTTGAGCTATTTGATAAGAGAGGAAAAATATGAAGAACTCTAAAAGGTGGATGGATGTGCTAGTCATAGAACATAGTTCCTCTGGCATATAGGAGGTAAAGCACATTATTTCATAACACTGGCAGGTCATATAAATATCACTCTGGAAGAGGTGTGGAGGGACCTAACTTCCTAGAAGATGAGAGTCTGAAGCAGGCATGTAATATATTGTCCTTTGTTCACAGGTGGGAAATAGGTGATCCTTGAAGTAAGTTTTAAAATAATTATTCATTGCTATAAGTTGACACTGACAAGTTTGCTGTGGAGAACTACAGCTAGCAAAGTCAGGAAGTAAGAAAGGTGAGAAACAAGGCTTTGTAATAAGGTGTCAAAGATAAAGATAACCACCCCCCCCCCAAAAACCTTGTTGAATCAAAGACAATGAATACTTTAGAACCCTCGAAAGGGAACAGACAGGAGTCCAGGCACCAGGGTATGTTATCAGCATAGGAAACTAGAGAACACAATGATCTAGGAGTGAATGCAGCAGGAGGTACAGCTTTTGTTTGAACTGAGTCCCAAACAGTGCTCTTCTGCACCAACAGCACACTTCTGGGGAACTGTCTTCACATTATTATTGGTTAGCTTTGGAAGCTGGTTATATCTGCCTGGGATCTACACATCTGCACTGCTATGACTCTTTTAGACTGTGACTGTTACCTGAGTATATAACACTAGTAATACTGGTAAGAGGAATGTCATGAAGGTACAAAAAACATTTTGGTCAGTCAGGTTGAGTTAAGCTCTTGGAAAAGACTGGTTTACAGAAGGATGCTGTGTTTCAAGTAGTTTTAAGCCAAGAGAGCCAAGTATCTTTGAAAGGTGTCTAGAGTCTATATAGAGTTCCTGGGTAAAAGGAATACTGTATTAGGAGAAAAATACATTACTTTTGCCATCTTAGAAAGAGAGGGATATATAAGGGAGAAAATTAAGAAACACAGAAAGAAAAAAGTTATTCTGCTTTAGGTCCTGGCATTCCACATTTCAGAAGGAGCAAGGTGGGAAAAACACACAATAAATACAGAGCCATCCCCCAGTAATGACTCTTCCAGGCATTTCTGCAGAAGATGCAGGAGGTAAATAAGTTGCTATTTAGCTTTGAGAGGATGAAAAATCTTAACTAATTTAATCTTATTCCTTATTGGCAATGCATCTGCTGGGAACTATTTCTTGTTCAACAATGGCTCAAAAAGGAAGGAGAAGTGAAGAAACTGCTGAATTGCAAAAGATCAGCACTTCACTCTTCTCACCTTGTGACTTCTTGATAGGAGTGAGAACAGACACTTTTGTCAGATGCAACTTCAAAGCTGCAAAACCATAACCAAAGTTAAGGAGTAGCCCCAACTAAAGGGGAGAAAGAAGAGCAAGTGTGAAGCAAGTTGCTAGTCAGCATTCATGTTCTTGCTGACATCAGTGAGCTAGAACTGACTCTGAGCAGCAAGATCACTGGTAATCAGTTCATTCATGGCCTACATGCACAGGCTGCAGTCACAAGAAATCATCACTTTCATGGTCCAGGATGACAAGAGGAGCAGAACCATGAAATTACCTTCAGTAAGTATCTCAGTTTATCATTTGCTCAGTACTGTTGTCCATGGATGAGCAAACTGAACACTGGTCTATGTGATGTAAAAAAAGAAAAGTTGTATCAGAATTAAATAACCCAGTGATGCTCTAAGATTGATAACTATTCTAATAGATTCAACAACAACTGGCACTACTTCCACTGGAATAAACCATGCCCAAAATGCCAACCTTTGACCTAGTGGTCAAGTCTCAGAGATGGAAGATAGCCAAAATCCACACTTTTCAAGAGAGTTCATATCTTGATACTTGTCCTCAAGACCTAAGATTTGTACCAGGACACCGAAGATGTGATGGTCATGATGCACTGTCACAGGCCACCAGGACTCTCTGCTCCAGCCAAGAAACCATAAAAGCAGATGTTGTCTGACAGAGCAGATGATGAAAGCTGACTGATACAGATGTTAGTTACTGGAATAAGGTTGCAAGATGTATTTTACCTAAGACAGAAGTAAAATTTATCTTCTTTAAAGGAAAAATAACAAATAAGAGACCATTGCAGAGATCTGTATAAGTTGTGTATCAGTTTCCATAAAACTAATTATTTTTATGAGCAAACTTTTTAAAAAGAATTAAACTCATTTTTGAAGATTTAAACATTCATGAGAAGTTTAAAGCCTGTTTCAAACAGTCTGTTATTTGTCAAATTTATTCTTTTAAAATAATGAAGATACTGAAATGTAAAATAGATGCAAAAACCTCTAAAATTGTCAGCTTTTATCACTCAGAAATAACAGGCACATTGATTCCTTAAAAATGTGTTAAATTTTAATGTTAATGTTACTCCTGAACCTGTTGAGTTTCCAAAATATGCTCTGATCATAGGCTTGACTGTGTCTTCCCACCCATCTTAGAACATTAATCACTTCTGTTTTCTTACACCTAATATGGATGTTAGCAGAAAGCCTTCTAATCCTTTTGCACTTAGAACCGAGGTAATCTGTAGGTTGTGACAAAAGAAAACAACACACATTAACATATATCTCTTTATAAATACATGTAAAACGCATGCTCCACTTAGCAACGGGAAAGAAAAAACCCACCCACCTCTGGTGAATCCTCTTTCAATCCGAAGGACTACCTTAGGTAAAGACTACCTTCTTTACAATCCCACCTTCAAACACAATCCAAACTCCTACAGACCTACGGAGGAGATTTGCATATGCAAGCACAGGAGCAAGGGGAACCTCTGGGCTTGATTAACCACCGGTGAATGGAACCTTTAACTTCACAACAAGCAAACAATGGACTAGTTGCACAATAAGTGTGTGCCACAGCCTTCCATATTGGCTGCAAAAAAATCACTTAAAAACCTTTCATCTGCAGCCAGTGTAAAATCATTTTGGGGGTGGGGCCGAAAAATCTCATCACTGATGAAAACGACTTCACGTACAGGATTGGAAAAAAAAAAAAATTAAGGATCAGCTTCATTACACAAACCAGCGAAAGGGTGAGGTCATGCCTGTGCCGGGCCATAGTTCATGCGACACTACAATTTTCCAGAGATACAATTTCATCGTCTTCCTAACTAATCGGAGGTTACTTTTGATACAGAGAAAAGAAAAAGATACAATAGATCAAACCGTGCCCCACCTTTCTCCTCCCCCCGCCAGCCCCCGCCTCCGTTAGAGCCAGGGACACGATTTGTTTCGGAGCCCCACAGCGCCACCACCACAGAGCAATGCAAAACAAAAAAGATCTCCCACCGGGTGAAAAAAAAAAAAAAAAAAGAAAAAGAAAAGAATAATAAAAAAGGAAAGAGCCTAGAAAAATGCCAAAAATTACAAAATGTCTCCCAAATGTACCTTCTTGGAGGAAGAAAGAACATACAAACAAACCACTCACACACCCACCGCCAAAAAAGAGCAAACAACCCCACACCAAGACATCCAAATGAAGTGTGGGGAAATAAGAACCTTTATATAACTAATGCTTTAAGCTAATTACCAGAAGAGCGCTAATTTGTAAATAAAAAGGTCACTGTTTAGTAAGAGACATAACTTAATATAAACCCTGTTGTGTCCATCTCCACCTTCACCACACCAAGGGCAGTTTTCCCTCATACTTTAGACCAAAGTAATCCATCAAGAGCCATCACAAATGGCATTTTAAACTCTTCTAGCTACCACCAGACCATACAGCAGCAACATAATATTCTTCCTTACACACGAGAGCTGCATTATATTTATAAAGACAGTCACATATTTGGTCCTGGATCCGTTTATTACTCGGCAAAGAATTCCCCGCCCCCCCTTCCCCCCCCCAACAAAAAGCTAGAACCCCAAAAATAAAAAAAACAAACCAAGTCCATCTGGAAAATATTGAGTTCTTATACTCTTAAATTGAAGTTAAATTGTTGTTAACCTTCGCGTGTATAAGATTTTAAAGAGGAAAAAAAACTGACTTCAGTAATTGTCGCTATTAAGGAGACACCGTTGGGTGGGATACACATGAGATCAAAGCTGTGAAAAATACAAGGCTACGTTTTGTTCATCAACACAACGAAACCCCCCCACAGCACCAACACAAGCCAAAAACCCGCAGAAACGAATATTTTTGGTTAAAACCACGAACTTACCTTGGGAGAAGGCAACCCTTGCAAAAGGGCTGTAACAATATGGACTGCATACTCGCTCTCCTACAACCAGCCATCTCCATGCTGCAAAGGGCTCCCCGAACATCCTTAAAATATTTCGCAAATGCAGAAAGTGAGACTTTTCTTTCTTTCATTTTTTTTTTCTTCTCTCTCTTTTTATCTTTCCTCTCCCTCCCCGTCACCCCGCCAGGATCGCCGGGTGAGGAAGGAGGCGGCTTCCCGAGGGTCGGCGGGCGATGCCGGCGGCGGCCGCAGCCGGGGCGGGGGACCCGGTGCCTCCGGGGTCACAACTTTGCCGGGGCCGGCGGCGGCTCGATGGGCTCCGCGGGCAGCGGCGCCCCCGGGGCCGGGGAGGGCCGGGCAGCGCGGGCGGCAGCTCCCGGCGGCGCTCCCTCTGCCGCAGGACGGCCCCTCCTGCCCCCCCGGTTCACCGCGGAATGCCGATCGCTGCCGCTTTTATGCAGCGGGGCAGCGGCCGGGTGGGGTGGTGGGAAAGCCACGCGTTCGGAGCGATTCCCTCTGAACGCCAAGATCCATCGGGACGCACGGGGCTCGTCCTCGCCTGGGGCGCGTCCATCCGAGGCAGCGCCGCGCCCAGGGACACCTGTGCTGGCCGACGGAACACCTACGGCTGTTCCCTGGAACCTGCGCTGTGCTTCCACACAGCCCCGCTTTGCTTCGAGAGCTCCGACCACCTCACTCTTTAAAAAACACTCTCTAGCTGCGTATTTACAACAAAATCGTAGGTTTTAGGAGCCCGCTAAAGCCTGGGTGGGTCAGGCAGCGTCAGTGGCCTGAGCACCGTCCTTGAGCAGTCCGTACTGACAGGGCTGCCCCCGGACCTGTCGGTCTGTCTGTCTGTCCGTCCGTCCTCCAGGGGCAGCGCTGCGGGACCGGGGGAAACCGAGCAGCCCCCCCTCTTCCCTCCCGAGGCTCTGACCCACCGCCGCTATCGGTACCGCTGCCAGCGCCTCGGGAAGCTCCCGGAGCGGCGGTTCCCGCAGCGCCTCCCGCCCCGGGCGCCGAACCCACCCGCGCCACCACCCGCAGCTCAGTTCCCCGCAGATTAGCGCCGCGGTAACACTCCCCCTCCTTCACCCGTGGGTGCAGCTCCCTCGCCCCCGCAGCGCCCTCTCGGCACGCCCTCGGTACGCCCGGTACTCCCCTCGCCCCGTGCGGGACACAGCTCCTTCCCCGGCTGCACCCAAGAGTGGGGAAATCGCACCCAGACTCCGTCTGGGGTAAAAGGAATCCTAGTCACCGTTAGCTTTAGTTTCCGCACAGAACCCCTGTACAAGCTCGATTAGTTAAAAATATACTATGAATGCATCTTACAGTTTGACGAACAATCCCGTGCATCGGGAAACACATCTGCCGAGAATCAGCTGTTTTCTCCTTAAATCATTCTACTTTTCCCCACATTCAAATATTTGTAAAGCATAATACTTACAAACGCACTTTTTTGCTTAAAAATAAAGAGTATCTTTCGCGCGGTTTAATTTCAGATCAAGATCTAGGGAGGATGCATTTTATGGCTTATAAAACTGCTTTAAGAAGGTTTATTAACGCAGTATTTAAAATGAGGTTCCTATATAATGCCTCAGATTGCTTCCTTTGCCTTGAATATTTCTTTTGGAGCTCCCACTGGCAGAACCTTAAAGATAACCCTGCAAAGATAGCTGGTGTGTTTTTCTCTTTCCTTAGAAAATAAATCTCTTAAGCAGCAGCTTGGATAATGGGAGTTAGAAAACAGTGCAGCACAGTCAATGCAACTGTTAAAACTTGTACTTCCTGACTTTAATTATCTACAAGAATTCTTGGCCTAATGAGGAGGAAGAAAAGGTTTAGTTCCTTTTTTATTATTTACACAAAAATACAGGCAGTCCTCAATTAAAGCAATCTGAGTCGTCTTCTTTTCACATCTTTGATGCATCTGACAGACCTACTGCAAGTCAGGGTAAACTTTATGGGAATGGTGAAGCATCAAAAAGTCTTCTTTTTTTAATTGAAGTTATTTTTGTGGCAATGCCAGAAAAGTCAGTCGTCATTAAAAATACATAAAATGCTTTGAAACCTTAAAAATATTTCTATAATTTAATGCAATTTTAATTTGTTAAAAAAAAAAGTAAAATAAACACAGACAATGTAAAAAAGGCCTGCAAATGTCATAAAATAAAATGTTTGCAATTCTACCAAATCCGCTGTATTTTGGCTCCAGTATGTGGCGGGTTTTTTTAAGAAGTCTTGCCAAAATAATCACAATTTCCTTACTTTGTGTCATTTCAACGAGTCGTAAAAATCCAGCTTGGTTTTAACAGATGTCATCGATACTTGGACTAAATCCTGTTCTCAGCTTCAGCCAGTAACCCCACCCTTCAACAAAGTACCTGACATCAAAATTTATTCCTTAAAATTTTGTTACAGCTGTTGGAGCTGTTATATTTTCCTTAACTGCCTCTTACCTGTGCTGCTGCCAACCTGCCAAGTTATGTTATTGTAACTCACTATCAGGAGTGATTTGTCTTTGATGGGAGCTAATCATGTTTGTACCATCATCAAGTTTACACCATTTAAACGGTCAATTTAATGCAGCTCGAAAAAGCACAGCCAGCGTCTCTGATATTTGTCTCAACTCTTGTATTTGTCTCAGCTCCTCAGTGAAACTGTATTCACTTGCAGCAGACACTGAAATAATTATGACAGTGTGTTAAATGTTTGATCCTGTCTGCTTCATAGAGGTCAACCCCAGCCAAATTATTTAGAGATCTGTTTACAGGATTTGAATGGTACAGACAAAGAGGCACTTGAACACACAAACACAGAGCTTTTGAGAAACTGTAAATCATCTTGAAATGTAAGGACTGAAACGTATTTTCTACTCACAATTTGTTTTCCTCTTATTTTAAAACACCAAGGGAATATATTAGTATACAAATAATTGGGTACTGACACAAGAGGGTTGTCTTGGATGTATCTCTGTAGTTAATATTTTTAACAGAGCATTTCTGAATAGATATCAAATGTCTCTCACACACATACACTTATATAGATAAAGTTGCTTTGCGTTTTTCCCAATCACAAACACAACATTTGTAATTTAAATACATTACAGTCCCTGAAAGGGGTGTGACTTTGGATGAACATTCAGTTATATTTTTACTTTATCTTTTCATTCTCCATTTTTCTATGTCCACCTACTCATGCTCGTCCATCTCCCCAGAAGCTTTTTGCTGTCAGTCAAGTGACAACCTCAGTAGGAAGCTCTGTGTGTTCATGGGCCTCCTGAGGCCCAGCACTACATTTAGATGGGGAAAAAAAAAAAGAAAAAACAAGGAAAAATAAGAAAGCGGGGGGAGGAAGCACAAGCTCTTCCTTTAGTATGCAATTCCACAGCCTGCAGGAAAAATTCACCCATCTCTGAAAAGCCATTTCCTACAAAAATGCAATCCTGCTTACTCCACTCCCACACAACTTCCACACTACTTGGCTATTTGCAAAGGAGTGTAAAATAACCCCAGGAAGTTTAACACTCACACACAGAGTCTTATTGTCAAAGGGGATAATGCCCCAAAGGTGCACCTTTATCAGGCTTGGCACCAGAGAGTCACTGCTGGTTCCTTTCCAGTACAAGTGCTCAGATGTGCCCAGCCTTTCCCTCCCTGGATTTACTGATTCTTTATGGATCTGTGAGTATTAAACATTTGTCGATAAATTACTTGATGAAATTTATTGTTAGCTATTTGAGAATAACAGGTTTTGATTTGATTTGAGTGAGATTTCATTCCTCAGGTCATGTTTGCCTTAGATGAAGTTGCAGGCTGTAATACAAAAAAGCCGTAGTGGGAGAACATCTACGTGAAGGTAATATGCATTTCTATAAACATCAGGCTGGCAGAATATTATTGTTTCCGCTGGGATTAGCAGGAGTTTTGCTGCTGACCTCAATAAGAAAAGGATCAGGTTTACAGCTCACTTGCAAATCTACTTTGCAAAAAAGTGAGCTTTAGGCACTGTAGATTATTTACACTTCCTTTTGTTAATCGCGATCATCATCAAAAGGGTTTCTTATTTATTACTGCCTTGATGCTGATTACAGGACCTGTGACAGTGCCTTTATTCAGACTAGGCACACAGCGCAACTTGACAATATCCAGACAGACAGATGCATAGATTTTTTGCCTTTTCTAACCAGCAGGGCTAAGGGAAACTAGATAAGCATAAGTGAAATGTAACGGGATTTTAATGACAATTGAAGTAGTACCTTTTATTACATTGGTCCTGACAACACAAAGCAAATCTCATAGTTCCCCTAAAATGTATAATATGCCATTATCAAGTGCCCGAAAGGAAATCCTGTCATCAAAACTATTTACAAAGCCAGGAGTGTTTATGATGCAGTTTATGCTTCTTAAAATAAATAAACATAAAAGGGCACTGGCAAAAGGTAAAATCTGAGAAGCAGTGCAGATGGAGCAAAGAAATAAATGCACCAGGATGTCAAACCAGATATTACCTCTTTTCACCTAATAAGCAGGTCAAATGTAGCAAATACAAGTGGCCCACGCCTGCAACGGAGGTGCTGGCTTCGCGCTCACCGCAGCTCTCACCCTCAGCAGGGCCAGGAGCAAGCAGCAACCTGCAGGTTTTCTTCCTGTGAAAGTGTGACCGATAAACCAGTGCAAATAACTGTATAAGGCTGCAGGTTGTTTGCAGTGCAAGCACAGATGCTTGGCAACCCGGAGAGGAATGTGCCTGCCCACGTTTCATTGAAAGGTTATTTAGAGCTGCGGAGGTTAACAGACACCTTAATTATTACAAACTGCTTTCGAATATCGCTGGCTTTATGCTGCCTGTCCTTAGCAGCTGCGCTTCTTACTCATTCAGGATCTTTTGGGAGTAGCGTCAGCTTCCAGAAAATAAAAGTTCCCGGGATGAAGATGTAGGGCTGGCACGGGAGTGGAGTGGGTGGGAGGAGAGCTGCTGGCAGGGCCAGGGCCACCAGCCAGGGGGGATCTGCACGGGCAGCCTCCTCCAAAGGGCTCCTTGGAGCCCCTGCGAGGGAGCGTGTGCCATTAATAATGAAACGAATGTCAGGGAAAGAGCCTCTGCCAGAAATTGTAGGGAATCTGCCTGTAGCAATTTCAGAGGAGCCTTAGCTGAATTTGAAAGGTAAAGCTGAAGTCTAAGCACCAAGAACTACGAACCGCATCCAGGCTTCTTTAAAGGCACCCACCCATTTTTCTGCAGTTGGAGAAAACATTCAGTCAGACAGACAGGTTTCTTCTTTCAAGAACAGGGTCACAGTTTAAGATTTCTCTACTAAATTCTGGCCTGTACTAAGGTAAATTACTAGCAGCTTAGCTACAAAGTTTTAATAGGTAGGCAGAATCGTGCCCTTCGTGTGAAACAGAATAAATCTAAAATTAATATAAATGAAAAGAATGTTTTCCAGATTTGTTTCTATAATGGAATTTTAGGTTTCCTGCCATAATTTACTGCAGGTATTATTTAAAAAAACAAAAATGAAAAATACAGGATTAGTTTTATTGGACCACTAAGTGTTCTGTATAAATAATTTTTTTACCAAGACTCTGAATTGTCTTTTTTGTAAGACTGTCAAAAGAATAGAATGTCAGAGCTCTATTTCATTTTTATTCTGTGTGTTCAGAGACAGCAATCTTTTCAAAGATTATTTATGCAATGATGGTACCAATCAAACTGCACGAGAGACAGGTTCCCTACAGAGCACTGAAGCTTTCTGGCACTTACAATAGAGTGTAAACCCTAATTAAACTCAGCTTAAACCATCCTATCTGAGATAGTCCACTCATTATTATGAACAAAATATTTGAACCATAGAGGAAAAAACTGTGTAAAGTAAGAAACAATAGCACCACCTCCTTTTTTAATGTGTGCTATTTTTTTAGTGGTAGGGCAAGCTCTTTGTCTTTCTTTGGAATTAAATAAAAAGCCCTTGTTTTTTGTTCCAAAAGTGGAAAGCCTTCATACTTTTTTGTTGTTTTTTTTTTTTTTTCTATGTATTCAGGCATGACTGATACATTCACAGGACAGGAGAAAGATTAGGATTGGGAATTTACCTCCACGAAAAGGACTCTGCTCTGAGTTCTGCACAGACCTCCTTAAAGAGCTACACTTTTGAAATTGGATGTAGGTGATCAGCTCAAATGCCCACCTTAAAACAGTGATGCTAAACAAAGAGAGAGAGATCTGTAGGCATCTAGTGCTTGTTGCTCCATTCTTGCAAATAATATGAAGATGTGCAGTTCCATGTGGTAATACCCATTAGGAAGTGTGGAACTTGTGGTCTAGAGATTGGCCAGGCTTAAAGAAATAATGATGAACTTAACTCAGAACATGAAGCATTGCCTGTGTTTTTCTGTCCTGATTTCAGAGAAACTATAGATACAAAATAATGGTTGTTTATTATCTAAGAAATTATTTGTCCTATTTTAGGAGAACCAATAACTGGAAGAAGTGAGCATATGTATATGTGTGTGCTCCCTAGTTCAGTATTTGCACTGATTTTATAGCAGAAAATGGCAAATTCTGGATTAACTTCATTTAAGTGAAATAGTGTGCACAGAAATGAAAACCTGCAAGGACAATGTCAAAAAACCCATCCCTCACTTTTATATTAGAAAAGTGGCAGCCATTATTTTTCTCAGTGATGTCACTGATATTGGAAGAGTTCAGAGAATAAGGTAATTTGTTGTTCTGGGCAATGCTGCCACTGTATTTCCTTGTTCTCTTTTTCTTTATACCCATCTGCTAGGTCTTGTATCCTGAAATATTCTTGTATAGCTTCTAGCACAATCAGACCTCAAATCCACTCTCAGGGATCTGAACCTCACTATTGCATTGGAACAAAATGTGTGCACGGGTCTGTACCTGCATCCTGCATTTCACAGCCATGAACCTCATTTTAAGAATTTTTAAAATTTATTACACACAAATTAGTTCCTCTTTTTTTCCTACACCAATGGCACCAATAAACATTCTTTTCTCCAGCCGCAACCACTCTTTGTCAAGTTCCATTCCCCTCCAACTTTTCCTTCAGCAGTGACCACCTCATCCCTTTAATGAAAGACAGCCCCAAACCCTGAGTGTATTTTCTTGTACACAGGTCCATAACAACAGTAAAGAGCAGGGACATATCTCTCTGAATTCTACCTTAAGGCAAGGTTTCCATTACAAATAACTCATTGGTGTTGCATCACTGAGACAATCGACTGTAAGACCTTCCTAACACGTATGCAGTTGATATTTCCAACGATTTTTTTCCCCCAAACATGTCCTCTTGCAGTATCCTGAGGTAAACAGCAAAAAATACTATATTTGGGGAGAAATATTCAACAACCACAGCTTTTACAGGCACCAGAATGCCACCCCTTCAGCCACCTCCCCTTCCCGCTCACCATTACTAATCCTTATTCACATTACCACGCTGGCCACAGTTCCTAACGCAGACTAAAATTAGTAGTGTAAAACTTATTTGCCTTGCTTGAACAATGGGTTCAATTCTAAGGAAGAGTGTGACTAACTATTTGCCTTGACCCATTGTGATCCCTTTTCCCCAATTTTCAGGGCTTGCACAGCACCACGAAAACAGCAAAGAGCGTTTTGCGGTGGGTTGGAAACAAAAGGAAAGGATTACTGGTCACTTTTTTGTCCCCTCCCTTCTACACCCACAGAAAGAACACCCACAGTAAAATTTATGGGTTTTCTTCCCTTGATTACTATCTGAAACTTTCATCAAAATATATCTTTGGGCGAGATCAAGTAAAAGATAATATAGATTTGTTTGAGTTTCTTCCACCAATCCAAAATATCAAAAATGCCAACAAGATACTCAAATAAAGAGCTGTAAAAGTAAAACAGATTCCCAGTGGTGACATCTGTTAGTATAAGGATTATTCAAACATCTCTAAAGTTTTCCAAAGACATGCCAGGATGGCTTCCTACCAAAAGGCAGCTCAGTCTAATATCCTCCTTGGCTAATCTACATACAAACCATGTTTCTATATTTTGTTGGCACTAAGGAACCCACATGCTTGTCTTGACATGGAAATGAAAAGAGATTCAAAGAGAATCTGAAAATGTATATACTGGGGAACCAGTTTAAACTGACCTTGGGATTAGAGAATTATCTTTTTGTGAAGCTGAACAGAATTGTCAGTGCATGGTTCAGTGAGAAATATATTTCTGCTGAAAGCAACTTTATTATCTGGTGCAAGACAGTGTCGTTTTAAGAGGACACCAGTATGATCTGGTGGTCTTTAAAAGAATAATTTCAGTCTCTTTTGGATTAAATGGCTTGTTGTACCCATGAATAGGATCGTATGTAAACATGTACAAAACCTGAATAAACATGCTGCCAGGCACATGGATGGAAGGAAAACCAAAAACGATCCACTAGAAAACTGTGCTGTAAACAGGAACAGAGGCTATAAAGCTACTCCAGAGTTCCCCGGACATGGCACTGTCCATTTTCCTCAGACCTCTCAGGTGGCCTATGTAGAGCACCTACTGATGAATAAACTATACCTAAGGATTGCAGCAATATTTATAGCATTGAGAATGAATCCATTAGATGTTTCCAAAGCCTGAGCATGGTTTCTAAGAAACTTAATTTGGGAGGCATTTACCAATACACCAACGAAATTAAATATAAGAAGACAGCATTTAGCCTGATTCCAACACATGATGTTTGTGAGTGCTAATGATTTTTTTCTCCTTTAATTAAAATTCACTTTAAAGTGTTCTCTAAATAAAACATTGCTTAAAATGTAGCATCTCTTTAAGAGTCTATCACTCACACTAAGCTTTCAGAAAAAATCGTCGCAACTTAAAAGGCACTACAGGATATTTAGACTGGAGTTATCTCACAACATGTTTGCTGGCTGCTCTGTTATTTGAGCTCTAAATGTTAAACACGTGAAAGCAACATAAAAGGATCTTCCCTGTAAAGCACATTTTCCAAATTCTCTCTATCTATCCATAAAGATCTGTGTGTGTCTACCCATCTGCAGCCACATTTATTTTTGCATGTGTTTGAGTGCATATCTCTCAGTGTCATAAGGTCTTCATAAATAAATCAACCTACTTAGATCTGCATGCTTTGAATAACAAGTCAGCCACCAAACCAGCAGATGGATACATTTTTAATTAGGTAAGCAGTCAATGCCTGTTGGTTTGAAAACTCTCTTGTTTCTCTTAAAAAGACGGAAACTAACCAAATTAAATCCAAAATTGCAGTGGGATAGCATAGTGGTTTTAATCTGTGTGTAGCTGCAGATCAGCTTAGAGCCCAGCCTGTGAGACAGCTTGAACAAATGCAGTATTTTATATCAAGCAAACCTCAAAGTGAAATATTTAAGGATCTTGCAAGAATACGTTGTAAACAATATGTATTTTTCAATACCACATGCGGTTACTTATGCAATCTTCTCACTTGAGCAAGACCCTCTGATCTTAATTCATTTACTGTGTTGCCTTTGCAATCTCTCAAGCAAAATATTTTTAAGCAGCAACTTTTAATTTACATAATCAGACATACTTTCCCAAATAACATGGAAGAAACTCAGAATTAACATCTTGTACTGCTTAAATAATCCATGAAAAAAGACTTCAGCAGTTCCAGTCAACTTCTTCAAAAAAAAAAAAAAAAAAAAAAGTTTTCAGTTTTGCACTTGGAGCAAAATTTAAGATGACAGATACACATCTTACGTGTACCAAGCTTTCCACACTCCTCTGAATTTCTCTGGCTCCTGAAAGTCCCGGTATAAGCTCCAGACTACACCAGTGCAGGGGTGAGGGCTGGCCCATGCCAGAGAGTCCTAAAGGAGACCTCCATGTACCAAGAACTCCCAGGGCACCTTGCAGGCAATGGGTCCACCCGGTGCCATCTCTCCCACTGTCCCCGCCTCACCTATCCCTGATACGTTCTCCCTGTTGGCTCCCTTTAATCAAAACAAGACCTTTTGTGTCCATTTAGCTCTTTTTTCCCTAAGAGTTTGGAATTTTTCCTGTAGTTCCCCAGTGCTCTTCCCTCGCTCTTCTGAACTAGTGAAATGAATGAAATGAAACAGCTCTCAGCCCGGAGCAGGCACCAGTCCTGGCAACAGGCTGAGGCTTCACAGGCTGTGGGGAGACCTGACGGCACCTCTGCCAGCCCGGACAACGCTGGCACTCCCACTTCTCATTTCAAGACAGAGCAATGACCAAGAGACAGCGTTATCCAACACACAGTGAAGACTGTCTCAATGTGACCGGGTAGTGCAGAAAACCATCCTTGGAACAAAAAGGCTTCTCTGGCAGTAGCAAGCCACGGCTCTCCACGGGCAAATGGCTGTGTCCTGCTTGCCTAAAACCACCCTGCGCCACGTTCACTGTGTACACTGACCCCAGTTTGTAGCTGCTCACACAGCACAGCACCCAAAACTGCCAAAAGAATTTGAGTGCCCAATATGAGGGCACTCCGTTGGTACTGAGGCAACAAAATGATTTTTTTTTCTAATCCTTATTCAGTTTTATGCTTACAAAAAAAGAATAAAATTCACAGAGTAGAGAAAATCTCCAGACATAAAATCTGATACTTAAACAAAATAACTTAAAAGTAAATGGGCCAGGTTTAATCTTTGATGTCACTTCCTTGGATTTCATGATATAACACCTGAGGTTAATTTTTTCCATTTTATTGCAACAGGCTCTTTTTTCTGCATATGCTTATGGTAAAATAATAAGCAAGTTTCCCATATGTTAAATAGTAAAATTTAGTCCTATCATTTCTTTCCATGCCTTTACAGTTCTCTTCAGTTGACTAAATGGAAAATACTGTATCTCTAGAGCTGACTGGAAAAGAAATAAAGGTCTGACTCTTATCCCACTTTTATGCAGTTTGTGCTGATGTAATTGTACTGATTTCAAGGAAATTGCTTCAGATTTGTGCCATTAGTTCGATCAGAATCTAGGTGTCAGTGTACTCTGAAAATACCCAGCTCTGCAAAAACCTTAAGGACTACTCTCAGAGTTTTACATCCTGAAGTCTAATTGCACTGTGTAAAATAACATTTATTAAAGATCAGATACGATGCATAAAGATGGCAATTATTTGAAACTTTAGGATGTAATATTTGCCCACTGATCTACAGGGGCCATTATGCTTAAAAACTGAAGAAGTACAGGAAATAAAATTTCTCTTATATGTGGCATGACTTTATGTTCTTATTTGAAATGAAAATACTGCAAGATGGAGAATATTAATAGGGCAAGCTGAAACCAGCTTGCATTGTTTAGAAATTCTTTTTAGGCCTGTGCCCTGTGCTACAATTTTGCTTGTGCCTACTCTGAGATATGTGTTGTAGCTCACAATTGAGAGGGAAGGATAATGCTGTAATTTCACAGTGGCTGCTGATGAGAACTCACCACATTTATTTGAGAAAGCAGAAAATCACAGTGAGCGGTGCAGTGCCCCAGTGCTCCCATGCACAGCACCAGTGCTGAAGAACTCAAGAGCAGGTCTCAGAGCTCTCTGGGCTGCAAGGCAGATGAGGGAAAGAGACAATGTGCCCCTTGGCAATCTGGACAGGGTGAGGGCTGAAAAAACTGGGATGAGAATGTCCTTGCTATATTTCAGCTCTGTGTTAGCAAATTACAGCTGAATATGACAAGATGAAGGATAACATAGTTTGAGTCATTTGCATTTAGGTATTTTTGTACTGGGATCTGGAGGCTTGTACTCAGTCTGCCCTATAGACCATCCAAAGAGCACTGCCCCAACTCAGAGGAACAGAAAACAATAGATAACCACCACAATCAGTGCTTTGCCACTTTTTACAGTTTCTTAGAAGGAGCTATGAGCAAATAGTTCATATTGTGTTTTATGGGCAACAGTAGAAAGATGGAGCCCTCCTACTGAAACTAAGGGATTTATGATTTACATTGCTCTGATGATCAACATCAGAATAAGTTAAAGGAGGGTTATGATTGTTCCATTCAACAGGACTTCCAGACCACTGTTTTGAACCACAAGAAGAGTTGGTGTAAACTTCAAAACAATATTTTTTGTGCTTATCCTCCAATCTTGTTCCGACCTCCTCTGCTAGATCCTCTTTTAAGTAAAAGTGTTTAAGAGCCTCAGGAACACAATACTATTGCTTAATTTTGTCTGCCTTTCATTAACATTTCTATGAATTTATGCTATGCCTTTTAGTGTTTTCCAGCTGATAAACGTTTTTTTAATATTGTGCACAGATCATTTTGCTTATAATCAAGTAAGAGAAATTAAGTTTAACATCTGAGAGCTTTAGGCAAAAAATGTCAGGCGTGGACCAGATGACCACATGAGAGTTGCAGGCTCTCTTTGTGCCTGAGATTGGCTGGTATTGTTTTGATGCTGTTGCACTGGAGCAATGGCACTAATGTAATTACGAGATCAAGCAACATCTGGCGGGTTTGGCACCCAGCTCACAATCAGTTGTTAGTTCGGGTCAAAGGATGAATGCGCCCTAAGTGCACGTTAGGGTGCGCAATCATAAAGCTTGCATTAGCCAGGAAGGGGGGACACGGCATTCTTGAGTTTCATCACCCAACAAAATTGATGGCCCACAAAAGAGCGGTGGCACAACACACAAAAGTGATGATGCCAGAGAGACTCGCGCGCTGCGGGCGGTATTTGACATCTTCTGGCTGTGGGCTGTTGTGTGTTGTGATTTATGTCACCATAATGATTGATTACTTTCAGATCATTCCCATTCTACCATATCTCTGAGAATTTCCCTCTTCTTCAAACATCTTTTTGTTCCATGAGCCCTAGGCTGCAGATGGCATCAACCCACGCATCTCCATTGTTTGAAGCCTGCAAGAGCTCCACCATTCTTTGGGGGAATGCTCATAGCTGAGTAGCTAGTGTCCAATTAAGTCCTGAAACTGTGGCTGCAGGCACTTTAACCTCTTTTTCCCCTTGCTCTTTTAGGAATTTCATTGCATGTGACAGCTGCAACTCAATGATACCTAAAAAAGTCATCAAGAAAGATAATCAGAAGGAGACACATTTTTTCAGGTTATGGAAAAGTGCTTCAAGTGATGACTACAGCTGCATCTGTCACACCTCCATAAAGGTTCTTCTGATCATGTTTCACAAAATGAATTATCATCTCTGGCATGCAGCATTACAGCAGACTCTGTGTAAAGACAACAGGCTAAAGCTTCTGCATGCTAGGAAGCCAAAAATGCCTCTGGGATGCTTATGCAAATCATTAGTTTTCTCTGATATCTCAACCATTCTGTGTGACACATAAAATACCAGTGACTCAATATTCATATGACATAAAAAAAAAACCAAAAAACACCGTAAGAATTCAGGGCTCATATCGAGAAAACATTGAATTTTTTAGATTTCTTTTTTTGTTTTGTTTTGGCAATCTAATATAGCACAGTGTCAGGGGGATTAGTGTAGTGAATAGTGAGGATCTTAACTTTTTCAAATCACAGCAAGCAACGACAACAGACTTTCTTAGTCTGTATTTTCTCCTTCATTGGAAAGCAACACCACTAAGAAGAAAATATTTGCTACTACTTCAGTCACTGACAAGAAGATATACAAAAGGACTCCCAGGTTTCCACAAAAGGCTTTTCCTGTTGCCACATATGTGCAGTACTGCTACCCAGTGCTCTCTGGAGCTCTGTGTGCTCTCTCTTTCCCTTCTGGAAGCCCTGGGAGGTGTAAAGGGACATCCCACAACTCCCAAGAAAGCCTTCCAGCTTCTTTTTCCTCAAGCAGTGTCAAAGACCATTACTCAGATTCAAGACTAAGAAGTATCAGAAAAAGCTTTGCTTTTCGTCCCTCAAAGCACAGACTGATTTTGGTTTTAGGTAGGATGTAACACAGTCTGTTTCGAGTCAAATAGGTAGAGGGATCAGCTCCTGTGTAAATCTAGTAAGGATTCAAGCTGTAGGGCAGGCTGAGGCCCATAAGTGCTGTTCACACACTACATAAAGAGTTTCCAAAACGATTGGGTTCCTGTCTGATAAGCACCACTGTCACTGTATGTGCACCGGCGTGGTGCCTGCCTTCTGTCACAAGCCAAAGAAAACTTCCAGCTGGACTCGAGGAGGCCTGGTAGTACCAGACAAAATATCCAAAGTACTCACATTGTGCAAAAAAAAAAAAAAAATTACTGGAGAAAGAGAGTAAGAGCAGTAAGTCTTCTTGTGCTGGCTAAAGTCATAACTGATTGTCCTCTTTCTTAAAAACAAAGTGATCTTGATGGTATTTGGTAGTTACATGGACAGAGTTAATTTCTCATATCCAGTGATGCTCATCTCTTGCTTTGTTTAATTTTCATACACGTAACTAGGGATGCAAGATATCTGTCAAAGACTCCAAGCCTGGATGTGTCCTCAGAGTGAAGATCAGAAGTACTGATCTGTGTTTTCCTTTCTTTTTTTCTTTTTTTTTTTTTAATTTTTTTTAATAAGTATCTGAGGAGTTCCTGTGAAAGCATTTAATGTAACTGGGTCACAAAGAATGAAAGCTGTCCTTGGGCAGCCTTTGAACAGGCACAGATATGTTTTTGTCTTTATTTCTTTTTCAGCAGAATAGAAAACATAAGCCCTCTTCCATAAGCAGTATTTAATTTTCAACAGGCTCTGCAACTCCTTAGAACCCATAAACGGTGCTGACTGTAATCCAAATGGTCTTCGATGAACACAGTGAGCCTGATTCCCACTTAGACTAAAGTTTGCATTATCTTTACACCCCCTGTAAAACTGTTTTCATTGCTGGAATTGCAAGGAAGGGTTTAATTTTAGGGAGAAGGCAGAACAAAATACTTGGGGAGGGGAGGAACATACCTGATGTTGCCAGTTCAAAAGGGAGACCCTGTGCTGCAGAGACAGCACTGCACCCACGGAGTGAAAGGCCTGACCCAAGCTTGTATTGAAGCACTACTGTGCTGAAACCCTCCTCTCACTGGTTTACTTAACTTAAAAGGATGTGTAAAACTTCTTAGATGCAAGGAAAGACAGTAAATGTGTTTCCCAAAGAAGGCAGATGAGCCCATGCACCCTGATATAGAGAGTGATCGCAGTCCTGGTTCCCTTTGCAGGGGTGGAACAAGCTTGCACTGTCTCCAAACATGCTATAGTGACCAGGTTTTTGGGGACAATAATCTTAATCTTACAATTTAGATATATCCAATATAACCCAGGATTAATGACTCAAGAAATATATTAAAAAGCAACACGGGGAATTGAGAGCATACCTACAGCTTATATTGCATTTTAGCTGCCTTGTGATGCCCTTGTGGCTGTTCCCAGTTGCCATGAGCTACAGCAACTCTCAGGTAATAATAAATTTGAACTGACTGAATACTTGCATAGCAGGATGAAGTGATGGGGACAAGAACTTCTCCTCGGTCAATATTGGCCCAGAAAACAGGTTTGACAGCTCACTCTTACCAGGAAAAAAAACAAACAAACAAATAACTATTTTGTCATTGGGCAAGATGATGTTTGTAAAAAATCCAGTTTACTTCATTGCTAAGGAATGATTTGTGTTTTGAGAGACAACTCTGCACTGTTCACCAGTGCTTACAGTTCAGCATCAGAATTTCAAAGGCTCTCTAAAAGGCAGAGGCTCACGTGCTGTGCACACCCTTCTCTCTGCCACACAAACTACGTGCTCCTCTCAGTATTGTTTTAATGAAATCACGAGAATGGCTCTTATTCAGCCAAGCACTTAAGCTTGAAGTATTCAGTATAAAAGCACCTCTCTTGACTTCCTCAGGATTATTCGTGTGCCTGCCTTTGGCATTTAAGCACTTAGTTAGACCGAAGTCCATAGCATTATCTAATGAAAATAACTAAATAGACTAGACTAAAATAATACAAAGCTTGTGATCACCATTCCTGTGGAGCCCATTTTGTAGAATGGGTCCCATTTATAGAATATAATGGGACAGAGGTTTCTGTTGCTATATCACGTGAATCAAAATGAGGAGACCAAGGAGTTACAAATAGAGAGTCACAGCCTGAATGAGGTTGGCAGGGACCTGTGAAGGTCATTTTAGCCACTCCCTTTCTCAAGCAGAGTCACCTACCACAGGCTGCCCACAACCATGGGCATAACTGTTATTTTGAAAGCATCTGTGAATGCTAGAAAAACCTTCAAGCTAAAAAAAAAATAAAATTACTCATTTTACAAGTGAGTTTACAGATTCTTGAGAGAACTGAAGTCAAAGCAAAGGCTTGCAGGAGAACAGAAATAGTAGTGGACATCACAAAATAAACTCTACCCAGTTTCTAATCTGACAGCAACCAGTGATCTTAAGATAACACATCATACATCATTTTGGCCTAAAGACTTGACAGAGCTTTTTTTTGTGAAGCAATATCTCCTGCAAAAGGACAGAACATTCTCTCAGTTTAACCTCTATACCTCTGTTCTCTATATCTCTATTTCATAAAGATCATGGGGGCACGTCTGAAGACAGAATTAGGCCTATTCTCCAAAGGGAATAGGACAAGCTATACATTTTTTTCTAAGTAAACTAATTATTTGCCTGATGAAAACTGCACAGTTTAAAATTTATTGTTATGCCATAAAAATCCTACAGTACCTGCAAAACATACCTCCAGCAGAATCAGCTCACCTCTTTATTATGGAAGGAGGAAATGTGCCTTGTGCAGAAACGACCCTTTGAAGGTATTATCTGGCATAGTTCCACCCCATGACTGCTGAGGGGGATTTTGCAACGGAGACAGTAAGCCCATTGTCATGGAAAAGCAGGATTTCCACCACAGGCTCTACAGTTTGCAGATCAGTATGAGATCTGACACAGACAGCATTTGTACTGCCAGGGTTTAACTCAAAGTCACGGCCAGCAGAATCTACGGACAGCTCTTCCCAAAAATGAAGCAGTCAGAGGAACGGAGTGGAAATATTAATTTCTAGACTGCACATGCTTGCCAGGTTCCTTACAGCAGGTTTTTCTGTACAAAGATGGACTAGATACTGTTTTTAAAAAATCATCTACATGCTAAAAAGTTCCAGTAATGTCTCAGTGAAAATAAGCTTCAAAAGTAGGCTCAGCATGCATGCTTTCCTTTCTGACCTCTCTCCCCAGTGGAAATAAACCTGATATGTGGACCTGTGTCTGAATTTCTATTTCATGCTGACAGAGAGAGGTATTAAACCAAAAATCACTCCTAAAGCTTACTGAGTTTCCACGCTCTCATCAGGTTTGATATGTGCATGGTAAAGGCACCTCTTACATGGAAGCACAGCAAGGATTGATCAGTGTCAGAGTGTGTTCTTGGAAAAGAAAAATAAAGATTTATTTTTTTCTTTTCCACTTTTACTAGAATTTATTTAGGAACTCCACTAAAAATCAAACAATATTCTGGTATATATGACCAGCACATAACTCAGAAGATCTTTCCCTGGAAAGAATCAGCAGTTCACAATTTCAGCTCAGTCACTGTAACTTTCCATACACACTCTTCTAGACAACTTATATATTTATTGCGTTTCTAAGGATGTTCTTTTAGGGCCTGTGGACACGTGTACATAACAGCCATAAAAATCACAAATATGAGCACAAACCCTGACTGAACAGAGCCAGTGAAATGATTCATGCTCTGCAGAATTCCTCTATGTGTTAAGCTTAACAGAAGCAGTTGTTTTTCTTCCAACCACACGCGTAACACAATCGCTACGTTTGCCCTTGAAAATGTCTGCCTAAGAACTACACACCTCTCAGAGTTAAAGAGCTGGGGCTTGCTTGTTTTTTTTATTTTTCTTCCCCAGGTCAGAATCTTTTTAGAGTAAAAGGTTTAGAGATTTCGTTTGAGCTACCTGGATGGCCGCAGCCCTGCACAGGGTCAGCCAGCAATAAGCAGCCCAGCTGTAATGGTGGGGTTTCTGCTGTTCTCCCTCCAGTGCAGAATAAATGTCCTTCCGTCACTCTGTGGAGCGCTCGATTTCCCACAGAATGGTTTATTTCTGCAGAATTCTCCAGGCACACAAACCATTCTGTTCTGGTGAGCTCTGCACGTCTTATTCATGGTAATTACGTTCACATCTTTGATCTCAGATGAGATCTCTTGTGCATATTTTGTTCTATTTATGTCTTTGATCTTGTTACTTGTTTTTCCCCCTTTTTTTTCCAGTCCCCTGTCTTTCCATTTGAAAGATATTCATCCTGCATCACTTTAAAGACAAAAGGTGAAACAGTGGCGTATGTATCCTAAGTAACCTTGCGGAATATACAGAAGTACTGAGCCATTTTTTGAGCAGAGCACATCAGGGTTTTGTCTCTCAGTTTAAACGAGCAGCAGCACATCATGCTGTTGACACCAGGAATGCAGCTAGGCAGCTGAAAACTATATGTGATACAGAGAAGAGTATATTAAAAAAAAAAAGAAAAAAAGGGAAAAGCACAGTTATTGTGATGACCACGGTGACAGCAGATTACCCTGGCAGAGAAGAGACGTGTGGGACCCACTGGTGTGCATGACCAAACCTGCTCTCCATGGCAACAGGCAAGGGACAGGGGAGACTGTGTCAGGAGCCCCACATGGAGCGGGGACACGCTGTCCCACAGCCCCCACTGCCCCTGACAGGCTCCTCAGCTGTCTCAATGCTGGAAGATTCGGTCCCAAAGCACCTTAGCAGTAGACTTGCCCCACAACAGGCATTTACAAATAAATCAAAGGAAGCAATAAATACTTGTAACTTCTCAGGTGCTTGTATTGTTAATACTAAAATACTGAAAACATCACAGTTGCCCCACTGGCGTCCTGCACAGTGATGGCTCTGGTGCTTAGCAAGGAGCTCCTCAGTGGCCGTGGGACAGCTCTAGCACTTAATGTCAATGGGATTTGGACTTATGGTTGACAGTAAAAATACAATACTGTTTTGCTAAAGCTTGTTCTTCATGAGGTATCAAAGCAGAACAGAGGAGTAACATTTCCAGCTCTCAGAATTACCATAGTAAGATGACCTGAATTTACTATAGCATTTCATGGGGATTAAGCTGAAAGACTAGATATTCTTCAGTTATTAGAGAAAAAGCATGGGTAGGTCAGCACTACATAAAACAACTGTCTCAAACCCCAAATTCCCCCAAAATCCCAAACTGTAAGTCAAAACTTGCAAACACGTCTTTACTATGAAACAATTGCCTTTACCATTCCCCTGCACTGCGCTGGCTTGGCTAAAACTGCAGAGGGCTGACAGCAGATCTACTTGACACAGCCATGACGAGCATCCTCCGCTCTCCTTTATCGCCCCACAGACAACATCTTATATCACTAATAAATACAGAGTCATCACAGGGGGCTACGGGCTGGCTAAGGGTGAATGGCAGTTTCTATCTGAGAATTTCTACAGATTAATCAACACGCTTGTGCTATAGAATTTCTCAAGTTATGGGAAACATGTGGATGAGGGGCAGAACACTTCACTGTGAAAGTTGTTTCTAAATGCCAAAGTTTATTTACTGAATCTCAGTGGAATTCTCAAACAGCCACATATGTGCATGCTATGTTGTGGCACTGAGAAGCTCATAAATCCCTGTTTGTCTTCCTATGAAACACATGGAGGTCATGCCAGAGATCCTGTGTTACAGTAACATAGAGCTACTAGTGCTGTAGTCACTGCTTGCAGTGTATGTGTAATAAATTTCTCTGAGATCTCAATTACCTCTCTACTCATCCTGTTGTGAAAATGGAGTTATTATCTCAGCAGGGAATATAGTGTCACATTGCTTACTTTGCACAGGTTCCCCTCCACGTGACTAATCCTTCACTCATGGTTATAAAGGTGCAGGGATTGGTTGCTAAAAGCCCTGTGAAAACAGCAGGCAGAAACTGTAACTCCCAGGTCATCCTTAATCCAACAGAGATGTCACAGCAAGTACGACAAAAAGATGCTCGTCAGTTTTTTTAAGCATGTGTAAACAAGAATTCATTAAAAGATTAAGATGGTGAACAAACTTTTCACAAGATAGAGCTAAGAAGAGACAATATTATTAGACTATTTCTATCTTGAAGAAGAGAAGGTAGAACCTTCAAATAATTTAGTCTCTGTTTGCCTTAATTCCAGCAACATAGAGCAAGTGCTTCTTTGGAATTCATCCCGACTTCCTCAGAATCTGTGCTCATATTTTCTCCTGCCTTCCAAAATCATATCAGAAATCTCACTTCCTTATTGTGGATGACCATTTCCCTAGCTACTCATCTGTTTTTAAAGCAGAACCAGCACCTCTCTGCTGGCAGCATCCCTCCCCCTGCAAATGAAGTGCCTTCTCAACCTGAGCCTCAGATTGTGCAGTGATTATGTCATTTGCTGTCTTTGATGATGTGCAGACATCCCAGGTCTTTTGCAACATAACACGATACTGTATGGGAAAGTCCTTTGTGTAAGGTAAATGGAAAGAGATCTTCACGTCTGTAATCCCATTTTAAAAGTAATTCTAAGGCATGGGAGCCTGAAAATCCTTGTTTGGTCTGAAATTAACAACCAAAGGGTTTTAAGACATTTGAAATCCTCCCATATGTGTTCTTCCATTATTCCATTAATATGAGTTACACTGCTGCATTTCACAAACTATTTCATATTCTCAGTCACTTCTTGGTCAGACTGGTTCCCTAAATCCACCCATCTTGTGCCATTTAATTACTGAATTGTTAAAAAAAAATAGGACAAATGGGATCTCAAGAGTTCTCACCTGAGACCCCTGACCCAAAGAAGGATACCACTCCTGACAGGCAATTGCTAACTTTTCCTCAGGAAGTTCCACATCACCCCACTGAAGTGCTGTTCTAACATCACTGCCATTTGCTCTCCTCTCAGTCCTGACTCCTGCTTATCCCGTGGGGCTTTCTATTCTCCAGCTGGCCTCTGTCCCACATCTCCTCTCCTGAGCAGGTGGGCCAAAACACCTCCCAGTTCCACACAAACATCTCTCATCTTCCTGCAGACCCGTTTTGTTTACTGGGGCTTTGATGGTAACCAGAGACAACCCCAGGCAGGTGCCCAGTTCCCGGGGTGCAGCTGCACAGGGTGCTCTGGGCTCCCCACGGGCTGAGCAGGGCAGGAGCTGCTGCTGCAGGGCCCCCTTTAGCCTGGGGTGCTGAGCCTAAACCCTTCTTTCGATCCGCCTTTGGCAGTTCCATAACCAGCGCTAGAGAGATGTTTTCGACAAGGCAATCAGGCAGCAAGAACATTTCCTGCACTCAGTAGCATTTGAGGTGAAAGAAACGATGCAGTTTGTGTCTAGCTGTGGAAATAACACACCCCTGCATCCATGCTTGGGTTGCAGGGAGGGAGAAGCCACGTCAGTGGGAATTCCCAGCACGGCGTGGGGGCAGGGAGTGGAGGGCGGCTTTGGGAGAGCACAGGGCTCGGAGAGTGGCAGCAGAGTCAAGAGTGACCAGCAGTGTGGAAAACTGCCAGGAACCCTCTTGACTTCATAGCATTTCTGCTGCTTAGAGAAATTACATAAGACATTTAAATTTTTATTTTTATTGTTACTCTTTCTGTAAGTAAAGAACAAATATTGTACCAGCTCAAAGTATTTTAACATTTTTTTGCCTGTCCTCAGGGAATGTATAGATACTTTTGTATAATAAAATGTATATTTTTGCATAATATAGATGAATTGATTATCTATATTAATCTATGTGTTCCGTATTTGTCTATAAAACTTTGGCTAAGACACTGCTACAGCTTGAAGTGTTTCAACATAATTTTACACTTTTGCCATAATAGCATATAAACAAGAAACTGAACTCATTCAGCAGAGAGTTAAAATTGAAGTTGAGCAGCTATATTTTTTTTCTCCCCAGGAAGAGTTGTGGTCATTTCAGACAGGAACAAAAAGTTCAGTCTTCTCAACAAATTTTGTGATTTTTTTTTTTTCTTTTTTGCAGAAATATTCAGTCAAAACATTTTGGCTGCAACGAAAGGGGTTAACAGCTGTTAATGCCTTTCAAGTGCAAAGATTTACATCATGATCATTTCTCACCATGTGAATTTCTTGTCTTTGCAAAGTATCTTAATTTCAGATTGAATACAATGGTTCAGCACTATAATTACCCCCTCCTTTCGTTCTCTTATGGAAATAAAATTCATAATTCTTCCTGTCATTTTTACATATTATACTCATGTCACCAGGAGTTTTAAAGTTTCTTTTTTTTAAGGTAGTTACTGGTGGCATAATGAAAGAGAGAAAATTAATTTCCTGTAGTTTGAATCAAAGTGCCCCAGTGTCTCAAGATGCGACGTTATGGTAAAACCGTAAAGTTAATGGAATATTAAAATCTGTCAGTTGAGCTTCACAGGGAAAAATAGTTCATCGTCTGAAGATTGAGAGTGTGCTGGTAAAAGGGACTATGTAATTCACCAATTAACTGCTCAAAATTAAAACGAGAGAGGACCTGTCCTTTCTGTTTACAGAAACGAGAGCTGTATTGCAATAATTAAAAGCCCCTTCTAATTTTTAGGTAAATAACAATTACTGATTCCTTTTAAATATCATATGGCAATAACAGTGCTCCAAACACAAACAGTTTTTCTGTGCCTTTGCTGGAGTGATTAAAATGTTGAAGGCATCCCAGCAAGTCCCTGAGCTCCTTGACAGCTGTCATTGCTATTGAACACAACTATAACAGCCAGAGAGAGCCTTATTGGTAAACTGTTCTGCATTGCCACAAAGGCAATCTCACCATTTCACACTGGCATCTGCTGCCGTATTCTGGAGCTTTATTCCTTCCCTCTCAGACGGAGCCGGTGAGTCAGTGCCATGTGCAATTTCTCCCTCTTTATCAATACCATTTGGTGAGGCTTGTGCCACCAGAGCTCAGAAGGTTTTGTTTCCAGGAAAATGAGCAAGGAAAATACATTTTTCCGAGTATAATGGTCTCTTTCTGTGCTAGTCATGTGCAACAATGGAGCCGAGGGCTTTTCAATGGGGAGTGGTGTGACTTCAGTGTTTAAATATAAATGCACAGAGTTTTTATGAGAAGTGCTGTTTTCTTCCAATTTACATCTCTTTTTTTTATGGTAGGAAGAGGAGAAAGCTTCACCACAATGAGCTGCAGCTTCAATAAAGACGGATCAGACGGCCCCATGTCTGGCTGAGCAGAGCCACAGAGCCACGGCCCCGGCAGTGCCAGAGCCCCCTGCCAAAGGCAGCCCCTCTCCTGCCTCCTCGAGCTGTGCTGCCC
>JAYRBT010000010.1:17745386-17756642 GCA_036023395.1 Myiotriccus ornatus | reverse complement strand
CAGAGCCACGGCCCCGGCAGTGCCAGAGCCCCCTGCCAAAGGCAGCCCCTCTCCTGCCTCCTCGAGCTGTGCTGCCCCTCACACGCCTGCACCCTGACAGCTTTCACCCCCACAGACGCCCCCAGGCAGAGGAAAGCATGTGTGATCTACTTTCTATGTTTTACTGACAGCAATCTGAGGCACAGTGAAGAAAGATGCCCCAGACAGCTTATGACAGGGCTGGGAGCTGAACCTCAGCTTCCCAAACCCCTTGTCTAGCAGGGCGCTGTTCCTGGCCTCTCTGCTGGCCTGCCCCAGCATTTCACCTGTGGCCCAGGCAGGAAAAATGTTGGGAATCCTCCAGTGGTGGGTCATGCTGTCCTACATAATGTACCCAGCTCTGCCACCTTCTGCAGGTCCCCACATCCCCTGCATCCCTGGCAAGCACATCCCCAGTATGCAGCAGCAGCTCCCTAGACTGTTCCAGCACTTACCCTAGGTACATTTAACTGCTCTTCCTCCCTTCCCCACACCTCCTCCACGTTTAGAGAGCAGTGTAATTGCAGGGATGTACCCACAGAAGGTACTTTCAGGTATCAGGAGGGACACAGTGTCCCAGGGAGCAGAGCGAGGGAGGTGGGAACAAGACCTGGGATTAAGCTGCACTGAATATTTTGGCCAGGAAAGAAGTGGTGGAACCCAGATGTGCCAAAAACCTTTGGATGTTTGTGCTGTATGCTTCTGGAATGATAACCAGATTGGTAGGGTACAGGTTGCATCTGCTAAATACTTCATGGCCTCTCCCACTTAGTGGAAAATGGGAAATCAGGAAAGAGGGATGTGAGTCATGAAGACAAGGACTACTGCAATACCTAAAATACTTCAAAGTATACATCTTTGGGTGCTGAAAGCAGTTAAGAGCAACCTGCATTTACACAGTTCTAATAACACAAAAAGAAACCTTAAGAACAGCATGATTTGAATAGATATAAAACTAATTTTTGTTCTCTCAGTCCAGATAATGCAATCCTTTAAATCTCTTTGTATAAAGGAATAAGCAGTTCTCTTTTCTGAAGAAGTCACTTCCTGAACTAATTTTTTAAGTTAGAGAATTGTGATGTCTTTCCTGTGTTCTGCACCTTTAAATCTGTCAGTCTACTACTATCCATTTTAGACTTTTTGTGTTCATTGATGTGTGCAGACACACACATCGTGTCATGGAGACTGCAGCACATTCTTTTCTGTTTGCTGTTTTTAAATATAAGATAAAAGTTATTCAGACCACAATTACCTATTTACTGTTCACTGAAATATAGAAAGCTTTCTCCAGCAGTAAAATGTGTTCGTGCTTAAGGTGCTGTGTGAGAGCTGCTCAGCGACATAAAGAAGGAAAACCAGAACTAGAGCTGGTTAGAAAATACATTTTATGTCCTGCAAAACAGTCCAAGATTTCTTCTCCTTTGTTGTTGTTGCCGTTCTGAGTCAGGGCAAAAAGCTATATTTCTAAATGTTTTCACATGGTCCAATTCTACAGGAGGGAAATTATTTTTTTGTTTTATATATCAATTCTCTTCACTTTTATGTAAAACACACATTTGAAACCAAAAGCATTTTATAGCTACACGTTTGCACTTCAGAAATTACAAAAACCAGTACACTTGAATCCCCACCAAGTTCCCACTCCCTTTTTCTCTGTCCAATCCCCGTTTTGTGAAGAAGAGCCATTTTGTCAAAGTACTGTTTTCTGCATAGGATCCGTTTTTTCAAAAGAAGAAAAAAAAATACCAGATTCAAGCAAACAGAAGAGTCTCTGAGCAGTTAAAACTGCCTATCCTCACAGTTAAAATGCAAGCACAGGGCCTTAACATTCACTCTTCCCTAATTGCCAAGCATGACCAGTAACTTCTTACAACCTGCAAGAAGTATCTCAGTGTTTTCTCGTGCTCCCGAGAGATCACCTAACCCCTGCTTCCAGATCTGCTCATTTCACTGTTATGAAGTGTCATCTTAAATTTCAGACTATCTCAAAAAGCTCTAGGAAATGCAACACCATTGCAAAGAATCAGCCCCAGAGTGGGTTAAAAAAAAAAAAGTGAACAGAAGTACTGTTGCATTAAAATAAATGGCTAGCAAGTGGTCTAAATAAAGCATTGCTATCTGATGCCTGAAAACAGATTTGACTGAAAAGGTATGCTTTCAGACTAAGAAAGCAGAAAAAACTAATTAGACAAGAAGCAACCGTGAACAAACATGTTAGCAGAATCAATAACTGGAACTGATCAGCTATTTCTTTAATTGTGCCAGCTGGGCTCTAGCGATGTGCTTAGAGGAGCATAATTACCCGTTTCGGTTGTACAGCAGAGTTCTTTTTCTTTTCCTATCCTTTTATTCACCCTCCTTTTCTCCTTTTACGTTAGGAGCTGGTCATATGCCATTAGAGAAAGAAAAACAGTGTTGAGAAATTAGTGGAAAATGGGCCATCCTCATACAGAAGACAATATTATATGAATAATTAGAAGGAGCCCTAAACAGTTGTACCAAATGCAACCTAATAAGAAAGTGAGTCATCAAGGAAACATAACTTATTTCTTAATGTGAAAGGACATTGTGTGTGCTGTGTGCAAAGCAGCGCTGTAAAATAAAATAAAATAAAATAAAATGGAATAGGGACCATTCTTTTTCCTATTTTGACATGCGTACCAGAGATTGTTCTAATTTGTAAGGCTGTGACTGATCCAGGCACAGAGTTCTGCTACTAAAGAACTGAAGTCCACGCTGTACAGCTGCCTGCTACTATTAGAAAGAAACCAGGACAGACATAAAATAAAGCACAGAAAGGAGAAGGAAAGCATAGAGGAAAGAGAGAAGGGGCTCACTGATTAATTACCAAGCCAAAAAAACCAACCCACCCTTCCTTGACTGATGTTTACCCATCTTTAATTGACAGCAAAACAAAGGATTTAATAACTTCAAGGCTCTTATGGGCAGCTCCATGGAAAATCCATAGCGGCCAGAGCAAGCTGCTTGGCTTTTTTGATCTATAGCAATGGCTAAATGGGTCTCCATTAGAGCGATGGCTACCCCGAAAAGTGAAAATTAAAAAGTGAAATATACATTTAATCAGTAACAGGCTAATATATCAAAAGAGTCAGCCTATCCCAACAAGTGGCCTGATCCAAAACACATTGACGTGAGTAGAAAAATTATTCATGCCCCCACAAAAGCTTGAGCTCGGAAACTTGTCCAAAGCTGATCTAAACCCTTTATACAGCTGAAAGCCTCAGGAAACCAAGACCGGTCCTATTTTCTGGTTTCATGCAGGTCACCTCCCTGCCACAGGAGCAGTCCTAATTGGTGACATGACCTGGAGAAGCCCAGTGCTGTGCCAGGGGGGAACGGGTGGCTCAGCTGCCCCCACTGCTGGCAGGGCTCCAGCACCAGCCACCTCTGCCCCCTTTGAACACCAACCACATCTGCTTTCTGATGCCCTCCTGAACCTGTGAATTGTGCACCTAAAAAGGAAGGCCCTTTTGGAATGAGGTAGGAAGCTAAATGGAGGTAGACGAAAGTAGAAAAGAAGTGAGAGTCTTTGGGATTGAGATGTAAGAATCCCAGCAGCAGCCTTTACCCACAACATTCACAGGCCAGAAAACAGCTCAGGACTATTTTCTCAGCAAAACCATGGAAGGGTCCCAGTCCAGGCTGGCTTGTGTATGCCACGGAGACTTGCGTAGGTTGGTATTCTATCTGAGACAGTATTTCTATGCTTAATTTCACTTCTCTAGCTGAAGTGATTTAGCTTTATTGTGCAGTGCATACGTCTTTTGATATGAAAAAGAAACTTTTGTGAGGCAATATTCAAAGGGGTCTGCATTTATGTGGGCAGTTACTTCTGGCAGACGTCAGTTCTTTACAGAGAGGAGCAGCAGCAGGATTTACAGCTAATTAGGGAAATTATAAAACAAAAAGGTATTCTCTAACAATAAAAGGTTCCTCAATCAGAATCAGTCAATCATCCTGACTAGAAAAATAATGTAAGATTACTTGCAGAGAGAATAAAAATGCATTACATGGGGTTAAGCTGCAACAATGTTCGTGTTACCTTTTAACATAAGTGTCTGTATAGGCACTTAGCACTGTACCATACACATAGAATACTGTAATAGAAGATCTCAGTTTCATCTTTCAGCCTTTCAAAAAGTATCTAAGTTCCTGATGATTTAAATCTTTGCTGATTATTCATCACTACCACATTTTCAGAAAGGAGATGCTAAATTAGCTACTTACTATGGATGATATTCACTATGCTGTTGAGTGCAGTCACAGAGGAAGCCTCACAGAAGTAGTGGATGATAATGCTTTCTGTGCTCATCCTAGGTATGATGAGCTCCATTTCAGCACCAAACAGCTTGGCACAAAAGATGTTCACAGGGCCAGGCTGAGGAAGAGTGAAAGTATCAGTCTTTACCAACAGCTATCAGCCCTAATGCAGGTGACAACAGAGCAATGTTTGAAGGGCTTAATCTTCAAACACCCTGATTATGCCAAAACAAACTCATAAGGGAGAAATCTGCCCCAAATTAAGTCAAAGCATTGATTAGATTTCATCAGAACCCATTTTTTACATTGACAACACTCCTAGTTTGGCCGTCCCTCCCTGGGCCCAGTTAAGGCTCATTTCCACAAATATTTTGAGAGATGACGAGACAGCAGAGCTCTGCCCAGGATGCTGTAGCTCCAGGAGGAACCCATGCTTGCACTGATAGACCACACCTGTGCCCTGGTGAGATGTCCCAGGCAAAAGAGGCCTTTTACAAGCTCAGAGCAGCCTGGAGGAGGGTGCTTGGGGAAAAGGAGGATAAAGGTAAAGGGTTTCTTACTCCTCCCTTTCAGCAGAGACTCCCCTTCACTCCTGTCCAGTGGAGGTGGCCTTCACAGGAAGAGAGGAGATGTCCTAAAGGCTCAGCCAGAAGAGGAGTCCCTGGGAAGCTTCTCAGGAGGTGGCAGGCAGGCAGAACACTGGCCCCTGCTCGGGAGAGCATGCTGGCTACTGCTGCCACCACACTGCTGGTGAAAGTCAAAGCTAAAGGCAATGGATTCTCACTTTATCTTCATACAAGTCAAAAACTGCTCTTTGCTGTTCATATTGCTGTTGTCCTCAGAGGCTCCAGCTGGAGTTGGATCCCCACCCCGTGCCAGGCACTGCTCAAGCATCTGGTTACAGAACCCCCTCCCCGAGGGTTTGCAGCCTAACGGGACTAGACAGACCAAATTAACATCAGTCTTTCTTTTCCAAGCAGGAAGCCGTTACATAGAGGGATTTCAATAGGAGCTGGGAAATGTTTCTGAAGTGCGGCTTTCAAGCTTTCTGGGTCTCAGAAGCAGAATAAAACTCTACCTTCTCCTCCTATAAAAATACAGCCTGACTTTGGAGTGACTTCAGAGCTTGAGATACAAAGGGAACATTTGGCCTCATCCAGAGCATGAAACCCAGCCTCGGTCACACAGTCTGCTGTAACAACCTGACAGGCTTTTACATCTCTAAATGCCAAGGTGAGCATTTACTGTGAAAGGGAAAATGTTTTAAAAACCAAAACTGCTCCGAGAACTGTTAAGCAAAGCTGTCATCGGTAAATTATTCCTTTCTGCTGTTATATTTTTTTTCCCCTCCTGTGGTATGATCGGAGAGCTAAGTGCAGCAGTCAATACGTAGTAATCAGGCTAATGATTGTCTAATAGCTAAATTAGAAGAGTGACTCTTAATCATGCAATTGATGCCAGTAGTCTAGCACTGAAATCCAGACATGAAGCAAAAGTCTTTGATTACACTTCACTTTTTTTAAGACCTAATTAACTTTTATAAGACTTCTTGATTTTTAAAATATCTTAAGCAAACAGTGTAACATAAAAACTCTACAGAAAGTGGCAAATGTGTTTCAGTGACATACCACTTGCTAGGTCTACAAAGATGGTAGACCTTCATACAAGACTATTAAAATTAAGGAGCCCAGAAACATATATAATGTTGCAAATCTTTTAATATTTGTATTAATTTTCTATAAACCTAACCTCCCTAATAAATGTAATTTCAATGGTCTTGCAGAAATACAATCCATTAAGAACTATGTAATCTACTCCTGAACCATCTTACAATGAACCCTAAGTGAATTTGCCTAGCTGAAGCTCAGAAAAAAAGGTAAAGGGAAAATGGAAAAAAAATAGTATAATATAGACAATATAAAACACGAACAAAAAAGATAAATGAGCCTGTGCAATCTCCCTTCTGTGCACTAATATATTTGATTAGTCCTGTACTGGTTCTATCATTCATATTAGAAAGAGCTTCCATTAAATTAGAGTGATTTCAAACCCTTTATTAGAAATCTGCAATTCTTCTAATGAAATAGGAATAGAGATCCTAATTTTGAAAAACAAAACCTCACAATCTACTTTGCTGAAATTAGTGATGATGGAGCGGGAGAACTGTCTGGCCTCAAATGACATTACAGTAGTTCCTGTTGCCACACCCCCTGCCCCCAAACTAAACAAAACAGAACCAAAATAAAACAGCATTAGCAAAACCAACCAACCAACCAAAACCAAACCCCAACCAACCCCAAAACAAACAGACAAAAAAACACCAAAAAAAACCAAAAAACAAACAAACAAACAAAAAAAACACAAAAAACAAACCTAAAAAAACCCCCTATAACCATCCACCAGAGAATCACTTCCAGTCTGGATGATCTTGCAGACTTTCTGCCAGAAAAGCATCTCTGAAGCCAGGAGGAGTTTACCATAGTAAAGAAGAAATAAGTTATAAAGCCTACAGCTAATGCTCACTGAAATCAGTGGGCAACCTTCTGGACAAATGTAGGAAAAATGAGTGCAATTAATGAAGCCAGAGACCACTCTTCTTACTTAGAAAAATATTTCTGTTGGCTTCAAGCAAACCAAGTGCATGGCTACAGCAAGCAGTGTTTGGCCCATCAGTGCTAGAGAGACTCAGGGAACACCATGCCAGCAAAGAAAACTGCATCGAGGGAAGGGGCAGGGAAGAGATTTAACATGCTTTTCCCCTACCTACACATTGAACTGGCTGAAGTTTCGACACTCTCTTCAATCACATCCAGTGTGCTTTCCATCTTGGGGAGGCTACAATGCACCCTCTCATTTTAAAGGAACTTTAGATCATTCTCCATCTGCCCAGATAATGAAAACAAGATCCTCAGGTGCTACAGCATTCCAGAAATCAGATAATGAACTGGAATCATATGTTTCATGGATTAGTGTCTCTGAATCAATTTATATTGGGTATTTTGTTGGAAAACTGACCCAGATTCCATACATTTTTTTAATTACTGGAAAATCACTTCAGCCAATTCTCTCATTACAGATGACATATTTCATCGTTGTTCAATATTAAATCATAAAGGGAAGAAAAATTAATGGTGAGGCGTAGGAGTTAGCGTTTCACTTCCCTGCACTGACTGCAGAATTTTATATGTGATTAGTCTGATGGGTCACTGAATTACCTTCAGATTACTAGGTCCCCAATTCAAAGGCATTTCTTCTATTATTATTACTTAAAAATTCAGTCTCCTGTTTTTTTAACAAAGGTGCAAGTCAAAATAGAGTTTTATAATATGTTTAATATGTTTTCCCTGGCCCCCTGCCTGCAGTTGTTTGGATAGCTGGCAGAGCATGGTATCTGACAGTACAGGAACAGTGTGGATAGTTTGCCATTCCTATGGGGATCTATCTTTGGCAATAAATTTGGACTGCATGTCTGTTAGTAGAATGTGTCAAAACTGTGCCAAAAGCACTTTTGGACATATAATAATAATAAATGAGTGTTGCACTGCATTAGTAGAGGAATTCTAATACTAGTTGTCCATCATTTCACCATGTTAGTGAATTTATGTCTCATAATAAATTAACCATATCAAGTACTTCATCCCGCGGGTTCAGTAAAGTAAACATACATACGTCTGGGTAACTTCCATGCCAGCATAACAGTGCCCACATCCCTGCACATTCCTTCAGCATACAACTAAAACAAACACAAGCCTCAAAGCCAAACCCATGGCTGGAGCAGGAGGGCACATTAGAGCTCGACCTGCAGAGCTGGGCGTGCTCACACCCACCATCAGCGAGCCTGGAGTTCTGCAGAAATCCTCAGTTGATGGCCTATATAAAAGTTTGTTCCACATTCCACTCTACTGAGTCTGTAACAACCAATCTAAAAGGGCTTATCTTTATATAGTTTTCCACCCCAATGCAGAAATGTAGACAATAAATCTTGGTAGGAAAAATATGACTTAATTGCCAGGAGAGTCATGCCAATCCTTTATGGTATAGCAGTCAGTGTTTATAAAATAGCTACCTATTCAAAGCAAACAAACACATAAGAATGTTGTGTACTTATTGAAAAACCTAATAAATATAAAAGTAGGTAAATACCCAAAAGGATTTTGGCATCTATAAATTCTGAGAGCATTTGTGAAAACAGATGTGTACCTGTGATAGGAATCTGAAGATGCTGAGGTTTGGCACACATGGTGGTACCACCAAATGATCACTGCACACAAGGAGCCACGCATGGCAGCCCAAACTGTGTTACACTCATGGAAAATTTACACCATAATCTACAGGTGGAAGAGTCAGAAAAGACTTAATTTGGACAATGGAAGTCACCAAAATCCAAACTTTGCAAAGGAATATACACTTTAATTTTGGCTCTTTTTTTTTTTTTTTTTAAAGCATACTTAAGCAATTTGCTCTTTTAGAAGGCAGGACAGCTACACCCAGGCTCAGTTACATCCCTGAATAAAGCAATACCTGGTTAGAAGTCTGTGATTCAGCTTTCACCCCATAGCTTTCCTATTACATGGTCTACAGGCATAAGAAACATTTTACAACATTAGGTTCAAAATTCTGCCCAAAGGAATCAAAGACTAGTTCAACTTTAAGGAACATGAAGAATTCATTCTTTCAAATCCAACAGAAGCTACAGGTGAGTCTACTTGCCAAAAAGCCTATTTTTAAATCTGCTTAAATATGGATTGAAAAACGCTCATGTTTGAGCAGTGATTTGCATGCACTGACTCCCTGGGGATGGCCTGAGGGTTGCATGCAGGGATGCAAATTGGCTGAATCAGAAGCACAGCATGTGCTGCCTTCTGCCAAAAGGTGTGTCTTCTGGAGGTACCACGCAGCCAGGAGCAGCATGACATGGTGGGTTTGAGATGGCATAATTAGCAATGCACACTGCACAGCAACAAAGCCTGGGAAGTGCAAAGTTTCCCGGACTTTATGCTGCGCTGGGTACAGAGAAACGTTTTTCCCAAACTCAAGCACCCCAGGAGGGAGTTCCTTTCCACTTTCAAAAACTCTCTCTGTGGCTTCTTAGGAAGACTCCACAACAGCTCCACATGGCATATGAGACAGGCTGGAACTCTCCTCCACCCAGGTAAGTGCAGAAACCTTCTGAGAGAGACAGCAGAGAGCAGCTCTGTGGATGGAGCAGCAGGCAGGCAGCGAGCCAGGGTGCGGCTGGGATTGATGTGCACTTTGTGTCTCACTCTGTGATATTTCTAAAGGAAATTCTTCCGAGGAGTGACTGGCACGTCAGTTGTGCAGCTTCCATCACCAACAACTGGAGCTGCGCAGCTCAGCCCTCTCAGACCCACTGAAAGGCACGGCACAGAGCACAGGGACCCTCAGCCATGCGCCCCCCTCTAGATGTGGGCTTGGGTCAGCAAATGATGTATTGAGGAATAACAGCTCAGCACCACATCATTTTTATTTGTATAGGTGTTTTACCTTGTTAATTTATTGTACCAGGGAGGTGATGGTGAGGGTTGTACTGTGGCAAATGGCACAAATGTCAGCCAGAAAGGCGGAGTTGGGACCTCACTATACAGCTTATACAGCAAAGGGTCACACACGGCGAGTCCAAGGGGGCTGACACAGAGCAGAGGGAAACTACATCTGCCATTAATGGCCATCCAGTAGCAACCAGCAGCAGGAACCCACCTGTTAAAACACCACTGCCACTCAGTGATGAAAATGGTCACAATTTTCACATAACCCTGATTTTACTCCAGGACTCTGCATCTCCTAGGTCTGCTCTTGGGGCAGTGTAGCTGTGTGCTGCCTTCTACTACAGCAGAAGGGGAAAAACTTAGTTCAACTCCACACTGGCAATTTTTGAGGGTTTTTTTAAGGCTAGAAAACACTCTTCCTCTTGTACTAAACATAAATATACTTCAGTACTTAAGTTGTTGGTTCAGCCAAGTGAGAAGGAATAATTTTATTTCAATAGATGGCATTGTTCAACAGTCCCATATGAATTTTGTATTTCTCATAATGGCTGAGGAAGAAAAATACAAAATGTTATACTGTGAAGGCACTCTCATTACCTTTTCTTTATAAATACTGTCATTTTAATTGAGATGCAACTTCCCACAGAAAAAGCTTCGCATTTCTAAAACATGTTTTTTTTAGTGATGGAGAACAAACGGCAGACATCTAAGCAAAAGGGACATTATTTCCACGTTTTCACCTGAACAAATATACTGGTTTATTGTGCCTTGAAAGCTATGAAGGACTGGGTGCTGTGGCTCAGATATTCCCAAGAACTCTCACTATAAAGCTATGGGTGATAGTGAAGGACTGGTCTCAGAGCAGTCCACCTCAGTTCCAAGGTTATTACTATTTTCCCATGGTCACTATGTGACCAATTCCTTTTTGTGACATTTGTATTCTGACACTGATTTAAAAGGCCTCTGCTCATACCAACATCCAAACCAAGAACAGGTTCTGGGGAAACCTGTACCCTGTGATAGGAATACAGGTATGGCAAAATAAGATTCCCTCAGCAAATACTGTACCAGTTACTTCAGGAAAGCACAGTTTGGACAAAGTACTTGACTCTACACTAGGGCTCTTCCTAGTGAGGGTATGAGCTCTTCGCTCTGCTGACCCTTCTATCTGCATTGATAGAGGTCAACAGCAGAGACCCAGCCTAGGCTCTGCCTTTTCTCTCTCCGAAACAAAAAATAAGTCTAAAAAAAAAAAAAAAAAAAAAGCCAAATCAACTAAACATTTTATGGAGGAATAAGGTTAGAGGGTTTTCCACAGCCCCTCCAGGGCTGATGCAGCACAAGAACTGCTACTGCTGCCAGCGCTCTGTCACCCATGGAGGCCAAAGCTGAATTTGCCCTCGCAACCAACTGCTTGCTTTGGGTGCAGAAACATCCCCTGAACAGGACA
>JAYRBT010000010.1:17720582-17745286 GCA_036023395.1 Myiotriccus ornatus | reverse complement strand
CCATGGAGGCCAAAGCTGAATTTGCCCTCGCAACCAACTGCTTGCTTTGGGTGCAGAAACATCCCCTGAACAGGACAACTGGAGATCTAAGCACCAAAATGGCAGGTGTCTAGAGCAAATTCTGGATACACAAGCATAAGCACTTTTTTATTCAAGCCCCTGCTAGTTCACTTTTCTAGCTGTGTGTTGAATTCTGTTCTTGGGCTTACGTATTTTTTGGTCTCAGTGTGCACACACACCCACTGACAATTGGAAACGAGAAAGCCTAAGCCCTGCTTCATAAATTTAAAGCCTGTAAAGGCTACCTAATGGCATTATAAATTTCTTAGCATAATTTAATTTGCATACATGCAACTCTTAAAAACTCTGATTTTCCTGACAAAGAGAGCTGATGTGTTTTTATTCTGCTGTTGTTGTGTACAGCAGCTTCTATTAGTACATCATAATAATACATACAGAGCGATTAATTTGTGAAGTAAAAGCCTTTCTTCCTTTCTAAAAGCTGCTTAATGTAAACTGTAAACACAATGAAATGAACACTCTCATTCAGACTGCTCCAGAGTTCTTAGCTGGGGTCGAGAGGCACAAGATGAAATGTCTGTGGATGTTGATGGATGGCTTTAGGCAGGGGCTGCTCAAATTTGCACTGGAACCACTCCTAGCACCTTACTTGAGTAGAGCAAGCTGAGAACCATCAACAATCCTCACAGGTAGGTTAGAATGCCTTGAAAGAACGTAGTTTCTCCTAGGTGCAGCACCTGGTGTTGACAGGAATAGTAAAAATCACCTCTTCCCAAAGCCACTATCCTTTGCATCATTTATGCACTCAGAACAAGCCTCAACAATTCTTGTTATTGTTCATCAAGCATCACGGCATCTAGTGTCATAATGCCTCTAATCATGGTCAAACTTGCTGTATTTTAAGGAATATTCGAAGGAACAAATATTGTGAACATAAGGGTTTTCTTCTACATGTCATCAAAGATATGTTTTTCAGAGATACTCACTAAGCTTGACCAATTCAGCCACAGATCAGCAAGGTACATAAGAACATGTACAACTTCAAGCATAGGTGTTTTACCTCTGATAACAAGTGGGCAAGTCATATATTTAAGTACATACTCAGAGGTTTTATGGAAACATGAATTTAATTCACGAGAGTTTGAAGATGGGGTTTGTTTGGATTTTTTTGCTTCTCCAGTTTGGACTGCTTTCTTCAGCATTTCTATAATTTTTGACTGATTATTACCCAATTTATGTTTAGTTTAACTTCATGCGTGCCATATTTCCTTTTGGACAGAATGCTTACTTTCTTTTTAATAGATTTCTGCCTTGAAATACTGACCTATTTACCACTGGAAAGAAGTAAAATATAGGCTCTGGTATAACGGCTACTGAAATCGGTCTTGAACAGGTGCGGGATCTGACATACATAGAAGCCAGTAAAATGCAACTGGTATTTAGTTATTGAGGCAAATGGCAGGCTTTAAAGCACCACCTGTGTATATTTTGCAACATATCATGAGAGTGGTGAGAACCGTCCTCATTTATTCATGCGTTAACTTGTGACATTTGGCTCAGAACAAAAAGCTGTAGAAAAGGGTAAGTTATGAGATGCCAAGGAAAAATGATATGTCACGCTGTAAGATGGTGCACTTTATATTTTACTGTTCATTTCAGTGTTATTCTCAGTCCTGTAGCAAGGAAAGAGTCTGCTGCAGGCAGTGGGGGAGGATGGGTCATTTTCCTTACACACTGAAAAAGAGTCAGAGTTATGTTCATCCCAGTACCTTTGCCAGTCTGACTTTCCCCTCCTCTTTGCTAGAAAAACACGAAACCAACTGCATTTCCCCCCCCTTATTTCTGCAATACAGGTTTTTCTATCTCCCATCTCCCCCAAGAAAACTGGCAAGAGAGAAATCCACCCCCTCAGAGGTCAGCATAAGGCAAATGGCACCCAAAATCCAAAGGTCTGTGAGCCAGCAAGGCAGATCCCCCACTGGTGCATAATGGGACAGAGGACAACTAGTCCCAGAACCACTGGTGGAGTCTTCCAACCTC
Source organism: Myiotriccus ornatus (assembly GCA_036023395.1). Taxonomy (NCBI): domain Eukaryota; kingdom Metazoa; phylum Chordata; class Aves; order Passeriformes; family Tyrannidae; genus Myiotriccus; species Myiotriccus ornatus. Next base: position 17,743,225 of record JAYRBT010000010.1, on the reverse strand, counting down.
ATGCTTCCATTAATGCCACAAACTGCTGGAGAGGCAAACAAATCATGTCCCATGTCAGCATTTTATATAAAGTTGAGTTTTATTTACTTATTATGCATTTAGACTGTTTTAATAGCTACAGAACCCTATTAACATAAGAAATTGCAATGCTGCTTCTCTGTTTACTTCAATATATTTACCAGTAAAATCTGACAGCTGACAGCTTGTGAATGTGATGGTAATGTAATGATTACATTTACACTGGATAGAACACAACTTTCTGAAATCGTGTGACAATATTTTCAGACTTAAATGATGGTTTAGGAATAAAGACATAAGTATTTGTTTATAAGTAATCTATCTTGAATATGTTCATTAGCAATATTCCTGAAGGCTTCCAATAAAAGTTAGTTGAGATTAATTAGAACAGAAACAGCTAATTTGTCTGCCTGAGTGGTTATCACATAAACCCCAACTTGACATAGCACCTAAATAAAACAAATATAAACCTGCCACAAAGATGTGAACACGCTGTCCCAAAAGGCACAACCACTTAACTTGTGTAATTGTCAGTACAGTCAAGAAAAGCTGTTCTAAGATTTGGTTTTCAACACCGGATTAAACAGCATGTCCAAACAGAGCAAATTAAATTAAGCTCCATCTAAATTAGACTTCTTCCAATGGCAAGATTACTTTACATCAACAGAAACATTGATCTGCCTTAGCAGCATCTACTAAAGATGACAGCAGAGCCAAGACAAGAATTAAGAAAGCCACTCTTAGACCTGATCCAATTTCCCCCACCCTTAAAATAAGACCACACAAAACTCACTCTGATGGAGTTCAAAGCACACCGACAAACCCTATTGTTCTTTTAATACCCCAATGTTTTCATGAAAAAGTTGCTTGTTATAGTCTATTCTGTTCAGCTCATCTCTTCTTGACATAAGCCAAATCTCTCTATTACTGCATTTATTTACTGAGCACTTGAGCAGAACTTTATCATTTGAAAACGTCTCCAGCATTGCAGCATAATAAACCCTAACGTGGGGAGATCAGTGTCAGTTTATACACTTCTCATTAAAGCATTCGAACAAAAAGAAAAGCCTTTAAAGGTCTCTGCTGTTGACCTTATTTTAGGATATAAAAAGATGACCCAGAAGGCTTAAGTTTGAAGATTTCCCTGCTCCATCTTTTCAAGACCTCTTTGTACACGATGTAGAAGTGGTAGGGGCAGGGGAGAGAGAAGGGAAAGGACTTTCCCCTGAGGGACCCTCTAAGTCTCTTTTAAGGATGTGCTTCTGAAAGTTCCATCTGCAGCTACCATTGAATTCAGCAGGAATTTGAGGCTGACAGCCATGCAGGCAGTCTGAGATGGATCTTGTATAGAAACCAAGGTCTGACTGGGGGAGGTTGGACTTTTCTGAAGTTTGGTGGTTTTTTTTTTTGCTTTGAGAATGTCAGAATTTACTTCTCTAAAACTTGCAGCATATGCTAAAATCCAGGCTGCCAATTATCAATCAGTTCCGATCAATGACTCTCCAATCAATAGTATTGCAGATAAAACCAAATTGCTAAAATGAGGGCAGAGTAAAAGACGAGAGAGGCTTGGGGAATGCAAATCACCCTGACTGGGGGTTTCCTTATTCTCAGTTCTGCTAAAATTATGAGGTGCAAGCAGCAGGCAGATGGCTATGACCTGCCCTGCTGGATGTAGTTAACAGATATGTGGCAAATATCCATGAGCGCCTGAGCAATACAGTTTTTCATTTCTTTTCAATTTTGAACACAGTAATTAAGGAGTGGAGGGGCTTGCGTGTTTTTATTGAAGTATGGAGTCTGTATGCTTTGTTTTGGGGGGGAAACCATTATTGCCACCTTTTCAGAAATAATGTCATGAAATAGAACTACGATAACCATTTCTTCAATCTTCACATTATCTAAATAGATTGAACCTTTCATCACAAATCCACATTTTACAGTCACAGAAAAAATTGACAGAAATGGTACCAACCACAGTAACAGAGTGGAACTGAAGCGTATTTCTGAAATTTGCTGTACTCTGGAGGAAATCACAATATGCTAAGTAGTAAACTATGAAGGTCACGAAGCTATTGTTATTTTTATTTTTAAAAAGGCAGGGACTGAGGTAAGAATGAAATCTAGGACAGTCAATCCCAGCTGTTAATGAAACAGGTAGCTAGGTCCAGACTGGACAACTGAAAAGACTTCTAACTCTCCACACTAATTTTTATCAAGGATTGTTACCTTCACGGGGGAAAATGCTCCTGAATTTGCTTGTGTTTTGAATAGCTAAACAAGCCACCACCATCTCAAAAAGTCACTGAAGACATTAGCTGCTGCACATGGACAGACTGAATCTTGATCTGTCTTTTCCCTCTCTCTCGCCACTTCCTCCTCTGACAGCACAAACCCCCATTTGGGGTATTTATAGGGTTTTTATAGGAGATGTTTTCTCAAGGATGGCTTTACTATACCTTAACTCAGTAAGCAAGCTACAGTCAATGAAAGTACATTTTTTTTCTGGGTTAGTTGGTGCTGTACACAAAACAAGTCTTGTTCTGATTTTCTGGAAAGGTGCTGGAGGTGAACTGCATTGCATGGACTTATGTCTCATCTGCCCTGACACAAAAGCAAGATATAACAGGTAAATGCATCACAGGAAGAAGGTTTTTTGTTGGGTTTTTTTTTTGGGGGGAGGGGTGTTTGTTTTTGGTGGGTTTTTTTGTTTGTTTTTTATTTAAGCTTTATCTAACATTCTCTGTCTTGTCTCTATCTTTCACAAAATATACAGGTAACACAAGGTCACTGCTCACAGTTACTGTGAGCTAGCTGACTGCTAAGTATGATTAAAACTGTGCTAATGCCTAAACAATTTTTCACTGTGATTCTTTGTACCATCAAGTCCCTAGGAAAGGTAAATCCCTCCCTAAGAAAGGTAAATGTCTCCCCAACAGCCACAGGTGAATCCAACAAGCAGCCTGGGAGCTAGATGGCAAAGCACTCAGAAGATCACATTTTGCATAGATAAGAAAGGCACAAATGTGTTGGCTACCAAATATTACAGAATATACACCAGGGATCAGCAGATTGGTGTAAGCAGAAAAACAACAACAAAAGGTTGGCAGTAAACGGTTTGCACTTCTCCTACCAAAGAAAAAGTCTGCTTTTCATTAAGTACAGAGCTTCATCATGCATCTAGGCAATTGCCTGGATAAATCTAGAACAGGCAGAAAAGTTAAGAACCATTGGAAAGTTAATTTGAACATTCAGAGATGGCTCAGAAATGTTTTCTTCAGTTTTGAAGCAGAGATCTTTCCTAGCAGGCAAAAATCCCTCCTCATCCAAAAATAGGTTAAAAATCATCGAGGAGAAGTGCAGATGAACAAAAGGTCAATCTTCCCTCAGTTCTGTCACTTCTGTTTTTTCATCATAAAGAAAGAGGTGGCATAACATGTGAAAAGAGAAAAGGCGTCAGAAAGCTTTAAGGGAAGGGAGAGAGTACGGAGGGGCCTTTGCCAAAGAGCAGCCTGGAAAGGCAGAGGGTCCCCCCAGCCGGAGTCAGGCACAGCTGCACCAGGGACACTCCAGACCAGAGGCATCACGCACACCCGTGTCCTCTTCCCAGCTTTGACACTGCCAGTGACAAACAACAACCATTTGCAAGTGTCTAACCAACCCTTATGGGAAAATAACTATATATGACTCTGAGGTTTATGTACAAGAGCATTTAAACTGTTTATTATTACAAATAGTAGAAAAGTTTTCATTATGTTATTAATGGGACAATGGATTAACTTCTTAACATAGAAAGGTGACGATGAAGTGAAAAGGAGCAGGATGTTACCAGTAATTAATTGTGCATATTTGGGGAGTTGCTTATGAAAGAATCAGGGGAAGAGGAAGAAGACAAAAATCTAATTACGAAACCATGATCACAAAGCAAAAACAATACTGGCTTGTAAATAATCCAAGAAAAACAAATCAAACATTGGAAAAGATATTTAAAATGAACAAAAATATATATGGTCTCAAGAACTAACTGAAATGGAGTGAATCCTCAGTAGATTTCCAGTACTCCCTGACTTAGAGGACAGCATTTGAAAGGATAATTAAAGCAGTTCACAATGAGAAGTACTGTATAAATATAAAGACATGGGACTGATAAATACTGTGTGCATTGAAATGTTTTTTATTTTCTGAGGAGCCTATAAATTCTCCACTCATTTGTCATCTCATTTTTTTCAAGGACTTATGTTCGTAATAATAATTTTATTAAGCACATTCAGAAAAAAACTTCTCTGCACAGGAACAATGGATCATACTGCATCTCACGGGCTACAGGAAAATTATTTTCTGGTACAAAAATACATCCTGTGAAAAATTTTCCCATCAAGTTATTAGAATAAGTACATTGGAAAGGGAAAAAAATGTGAGCTGAAACATGGATCAGAAAAGAACTGAAGCACTGCCTTAGCTGTGTTTATGATTTGGGGCCTTAAGATTAACTTTTTGCCGAAGGACTTGCATGTCGATGTGGGACCTGTGTAAAGCATGCAAAGATTCATTCTGGATTTAAGATCACTGTTGCATCTGCAGACCTAAACACAATGCCTTACAGGTGATAAATCTCTCAGTGATTTAAGTTAGCTCTTCTGTAACCATGCAATGCCTCTTACTGCACAGAAATACAGGAGATCCTCGAGGCCATGGTTAATGCTGGTCAGAGCAGGCTCTAGCAGAGCAGTGCGGGGTCCTGATTCAGAAACTGCTCAAATGATGCTGAGGCGAGTCAGTCAGTAAGAAAGGGAGAGAGAACAGCTTGTTCCCCATTCTGAAACCAGCACAGGAGTCAGAGTTCCCAAATGCCTTATGCAAAGGGAGGATTTGCAAAAGCCCATTAAGGAAGGCAGCCTGGGAAACTGCAAAAGAAGAAAGGGAGTGCATAAAAGATGAAATTGGCCCAGAGCTCTCTGACAGAACATATACCATTTTCTCCAGCCCTGCCGGAAGGAATATTCTCCCATTGGTTTAAAATTAGGCTTCAAAGCCTCGATATTTGTAACACATACCCCCATTAAGATCACTTAACTGTCACTCACAGAGATCTCTCCTGCTGTAATCTCTGCATATTCACATGGGCTTTTTGACGTCTTTCCCAAAAGGGCTGAGTACCAGCTGCACGGGCTGGCAGGCAGGGGCCAGCTCCATCAGGGATCACCCCTGGATTACAGCTGGACTCCGTGAAGGCAGAGCTTTAGCTGCTAACTCACACTGTGGGGCTGGGCACTGCCCAGCCACTGACACACACTGAGTAATCTCCCTGAGGACCTTGGCTTGTCATTAGCCTGTGCGCCCATATCAGCGCTCGCTGCTCTTCTGGCCACCCAAGTGTCTAATGGCGCTTCATCAAGCTATGGCTGCAATCTGAAAACACACATATGTTTTTTAAACAAAACTGTGCTTTAATTCCTTTTAACTCTACAGACAGCACACAGCTGTTTTGAGCTAATGGATGTTACTTCTGTTGTAAGATTCCTTGAAAATATAACGGATTATATAATGGCAAACGAACAAATACATTTTTATCAACCTCTGAAATGAGTCATTTATCTTCTGGGCTATGTACTGAATCATGACACCAAATGATAAGTTTTATCTCTTTTACTGTCAAACCCAATCTCAGTCAAGCCCCAAATTGCTGAGAACACAAGTGAAGAGTGAGCTTTACTCCCAGATGAAAATGTAAGAAAGGCTGGCTATCTGGACTTTCCCTAAGTGGCTTTAATCTTTGTGGGGCTTGGCTTAAATGAAAACGTATGGCAGCGTCATCCCCCAACACCCAAGCACAAGACCGTGGCACAACTCCGCTGGCTGGGAAGGTTATCAGCAAGCAGAGTGCCTGTCTGCCCTCTCTCCCTTCACCTCCTTACTTTTCCCCGAAAAAACATTAAGTGTTCTCTAGTCGCCCAACCCCACTCCGCTATTCAGTTAAACACATAAATTTCTTTTTATTACCTCTTTTAAACAAATCCAACATTCCATCATACTGTACAATTAAAACTTAATTTTGTGTTAATCCTTGATAAATGATACGCAATATAAAGGTTGACCCTTTGGAATAGGCTAGCATTTAAGGCTTTGATGAAAACCAAGCATTTACAACGTATAAAGCAACAGCTGTAATATCTTCATTTAACTCTTGGATAGCTGACTCATTTAAAAGCCATTGTACTATAAAACGCCACAATTTCCCTCTGAATTACTTCAGAAAGACCATGAAAATTTGATAGTGACAAAGGTACCCCATACAGACATCCTAAAAATGTCTATTCACACCAAAATACCAGAGAGCAAACATCCTTTTTGGGTGCAGGATGCGACCCTTGGTGCTACCCATCCCAGGAAAGGTTCCTCAGTAACAGGAAGTTGAATTTACACTCTTGTGATTATCAGCTTAAGATCTACAAAAATTCGTGTAAGGCTGTTGTAAAATAAATATATTTTAAAAAATTTAAGACCATGGACATGGAAGCAAGAGCCTGTGGCAGAAAAGGAAGTGAAAGAAGATTTATGGTACGCTAATGTCATTTGAAATAACCTGTTTTCAGCCAGTCGAAGAAAACAGAACCCAAAGGAAATTTAGAGGATATAACCTTCAGGTCAATTTGATATCTGTTTCACTACATGTGAAGAAACATCCTTCACAAAACCTGGACCCTCTAGTCATAGGAGAGCTGATAATCAAAAGTAATGTGGAAGAGAAATTGTTGTCATCATCAACAACACTGGACAGCCACTGCTATCACATAAAACCTGCAGGCACGGCTCTCCTGGAGCAGCCACTACACTCGGTCTGCAGGGAAAGCACGAGGGTGTGAAGCTGGGAAGTGCCCCAGGGGCCATGAAGCTCAGGGAGGTCACTGAGCAAATACAGCTCTCCCTCACCAGCCCTGCATCCCAATGCACTTGGGGCTTGCTGTGCCTTTCCCCACTCCCTCTTTTCCCCGTCCAGAAAAGCCCATTCCAGCCCTTGCCTGAGGGACAGGGATGCTGTAACACCAGCTCAGACTGGTGTTTGGTACTGCATGAGGCCGACTGGCAGATGGTGGGGGGGATTAGCTTTTAAGGGACAGCATCTCTGACTTTTCCATCTTTGATCAGCACTAAACTCCACATATAGGCTCGGTTTGGGACGGACGACGGCTCCTTAAAGATTCTGCTCAGCACAAGATGGATGGGAGAATCCAGGCATGAACATGGGTTTCTTTTAATGCCACAATTTTTAATTGACAATACTGCTGCTTGTTTTCCTCCTAAGGAATATAGGAGTGCTTGGACATGATCTAGAGTTCAAAGTATTTTCTGATGACATTTTCTCTGCGTCCCTTTATTTCTAAGACAACAAGTAAATAACTTACCTGGTCCTTCTGCTAACAGCAGCAGAAAAGAAACATTCCTCTGCTAATTTGTTTGGTTTTATCTGCCTGTGGTTTCTACAGAAACCAATGTCACCTGTGATCTATCTCTGTTATAAGCTCTTGTGGCAGTCTCTTTTGCATTTTTTTACAATAACCTTCCTTACAAAATAGATCTGTCATGGATAATAGAAGTGCCACCACATTATGTGTCTCTATTTCATAACATGTGATTCAGTATCAAGAATCTTGGTCTTTTTAAAGGAATCCATATCATTTTAGGATGACAAACCCTTGCAAACATTTCCCACCTGGATTTTCAGGGCTGCAGAAGTCACTGCAAAACTTCTGATTAACTAAATGGACAAGAAATGGGGATCCACATCAGTGGGGAAGTGTCAGAACAGACATAAAAATTATCTCAATAAGTCTCTGCAGGAATCACCAAGAAACAGGTAACATTAAGTAAAAGAAAACAAACTTTTAGTGAGAAATACCCAACAATCATGCACTTCGTCTGAGATTACATAAATTAGCTCTAATTATTGATCTCAGCTACACACCACGTAATTTTCAATTTTACCTGCTTTATAAGTACTGCTTCATAAAGAGGAAGTAGAGTGTAAGCTATTTTAAATCTAACTATTTGAGGAGGAAAGAGGGAGAGAATGAACATCTGAAGTCAGGTGCCAGGTTCTGCATGCTTAAAAATAACTGTGGGTCAAATTCTCCACTAGGCACATGCAGCAGAGCATTCTTCCTAAAGTTCCAATTTCAATTGCAAGACACATCAACTCTGCACTGACCATGATCCAGTTACTGAATAAAGGACTTTCTGCTCAAGTACCAAAATTCTATTTCAGGTGATGCCAAAATTTCTATCCCGAAAACCTGTGTTCAAATAAACATAATTTAATCTTGATGGCAGTTACTTTGAGAACAGATGTGGATAAGGAGTGCTTCTTCCACGGCCTTCCTTAACTGCATATCTTCTTTTGTGTGAGGCCATTCCAAGCTGTACCTGCCTTCTGCTGGGGAATTCCTAACCCTGTTTAAATGTCCTTTTCCCAGGGCCAGAGTAACACTTCTGGAAGTATCCCAAACACATATGATTGAGATAGGAAATGCGAGTACTCACCCTTCCCTATAAAAATGAATTTAAGAGAAAAAAGAAATATGGAGGAGTTCACTGAATCAAAGTCACTGGGAAAATCCAGAGAGTACTACACATAATCCACACCAGTTCACAGCTGCAGTCCCTTGTCTAGCCTGTCTCCCTGATCCCAGTAACCTCCATTTCTTTACTTCATGATATCATACATTTCTCCACAACTGTCTACAGAGTATCCTTCCAGAAGATGTGTAGCTGAATTTATGCTGGCAGAAGGGATTGATCATGGTTAGTCTGTTAAACCACTGAAGAGTGAGCAGCATCATGAGTAGCATGGTAGGAGAGGAACATTCAGCTTAAAATGAAAAGATTTTCTTCCATTATGTCTTTGGCATTTCCTTTTATAGCATCAGCATCCCTACTCCAAATCAAGCACAAGTATTACTTCTCCTGTCTGACACAGAAGCAGCTGGACTGTGTTTCTTGCATGAGCAAGAAAGACCTCTAACCCTTTCTGCCTATTTCCCTTCTCCTGCTCAAGCAGAGGAAGATGGATTTCAGCAGTTTTCTTGCTCCACCCCAGTTCTTGCTTCCTGCCTTCTCTCACTGCACAGGCGGTATCCAACATCCAAGTATTTCCACACATGGCTGGAACCTGATTTCACCATCCACTTACCACACCTGTTCCTCCAGGTCAGGCACAGAAAAATGACCAACCTCCCTCCCCATGGCAGCTTCCAGTCAGTGCTGTGTTCAGTCCTAGGAACTGCACGTGGGAATAACGCATACCCGTGGGCATATATCTTGGCACAGCAGTTTAAAAAGTCAAAGAAAGCATGTAGAGCCTAAGGTCATTGCTGTTGTAAAGCCAGCTTCAAAGATACCCATCACAAGTCACAGAATAAACAGCAGTGGAACTTGTCCTGCCTAAAGAAAAATGAAAAAACAATGATTAATATGTTGTAATGGACCTTTTCATCCTTATCGCTTCCAGACTGTGGAATGTTATTTCTGGCACAGGGATTCTTGGTCAAGTATGAAGAGTCATCGATTGGATAAAGTGCTCGATTTAGCCCATTTTTATTCTATTACAGAATGACAGAAAGAGATTTTAGACAGGAATAAAATCAATAGAGGGGAAAAGTAGAACTTAGCAAACAGCTATAGCTTGAAATGAAAATGATATATTTGTAATGTTGAATTTTAGGCTAAGGATTAATTTTAAAAAAGGCTAGAAATCTACTGTCAGGCATCAAATAAGTACGAGCAATAATCTTTTATTTTTAAAAAGTGCCCTTTATCCTTATCCTCCCTCCCCCCAAAAATAAACTGGCATCCTGGTGCAAGCAGCTTCTTTGACTTGAGCTGTTATACAAGGATTCTTCCATGGAAGTGGCAAAGCAGAAGGCAGCATCTCTGCTGCTCATGCTGTTCGTGTTCTCGTTATGAGCCCTGGGTCCCACGAGACCCAGGAGACTGGCAGGTCTGCACTTCACTCCTCCCTTCCCAAACAATGGGACGTGGTACATGCCACCCCACAGGTGATCCATGGAGAGGAGATTATCTTGACCACAGAAGTGGTACAGAAGAGGGGTGAGGGGTTAGTTTCCCTTTATGTGTGCAAAATCACGGTAACACCAGACTTTTGCTCATACATCTGAGGCTGAGAATGTTCTCCAAAGGTTATTAATTGTTATTTATGTGAAATAATATTACAATGTCCAGGTTGAAACTATGCATTCCACAGACATTCATCAGGCACTTCCAGTGCCTGGAAATGTTCAAAATGTACTTTTTAAGGAAATTAAATTAGGGCAGTAGTAAGAAAGTGCAACGTTAGCAGTTACAATACTCCAGGACACTTCTCACTATCATTTATTAAACAAAAACTCCCATGAAACATGTTCTATCCTAAGTGCCACCAATCTACACGGAGCTGATGACCTGAACTCTTGTGCACAGCACATTACAGAGGTTTCTTGAGGCGGGATTTAAAGAGGGACATGATTCAGACTTTTCAGATCACCTAAAGAAGAACATTCCTTGTGGTGTGGACAGCTTGGCAAGAAGCAAGCTAACTGGATATTCCTCATGCTGAAATACATGGGAGGGGAATATGATTTCACCTGGAGCATCAGAAAGCAGTCTGACTCTCGAGAAAAACAAGAATGATAAAAGTAACGTATTTCAACTACCAGAAATATCACAGCCTATGGTGGCTGTGGCTGGTAGCCATGGTGGCTAAGCTGGCCCAGTCCCTGTGACAGGCAGGGCTCACTGCCTTTGGAACAACCCTACTTTGCCTATGCAACTTCTCCCAGTTAAATGTGGGTAGCAAAAGTACTCTGTGACCTCTGCAGGTTTTTCTCCCTAATGGGGGCTTTCTTCTACTTGTCTTCCCCCTCCCTTGCCCAGCCAACCGGGCCCGTAATGCTTTGGCACAGAACCAGCAAGGCAAACACTCTGCCAAACGTCAAGATCCTCAGCAAGAGTAAACACAGGCTTATTCTTCCTTCAGTTCTCTGATCAAAACTTCCACAGGGGGACTGATAAGACAAGGGGACTGTTATTGTTAAATACAGCAAGTACACATGGGGTAGATTAATCTCCACTTTACTCCAGGGTAACTGATAGCCTGATTCAAGTTAGAGAGATAGGGAAATGAGTTTCTTTGCTTAATGTTACATTAAGTTTCTTGTTCACCAGAACGGGAATGCAGCTCATAGGAGAAAAAACTACTTATTCATAACTTAAAGAAGGGGATGTATGACAAGTGGTAAAGTCACAGGAAAGGGTGGAGAACACAAGTATCCCATTATTGAAGAGAGGAAGGTTTCTAGTGAATGCACAGAAAACTGCTCGAAACTGGAACCACTCTGAAGCAGTGACATATTTGAAGGTCAGAAGGGACTGCTTTTGTCCTTCTAGACTGCCCCTTGAAGCACTGTGAACATTTCCTTTTCCTCCATAGTTCCAGTGTCATCATTGACTGAATTTCCCCATATGCACGGTCCTCTGTCTGAGAACTCACTGGCCAGTCTTGAGCCCTTTAGCCACAGGCTCTTCCCTGGGTGAAAGAGGAGAGCTCAGAGGAGCCCTGGAGCTCCTCATGCTCACAGGAGAGCAGCACCCAGGCCCAGCTCCTAGTGTGGCAAAGCCTTTGCCCTGGAATGCCACAGCTTTGTCTTTTTTGCTATCCATATTCTGCCATCCTCCTCCTCTCTATACTTCTCCTTCCACCCTTTTCCAGCCCCTGTCCTTCAGTTATCCTTTAGTGGACGCCAGAGAGACTTGAAGGGGTGACACTGTGCCCTGCCCCAGCACAGGTAAACATCACCAGTCTTTCCTCAGAGCATGTAAGAGTCTGTATTATGGACCCTTTTCATTGTGCACCAAGGCCAGGGCCAAGGACAAACCTCTTTGTAAAATGGAGATCCCGGGGAGGGGGAGGAGAGGGTAAGTCAAGCACTTATTGGAGTCAATGAGCAGGATCAAACCTCTAATCTGGGTAAACAAAGTACAGAAAACGACATTGATTGCAGATTGACTTTAACAATGAATAATTGTGCCTTAATGGGCACATAAATGTGATAAAAATCAAAGCAATATATTCAAAACAAAATAAAAGAAAAAAACACAAAGGGATATTTTACAACTAGGCTCCATTACCATCTATCGTAACGAGATTAAGTAGTAATTGCTGTGTCAAGAAAAAATATAGTGGGCTCAGTGAATGAGAGATTGTGATAGGATCCCGTTGTATTACAGGCTCAGGTCTAGCTGGAAAGCAGTGATGGGATTTTTCCAGCAATGCACAACCAATTCTTTTTTTTTTTTTTTTTAATATCAAAGGCCTTTCCCTGGAAATGCAATAAAAGCATTCCTCCTCAACCATACCTGTAAGCCTTGCTGAAGTGAGCAGCAGGTTTTTCATTCTTTCACTTTAATACAAAAGTATCTTGAAATCAGTACTGTTTTTAAGCAAGCTTTTCTGGTCTGTTTTCTTACTGAGGATGCAAGGCCTGGTTTGTTGTGGGGTTTTTGGTATTGCACTTGATCATCCCAAAGTGCAAACTTCAGTACCATCCAACAGTAATGAATCATGGATAAATACAGCAGTTTGCTAAAGTTACTTGAACTTGCATTGTCCTGAATGTAACACATGTTTGTATAGGCTCACAGGCTTCCTAGAGCCTTCAAGAACTAGACACCAATATCACACTAAAATTCAACAAAAATTAATCAATTACACTTTTGAGGTATCCTTGAAAGTTTCTGCCTTAATACTTCTTTGGACCTGCACACAGAATATGAGATGAGCAAAGCACAACAGTTTAATTGACACGTTTTCTATAAAAAGAGAATGCTGGATTTCTTTGGCATAACATTAAACTGCACTAAAATAAAAACAAGTCCAGAATTAAGTAGCAGGTAGAAGAAACTCACTTTTTTCTCCTTGATCTCTTCGTTAATGAAACTCTTTAGGCAGGCAAGAAAATAAATCTGAACTTTCAGAGGCACATCCATGTAGAATAATCTATACCACAGAAGGCTCGGCGCTAATACTAATGAGTTGAGACATTACTCACATCAGTAAAGCAAATGTAATTTGACTGTAATGGAATGATCTCTCTGGAAGGTGGTGATGGACACCAGTTGCAAAGCTCACTTTAAGACATAAGCTATCAGCCCATTTGTTTGAATCTTGCATGCTGATACAGTGTCAGTGCACTGCAAATGGAGCAGGTTCCTACAGGTAGTTGGCTTTGGGCTGCAGAAGAGTTTGGAACAGAAAGGCCTGAGGAAAACACAGATCGTTGAGCTGGTGCAAAAGATGAAAATGGAATTTAGGTTTGGTTTTCCTTATGTAAGGGACCAAGAGACAAGTGAGCCTCAGTGACAAAATAAAATAGAAAAGGAGCAGAGCCTGTTTCTTTTGTTCTATTAACTCAGCTGGCACTGATGAACTCACCCTCTCCCATTTTCCTGCTGGCTGCTTCTAAACAACTGTACTTGACAAATTACGTCACCAAGTCCAATCTCATGCCTTGTGCATGAAGCTCCATTATTTAATCCAGTACAGCTGCTGCAGGTTCTGTTCCCATCTGCTCCTTGCTGAGGTCTGTAGGACAACAGCCTCTCCACTGGCACAAGCAGCAGTGTCTGCCAAGAGCCGCCACCCTGCGTGGTGGTGAAACCCAACACTTCTGGGCTATGAAAGGCTGTATGACAGAAAACCAGCCTCCTAATTTCTCCCATCCTTATCATGTGACCATGTGTGGTTGTGGGACCCACCTGTGGGATATCACCCCTGGGAAAAATAAGCACGAGTATCCTCTGGGGGAATCTGCCTCACTGCACCCACGTCCCTTTCAGGAGGTGCTGCATTAGCCATCCTCACTCATACCTTTAAAAAGCAAGAGTTACAAACTGCTGAAGTCACTCCCCGCAGACTGTACAGGAACAGCAACAGGCAAGCTAAACACTCAGATTGTAACAGTGTCCTCAGAGCAATTAAAAATACCACAAATTAAAACACCTTTTTGCTTATTTGTTTTTTAGCTATCAAAGTATCACAGAGAGACTAAAGAGCCAACACACCTCCAGTTAGTAGTGTGGCACCAAATGGGTGAAACATAGCTGACAGAGCTGACCCAAGAACTGTAAAACTGGAAATAAAAACCAAACAAAAACTCCCTGAGGACTGAGGGTCATGACAACAACTATAACAAAATAATACACATTTTGGTTATCCTAAATATTCACAGTTGCCCAAATACTTTTCTGTAAGACATTTACATGTCTTTCTATTTTTGTACAGTGGTAATTGAAGTTTATAATTTACATATTACAGTGCAGTAGAATCCAATTATAGCAAATCTACAGAGAGATTGCATTTATTTCAGGAGGAAGATACTGAGGAACCATGTCAACACGTAGCAACATAATGACTTGCTCACTTTCTGGCTTTCATGCAAAACATTGTAATGATTAGGTTTCAGACACTGAAAGAGGATACTTAAGGATGAGCTATAAAATCATTCCACATCTGTGCTTGTTTTATTAGCAGAACCATTTCTGGGAAGAACAGGAAAGCAAATACTGCTCCTGCTGCTAATTCTGGATAACTCCTTTATGTCACTAACCTCTTTACCAAACACTACTACTTGTAATCCTTCCTCCATCTCCTCCTTTCTCCATTAAGTATAAATTTCTTGTCATTTCCCCCATCAGCGCTGAAGTATAATTATAACTAATGTTAATTGCATAGGTTTTACATTCCATATAAACTCAGTTATGGAGATAGTTTGTCTATGGCAGATTGACAGATGAAAAATAAAAAGACAACAAATAAAAAAAATTGATAGTTCATATACATTCTGAAACAGGCCCAGTTGGAAGAGTAAAATATACTTTTTTTTTACAGATAACCACTCAAGTTATTGCTAAAATGATCACAAGTGACGAGGATCTTGATCTGACTGGAGCTGTTCAAGTGAAACTGCTGCTCAAGACACGGCTCTTGCTAGTGCTCATCAAATCCCAGACTCCAAAGTTCTGTTCCTCACTGGATCAGCAACTGCAAGTCACTCTGCATGCATAATTTTATGCAGGTAAATTCAATGTGACTATTAAGCCTGCTCTGAATTAAGATATGCTTAGCTGATTTTCTGATAGACTTCTCATGAACTGAGGTTGCCAAAACTGCTGAGAAAACACGGGGATTCAGCACCCCTATTCATTTTGAAAACTTCAGGCTAATGACCCGAATATTTCAAATCTTTCCTTCCCTGTGAATCTGCTGTCTTCAGGAAAATATTTTCGTGTGCTACTGTTATATTTTTTATATTTCTCTCATCTCTCCTCCACAAAATAGGAAAAAAAAAAAAAGGCTGACATGATTGTTCTTGAGTCATTCTTCAGTCACTGTAAACAAGCTTGTGCTTGATTAATTAATAACACCAGTACAGGGTAATCAGGGAAATATGCTACTCCCCCTCCCCTCCTGGAAAACTGCAGCTCAGCGCCGGCTGGCTGCAAAGCCAGCTTGAACAACGACACTTTGAAGTCGATAACTCTCTGTGCTCTATTCCAGAGTAGCAAAATTAATCACGTTACTCCTAAAAGCTCTGTTGTATCTTTAAAGTCTCAGAAAACATACAGCATTATGAGAGAAACCAAGCGCTGTTTCTCTGTCTCTGCCAGCGGCTTCTCTTTCAGAGCCTTGATGAAATGAAGGTCCTGTCACAAAGAAGGGAAGGGAGCATCTGTGGCAGGATTTGCCAGCATCGTGAACAGCTGTGTGCACTCCATACTTTTCCCACTAAAACTGTGCATAACTGAAAGTGATGCAAATAACAATAAAGCTTGCATTCAAGGAGACTGTAATGTCTTTGCAGACAGATACGTTTTTCTCCCTGAGACTGATGAGAAATGGCTATAAAATACAAACCTACTTCATTTCTATTGCAAAAAAAAAAAATCAAAACCAATGCTGCCAGCTAACCATTAACTGAAAAATAATGAGGGCTAATGAAATAGCGAGAGTCCAGATCTTTCAGTGCTCAGACAGGTCTCTTAAGGGAGCTGAAAATGAATTAGCCTGAGTTTGACAGCAGAAAAAAAGGCACCCAAGACACTGGAAGGTGGGGACGAGCTGTCAGACAAGGAGTAAAGAACAGATTGACAGACAGCCTTATATGAAAAAGAGTAATTTAGGGGTTAGAGAATAACTCAGAAAAATGTTATAATAGTTAGAAATCATTACAGAAAAGTAGTGCTAAGCAGACTCTTATTCCAGCATTAGGACTATTCAATGGCCCTGTATCATCATGAAGAGGGTCAGAACAGACAATTGTAATGGTCCCTTCTGGCTTCAAAAATCTATGACTTTATTAAACCATCCCAACTATATGCTGCTGCAATTCTGTGTTCCCATGGAGCTCAGAAAGAACTCTTCCTTTTCTGTGTTGCATAAAGCTCATCCTATAGAGCTGTTTATTGCCCACTCCACCCCTTTACCAGTACACAGGTAACATGATGGTCCCGACAGCTGGGCTTGAAAAGGTCCAGCAAAGAGTCTGGAAGATGATTCTATGACCTGTGGGCTGTAAGCACTCTACCTCAAGACCCTCTGATGTTAGTCCTGCTTTGTGCAGGGGACTGGATGAGATGAGCTCCAGAGGTCCCTTCCACCTGCATTTTTCTAAATATCTCAACAAACACCTCAGTACAACAGCAGGTAAATGCAGTAAATAATTTACGTATTTCACCTGAAAGTGATATCACCCTCTGCATTTATTCAAAACTGACCCAACCCAAACAGTTAAGAACCTACAGCTGGATAAAGGCTGGTAAAGAACTGAAGGCAGACAGAGCAGCATGCCAGTCCTTTAGAAGGTGCCCCTTCCACTATCCACATTCGGAACAGATCTAAGGAACGAATCATTTACAAAATGTACCTGTAATGCCTTTGTTTTTTAAAAACAAACATGGTCAGGAGATGAAGCACCACTGTCACCTGTAGTTTAACAGCAGGTGAGTAGTTAGAAGACTTACTGGACTCAAACATTAAGCCCAGATCTCATGTCTCATAGGAAAGCAGTGATTGCTGATTGATTCCCTGACTGACAGGCTGAGAAAGCTTTGTTCCCATCCCAGAGACTGTGGCACTGTGCAGAAGGAGATGGTGCTATTCCTGGTGTTAGAGGACATGCAGGATGGGGCAGGGCCTGCTACCAGGGCCCTCAAGCACTTGGGGCAGAATCGCGCGTTTTGGTGCTTGGACCTGATCAGTTGGTACAAACAGGAGCTGGGGCCAGGGCATATGCAAAACCAGCCCTGGTTGTTTGGATGCAGAGAAGGACATTAACAAATCTATCTCACGGAAGTCTGTCACATCTAAGATATCTGTCTCTGGCCAGGGCAGCAAGAGTCCAAAAACTAGAAATGTATGAATCTGAGTCTATGCCGTATTAAAACACCAGGCAGCACCAGGCATTCTGAGTAGAGGAGGCTGTTTTGGGTGCAGGTTCATGGAAGAAGGCAAACATGTTCAAATTAACAGATCCTCACCAGCACAGAGTAGCCATTTGGGAGCAGACTGAGGCCCTGGAAGGATCAGATGAACATCTTCCAAGAAAAATCAATAGAGTACTAAACAATGTAGTGCATGCAAATTTCTTGGGTAAGACCAAAGACTAAGAAAAGCACTGCACTAAGAAGGGCAGGTCCTTCATCTTAACCTCTTGCTGTACTTTTAATTACAGAAGAAGTTTACAGTGATGTCTTTGGCTAATAATAAATATCTCTCTCACTAACAGGGCTCATTCACTGACTGTTCAGTGCCTACAAAGCACTGCATTTCAGTGATGTATACAGTATGTACCCATAAAATCCCTAACAGTCAGCTTGATTAAGAAAAGATACAGCTACACAGGGCTACTCCTTGTTTATGATACATGTCTCAGTTCAAGCCTATCTGCATCTGAGTTCCTTGGGAACAGCTGGGATCATTAGCCAAAGCTCATAAACCCTCCTGCAGCATACAGAGAGGAAAAAAGAAAACTGAGTAGGTGTAACCTTCTTTCTGAATTAGTGCCCCACATTATGACTATTTCTGTGACTCCTCTACCCACAGCAGTTTCATGCTTGTTAGAAAGGTCACACCAATAAGCTCAGCATCTTTCATTCAGATTCATAGGTCAAGATGTCTCAGCTAATTGAGAGCTCGCCTGGATAATCTGCTCGAGTACTTCATTATGATTTTGTATAAAGCTATCAGATGTTGCTCCCAAAGAAGATTATTGCATTAAAAAACCCTGAAATAAACCCCTAAGTATTCTGTTTAAGCACTTAGAAGCATGCATGAGATTGTTATTTCCAATATTTCTTGGAATTAGCTGCTACTGCCATATCCTCTACTTAGAAGGTTCCAGCCAAGAGCTAGTGGGTATCCTATCTTGGCATATGCAGTGTTTCCAATGTCCAAATGCACAAGTGGAGAGAGTTCTCATTCCTGCCATGTGTTCCAATAAACCAGCAGGGTGATTTCAGTCTTTGGTCCCTTCTCAACACGAAAACCCCAAGGACTTTTACAGAAGAAAAAGAGCAGAAGGCTGGACACACAACTTGTCCTGTCCACGCTGTATTTGCAGAAGGACAGTAAAAGCATTACAGTGATTACATGTGGTGCTGCGAGAAGCAGCAAGTTTTCTAGAAACCATTGCTTGCTGGTTCTCGCTGCAAGGCTTGCAATAATAATTTCTGGAGCCGACATTGCTGGGTTTCATCATGTGCAAAAAAAAAAAAAAAAGAAAAAAAAAGCAGGGAAAAAATGGAAAGTAAGATGGAAAAGGCTTAGTCTATCTCTGGCTTACAGAAATGGTAGAAATTTCTATGATATCTTGCCTTTCCAATCCCTGAAATTAAGGCCTGTCATCTTACCTGGCAAACACCATTACTTTTAAGAGCATAGATGTGAATGGAGCATCTGAGAGAGAGCAACATCTCTGTGCATCCAAAGTTCCTCTGAAGAAAGGATCTGGAATATGAGCCAACTCAAGCAGATAAAATGGACTGGCTCCCCCCTAAAGTGCTCTCTGCAGGGAATTTCTGCACAGAGGGTACGGAACATGCATCCCAGAGTGATTACATCCTCCCTGCTCCCCTCCTTTTGGAGCACAGCCATGCCTTGCCCTTTCCAAAGGAGTTTGCAGGATGCCAGTACAGACTTAGAACAGAATTTCAGCCGGAATAGGATGTATGGTAGACTCAAAATTTACTGCCAAAAGAAGGAAAATAATTAAAAAGCCAGGACTATTCAAAGTTATTAATTATGCCTCATGAGTACAATTACTAATTAATCACTGGAGGAGAGCAGAGTGAAAAAAAAATCAGTGTTTATCAGTCTGCAACATGTGGGTAGTTTCTTCCCTCACAATTAGAGTGGCTATGCCACTACCTGGTCTGGCATTGGATCAGCAGATCCATAGTTTGAGGTTAAAAAATGTTAGCATCTGTACTGGCATAAGCAGCTTTCCTGCCCATCCTTCACCAGCCATTCCCAACCCTGCACCATTCCCTCAGCTGCCATAGCACCGCAGGTTTTGGAGCCCTTTGATGTTATTTTTAATCCAGATCATTCCCTAATCAGATTTGTTTGCAGCCCTGCAAATAATTGCATCAGTACAACCAAAGGGGAAAAATAAGACAGTGACTAAATTGTTATTTGTGGGAGGAAAAAAAAAACAAACCAAACAAAATGTTACTATGGAACAAGCCTAGATTTATATGAGGGGATTTCTGCCCAAAGTTTTTATTAAATGCTTATGTTGGCAGTTTTGGATTGATACTAAAGAAGCTGCATTTTAACAATTGCAGGCCATTAAACTTTTAATGATTCCTGGGAAGCACATCTAGCATATCCAGTATCTCCATAGCAAAAGTATCTTGAAGTTAGGGAATACTTCTCAGAGATCTTGTTTTCCCCTTCAAAAAGACATTTGTTTTAACAGTAAGATTAAAAATCACAAACAGTGCAGCAGAAATCTTCAGTGCAGGAAAGAACCAATGCAAAATCTCAGATAAAGTCTGAAAATTGCAGTCACGTGCATCGGAGCCAAGTCCCACTTTGCTTTTACACCAGAGCCCTACTGACTAAAGCAGACTTTTTCCTGTGAGAAAAGGGGATTCCAGATCTTTGTTTAGAGTATCTATAATTAAGTTAGTAGCAAATTATATGTAATTACAGTTTTATTGTCTTTGGATGTATCTATCATTACATTTGTCCCTGGTGGACTCGTAGAGATTCCAATTTTCAGCAACCTCAGGCCCTTTCAGTGCTCCCACTGACTCTAACGATGGCAGGACTGGATTCATGTACAATTAGAGCTAACAATGGGATGGGGCCATCCTAGAAGTGGGAGCTGCATGTTTGTTCCTTGGCCAAACTCAGCAGGGAGAACCCAACATGCACATGGACAGAAAGCTCTTTTCTTAAGGATACCAGGTGCTGAAAATAATAAAAGCTCAGGCAAACAACACAGAAGAAATGCTGACCTTCAGGTGAAGGTTTTATGAAATTAAGAAGCATCACATGTGGACAGAATTAGGTTTTTACGGTGCCAGAACACTGAAATCATAGCATGATTTTAACTTTAAAAAGTTAGCCATAAAAAGTAGATATATACATATATACACACACACACACATATACATGTATGTATGCTAAAGACTTGAAATCTTGCAGAGAAAAAACCTTTTCATAAAATATTAATGTTTAATCCTGTGATTATTTCCAGTAAATAAAAATATTTGAAAAAATGTCTCCACCTGAAACAAATTCTGAAACATCATAAATAAAAATGCATTCATGGTGCTTAATGTTTTACTTTACTATAAAAAGAGGGGAAACGTTGATGAAGCAAGCTCTGATCCATGGATAAAAATACAATATTGCTAAAATAATTTTTATTTCTCTGTCAAAAGTACTTGTGGCTCTGTGCTAATTCCTACTTTCTCTGTTAAGCGAACAAAAGCACGAGTATTGTTAGAGTTTATTTCTAAATAAAGATGAGTTGCTAGAGATGCAGGATGTTCAGCTAACTACATTGCAGAAAAGAATTCAAATCATTTTAGTTTTATTGTCTTTCTTCCCCTCCTAAGGTAGCTTAGACTGCCAAAACATTTTCCAGGACAACAGTGGAATCCAAGGTGATATTTAGTTAGATCTAACTTGTCAGAGCTGGCATCTGCTTCCACTGACTTCAGTAAAACTGCTAACTAATGTGCAACTTAACATACAGAGCAAGGTGCTTGCATTGCACAAGCTCTGGAACAATATTTAGGGACAGTGAGGCTAATTTACAGCTTTTATGAAGGTTTTTTTACCAAGTGCCAGAGAACCCAAACTCGTGTCCCTCTGGGGTTTTACTGGGGAACCAGAAGCTTGAAAGCCTCAGTACCCCCAGATTCACTGCCCTAAAGACCTGGGCCCAGATAGGGTCTGCACAGTACACTTCAGACTATGCTATTTTGCAAAGGTCTCTGTTTCCTCTGAGTGAAGCCTAAAATCCTTTGTCAGTAGCATGAAAGAGTTCTTTTTGTGTGTGTGTGCATTTGCATTGTTTAATTAACTTTCTTCAATATACCTGACATTCCTCATGCTGAGATATATGGGAGGTAAATCAGTACAAGATGGCAGTTCTTTGTCTCTCCTGAAAGGCAAATGCTTCCCTCAATTAAAGTTTTTCTTCCTTGTTGGACCAATACACACAACCAAGAATTAACTTACTGCAGATGTAAACACCATTGTGCAACCACAGTGAGTCCTTTGCCCCAGTCCCAAGATTTTGGGGTTTGTCACCACCCAGGTATGAAAGCAGAAGCCGTTGTCTCTCACCATCTAATCAAGGTAATAATTACAGGCAGTGGATCTGGAGCTAAGAAGAGGAAAAAGCCTTTTCAATCACTGCCTCTGCATTTCAATCGAAGCCCCATGCTGTACAACACTGGAGAACAAGGTGTAAATCAGCTTAAGAACATAGTTCTGCATTCAATGCGTTGTGGTTTACAGCTCCCAAATGACCTTCATCTATCTTCCTTAGCTGTAGAGGTGTATAATTGAACTAAAGAGAGGCTTGAATAATGAGGTTGAGAGTGGCAGCTCCGCTGCTGTTGCTTAATAGTGTACCAGCCTCGCACTTTGTTTTCTGATATGTAACAAAATACTGTAGTGGGTCCAATTCTTCAGGGTGACACTTGGTGATAGTCCCTCTTTTAAAATAGAAAAGAGCAGGGGTTTTGCAGGAAAAAAAACCCCTATAAATCTTTGGCTGCAACTAGGCTCCCAAAAATACAATTATATGAACCATTTTCTATTCAATATCTGCCCACAAAAGCTCAGAGAGACAAATAGCAATTATCTGCTCTTCTTTCAGTCATGGAATCTATTTTTTTTAACTTTTCATCTTCTTTGTGAAAGATTCCCCTCTCAGCTCAGAGGAGTACAGTGTGACCCTTTATAGCAAGACTCCTGTACCAGGACCTTACTGGAATGAGCAGAGCTGAAGTCTCTGAGAGCAGCCTTTCAAGCGACAGGACCTTGTTTTCAG
>JAYRBT010000010.1:17665714-17720482 GCA_036023395.1 Myiotriccus ornatus | reverse complement strand
CCAAGCAGCTGTTAAAAACAAATGTTCCTCTTGTGGCATTTTTGTTGATTTCATGGACACTAAAAGACTTACTCATGCATTTACAGCACCAATTAAGCAGTCACTCTGCTAACTGCCTCCCTGTACACCAACAGTACCTCCAAGTCAGTAGAAGATCTGAGAAAGCCAGAGAGGAACCTGGAACAGGGCTCCCAGACCTTACAGGTGCAGCCCCAGAAGCAATCAGCATCCTCCATGGATCCATCCAGTTGGGAGCAGGGAGACAGAGGTGCCAACCCTTGAGCCAGTAAGCGAAGCCAGAGAACAGAAGGAAGGTTGGATGCAGCAACTAACTCCTGGAGAGGCATGTCCCCAGCCGAGGAAGAGAGTTACGACCTAGTTTTTTCACCTGCACAACTTGCGGGGTGAAACCCTACTCTTCATTCCGAAAATCACCTCTGCAAGACCCCAGGAAGCACGGGGGCAGCGTTCCCTCCAAAATCTTAATCTGTCCACCTCACCTCTCACACGTACAGGAAAAAGAGATGACGAATTGTACACTGTGCTGCCTCCAGGATTTTCACTTACTAATTATTTTACTCCCCTCCCACTTTTGTCTGTCAGTTGACAGGGCAAGTTTATTTAGGGTTGTTGGAGTGGCGTGTTTCTTTTGCGGCGTTTGCGTAGACCATGGGGGAGAAGTGCTGCCTTCAACAGCCCCATTAACTGAGCTCTAGGCAATCTGATTTCTCACAGTTTCATCAGAAGGGTGATGCAGGTGACAGCAGTGAACCAAAGAGTGTCTTGGAAAACAGCAAAACTAAGCCCTGCTGCCTGGAATAATGCCAGGAGGTAAAACTCATTATGGGCTTTTTTAATGCAGCAAAATTTCCTAGAGTGCATATACACTTGGGATATACACAGAGTCACAAGGAAAATAAACCACCATCCATTTGGATATTTCACAGGAAAATCTGCCATCTGAATTTGTACTTCAAAAATATAAAATGGATTTAATATATAAATGACCCATCTGGCTTTGTAGAAGTTACTCTTGATTGCTAAAATACACAAGTCTGACAGGAAAAAAAAAATGGACTTATCAAATTTATGTTTTTCCTGGCTCTAGTATTTTAAGTTGCCATTCTACCGCATGCTAAATGCCTCCAAGAATATTAAGCAGTCATCATGCCCACATAACTTTATTGTACCTCGTGGAAGTAGGTTAATTGGCTTCACTTTACTCATATGTTAAATTTAAAAAAAAAAAAAAATTGTTGTACCAAAGGCTGCAGGTGTATGAAACTGTACATGAAGTTGTAAGTGAAATACAGTAATATATAAATGTTTGAGAGATTAAGTAATAGTGAATTAAAACCTTTAAGAGCAGGCTGATATAGGTACTGACTTAAGAGAGTAGGTTTGCTTATTTTTAATGGATTTTTATTTGCAAGCAAATGGTGCCCAATCTAGTCCTAAGCCTTATATGAAACACAGTTCTGAGAAAACTCCCCTCTTACCGAGGCCTGGCTGAAGTAACAGTCTTGTCAAGTTGGAATTTTTCCCCTTCAGAAAGGACAGTATCTCTGTGTCAAGGTTTAAATGCATTAAAGAAAGATGAGAAAATACAGAATGGCAAGAGTTACAGCTGCCCCTTCACTCGAAGGCACGTTAACCGATGCAGCAAATGCTGGTATCTCATTTGTGACATGGGATGTGGCTTTGCCACAAATCGGAAAAAATCTCATTAGAGAGAAAGTAATAAAGGTGGTAACACGGTCCTTTGGGACTGCTGGCCTTTAAATAAGTACAAGAAACCTGTCTAGAAAGAATAAGGCAGGAAACATTTGTGACTTTTTCAATTTCACACCTCCAGTACCTGCCTACATTGGTTAAACTCAGTACTGTGCTCAGAGCCTGATGCTCTCCTTGCATTTACTCTGATGACTGACTCTCCTTTATAAGAAAGCACTACTGGATATTATTTTTCAACATGCTAACAACTGACACACCAGTACATCTGTCCAGAAATAATGGAGAAACTGTCACTTTTCCATCTAATGGCTTATGTTACTGTAAAGAAGGGCAGAGGTAAACTTTACTCACCATTCTGCTGTCAGCGCTTCCCATGTGAGTTTGCCACAAAAACCTTGACTCCAGATCACTGGAGTTACTTTGGATTGAGACCAGTTCACCTGAAGCACAGGCTGTGCCTGTGGGCTCCTCCCCATCAGCTACAGCCTGCGGAGGACTTTCGAAAAGGGAACAGGGGAAGACTTCCCATCCCTTCTTCCACCAGCACTACCACTTGTAATAATGGCCACCAGGATCAGACACTGTAAATCTTGCAGAACCATTGGTAAGTTTACGCGCACAGGGGAAGAAATACATTTGTTTTTGTGGGACTGTGCCCTGCACTCAAAAGTTAGAAAGACTTCACCTCTCCCTCACGCAGCAGGACCTCAGCAGTTTCCAGAATCCCAAGCTTTGTAGATGCTAAAGTATCATCTCTCTCTGACATGACTAAATTATCACCACAACTTTATTACATATTAAGTTTTCAGACAGACTCTTAAATGGTTTACTACAGTTCCCCTGAACTATGGAAGAAACTGAACAGTTGCAGAAGACATTATTCTTCCCTTTCCTGAAGGGCAGAAGGAGAGCATGCATGAAGAACCCGAATAAAGAAACAGGAAAACGCTTTGAACTGGCAGAACCAAGGCAGGTATTTTATTGATCTGACTTTGGTGCTCAGGAAGTCAGTGCAGATGGAGTGGGCTCAGAGGACGTGCTATATCCAGGGCAATAGGCTTTTCTGTTTGCAGCCTGGCAATAATGATCTTTACCCTCGATTATCAATACAGCACTCAGCGCTTCAGCTGTACAGGTCACCGTGGTAGGTAAGACAGGAGGGAAGGGGGGCTTGAATTCTAGCAGGCAACAGCCACTGCCCACATATAGCAATTTTGCAGCTATTGCAAGCCACAGAGAGCTGTGAAATCTCAAACAAACAGGCTCGCTCTGGCTTGTAGGTAGCTTGGTCACTGTCACAGACACACACATCTTGTTTAGCTGCACCTCACTTGAAGATTTTTCATTGTAGAAGTGGCTACCAGAGGCTTGAGAAAGCTTCACATATCTACACACACACACTTCTTGCTTGTGAGGACTTAGAAATATAGACATACAAAAGAAGCCAAGTGATCCATTTTGGCTGCAGTCAGAAACAGGAGGCCCATCTGATCACACTGCTCTGTCAAACAGCTCACCCTGCTCTGTTCTCACCTCCTGCATTGCACATCTCGCAAGGTTCTCCTGAATGACTGAGCTGCTTCTGCTCAGACACAGCCTGACTGTGGGACACAAGCAACTCCTGCCTGCTCCAGGCAGGGTCTGCCAAGGAGATGATGCCCAGTGGGCATCACTGCAGCCTCTCCTTTCCCAGTTTCCTATTAAAAAGCCCACAACTACACTTCATCTCTCCCTTCACTAAGTATTTACACCTCAAAGAAGAGCATATTACTCTTCTGGATATCTGCCTCTCAACCAGGAGAATCACCAGGATCTAAATCCAAAGCTTTCCCCTATTAGCTGAGACCATTTTCCCTTGGTGTGCAGTGATGTCCCTTTGAGAGGTGTCCTCTTCCAGGGCTGCAACCAGGCAAGGACTTACTGCTCACAGATGAGCTCCTCTCCTTTTTGAGGGTGCTCTCTCTGTGTGATAAGAGCACTTCGAACCACAGTCAAGTAGATCAAAACCTAACTGTAAGCATCCAAGATTTTAGTCAAAACCACCAAAGTCTTAACTCAGTTTACAGTGGAAAATCTTGTGACTTACTGCAAAGAGCTACTTAGGTATTAACTGCAAGGGATAATGGGGTCATCTGAAATAACTGAAACCTCCTCTTCTCTGCAAGGTCATCTGTGAACAGAGGCACTAACATTTGGCAGGCTGATCAAGCTTTGCCAAATGCTGAATGCAGGCAACTAGTCAGGCGATTGGTCTGTTTGTTTTTGTGGGATGCGGACTCTTACTTGAATAGGGAAGAAAACACAGAGGATTGTTATATCTTTCCTTAGGAATGCTTTGAAAATAAGTGCCTTTTGGTGCCTTTTGGGCCTTTCCAAAGGCAAACAAGATGCACATGAAAGGAAGTACCACAAGCGTTCTTTGATGCGAATGTTTCAGCTGGCTGCAGAGGCAGCACAAACCCCACCAAAGGCAAAGGATGCCCAGCTCTCTCCATCCCCTCTGCACACCCACCCTACAAATACACCAGTAGCTATCCAGAGGCCAGAGACACAGTTTCTCCCTTCACTCCAGCACAGCCACCTGACAGGCAGAGCCAAAACAGGCTCACGACTCACGCATGAGTAACGTGCACATGAGTGGCATCTGAACATCCCAGGATGGTGGAAAATTAGGGAAAAGGCAGATGATTAACTGACTCTGTTAAAACTATACTTTGCTGCTTACAACAGTAGATCTTGCAAGTCTTGTTAAATTGTTGTGCGGAGACTTACTGCAGAATTGCTTATTGGGAGATTACAAAAGGAAACCATAAAAATAAAAGCAGCTGAAATGGTGCTACATTGGGAAAGTCTGGCTACCAACTTGGCTCCTGAATTGTTGCTAAGGTCAGAAACTGATAGAATCTCTACAGTTTTACTTAAAATCCTTCCCTTGCTTGAAAACCCCATAGAAATAGAAAGGTCCTGAGTGCAAATTTCTCAGAGTTTCTTAACTTCTAAATAATGCTTGATTAACAAATCATCTTCCCATTTCCACAACATGCTTTCAAATCAAAACCAAGTCCATCTGATCCTCTTGGGAAGCACTACCACGTAAGCTAAAGCTGCTCTCAGCACTCGGCAGTCTCTTAAACTGTGCTATATAATTATAGAAGGGGGGGAAAATGACTTTGCATAATGCAGGTGAGAGAGTCAGATAGCTCTGTATTTCATTCTAATTATAGAAAGATGAGAGATCTGCAGAGCTTAAGCATGGACAACAGGGTCCTAATTGTGTTACGTGGCCATTAAGCTGGACTAACCCCATGCTAAAGTGACTATCTCAAGTCCCTGTTCTTCAGCCACCCTCCCTCTTTCCTCTTCCTGTAATTTGAAGACCTAAGCTATAACCATGGAGAATCCATATAGAGTTAAATACAGTTTTTAAAGAGAGAAAGGACAGAGAAAGTATTTAAATAAATATTGAGCCCAATTCTTCATTACATCTTTAAGAGACACTGATCAATGTACTATTTTTTGAATGTACAATTATAGTTCCACAGTAAAGACTTATAGAGCCCTCATAAGCATAATACTAAAATCACCCAAACACCCATAATCTTAAAAATATTTTATTTTCTTTAATGCAGCTTTTCTGCAATCAGTAAATCTTCTGTTAAGCTCAGCAATGCACTAACAGGCCCTGCTAATGATAATTTCCTCACAACCAATTTTAGGAAAGATGGTTCTCAGAAGGCAACAGTGACCTGAGTGAGCTCAGTGTAGATCAAGAGAAAGTCCACCAGAACCACTGGTATAAACTTCTAATTTATACACTGGTATAAACTAGAAGAGTAAAGGTCAAACATTATGAAAAGGTGAAAGTTATCAATTAACTCTCAGTGAGTGATTATTTGTATTACAGTAGTCCTGAGAGGCCAATGGAGCATTCCTTGTGATAAAAATCACACATTAAGAGAACTGCTGATTTGGAGAGCTCAAATGAATTTGCCATCAAGACTCTGCACTTCTAGAAAATTAAAACTGCAAGAGTTGTGCGCTTCATTTATATTTTCTGAATATTTTCTCTATTTTGAAAAAATAGAGACAGCTGCCACGTTAAGTTCTAACATGTCTGTGCTCCACCACACCCGGGCTCCCAGCAGCAAGCAAACTAGTACAGACCCCAAAATGAAGCCATTTTGCCACAGTTATTAAAGAGCTTTCCAGCTCACCTGGTGTTAACCCTGACATAGGCAGCTGCTATGAAACAGCAGAAATCCATTTGCATCTTTGATTTTTCTAAGCAATATTAAGAATAAGATAGCAATGTCATACTGTTATGAAAAACAACATAAAATATTAGCAGCAGTACGGGAATCCAAAGAGGAATGCTCCTAACAAAGAAAGAAGGCAATCTTTGTAGACTATTACCCAGATTTTTGATTCTTATCCACGCCTCTGGTTAGACATCAGCAACACTTCTGAGGCGGTGTGCAGTGTACAATACAGGAATTGAGAGTAACTGATCTGAACCGATCGTTCTCTGGGGACTAAGCAAACAATTCCATGGACTGGGCTTTCAATACTAATGATAAAAAGTGCAAACATTTTATTCAGCAGACAAGTGCGTGAAGAGGCTGCCACATACATTTGTCAATTGTTAAAATTTCTCACTTAACAGTTCTGCCTCTTTCAGGTTAATATTTTTCCAGAGCAGAGACTGAAAGAATTTAATGATCACAGTGTCCTTTAGATCTTCTGAGCAAACCAAAATTCCTGCCAGGTAATTGGCATCAGCTCCTGTTTACCAAATGCTCTTCAGCCTATAACCAATAAATGATTAACAAGGAACTTCTCAAGTCACTTTCCAGATGTTGTTTATTGAGACATCCTTGCGCTGCAATGACAAATGGGGCAGAAATGAGCAATGCGCAGCTTGGCAAGATCCTGCAGCTCAGCAGAATATCCCCAAGGCTGAATAATTTGGGTGAGCACCACTGTACAAAGGTTAAAGCTACTTTCCTTTATATAAACAGAGATTGCGTCCCAGCTGGAACTCGTTAGGTCTGAAGAACCGAACACTGGTATTTTCTCAAAACAGGTAGGAACAACCTGCCTTTAACGCAAGAGCAAAGGGTAACACTTCGGGGTAATGCTGTTTGATGTGCCTAATGCTTTATTCTCTTCGTGCTGAAGAAGAAATCTTAAGACAGCCACAAAGTTTGCTAGAATGAGCTGTGAAAAGTTACACTAATAACAAAGGGGGGAGGGAGGCTATTTTTTTCATTCTTTTGCACCTCATTATACTCCTAAAAATAACAGTGTTGCTGTAACGATAATTCCAACGCGAAGCCATTTACATGGGACAAAGCTGCTCACATACTGCACTGACGTAAGGATGACTCTCTGCTACCAGGATTTGGAGGGACCCAAGTGACCACTAAAACCAACAATATTTGGTGCAGTTAAAATGCCAAAACTCATGTCAAGGGCCGCACTGGATTACCACGTACAGTGCACGTCTGCAACTATTTATTGTGCACGCAGGGTGACAGAGCTCTACTCTCACCACTGCTGTGATGAAAATCTTGAAATCCATAAACTATTTTTTTCCCAGACTATCAAATAGGATGGGATTAAAAAAAAAAAAAGACTCCATATGTATAGATAAAATAAATTTCAGACCTGGAGTAATAAAACTATAATTGGAACTGTTCTAAGAGAAAAAAAAAAAAAAAAG
Source organism: Myiotriccus ornatus (assembly GCA_036023395.1). NCBI lineage: Eukaryota > Metazoa > Chordata > Aves > Passeriformes > Tyrannidae > Myiotriccus > Myiotriccus ornatus. The sequence goes on along the minus strand of JAYRBT010000010.1, from coordinate 17,713,026 downwards.
GTACATTTCAGTGACCAGATTTGTGGTAGCATGGCAATGAGATAAGATGTTGCAATCTACTAGCTGGTTTTGCAAAATATAAATCTCAGAAGCCCGAAATCCTACAGAAATTTGCATATTTTTCAGTGCCTTATGTTAAAATCTATAATGATTCAGGCACATTTGAATAAGAGACAAAAAGAAGGATAATAGGACCTGTCTGATTTGGGATTCAATCAAAACCTGGGACCCTCCCTTCAATTTGGTTGTGATTCACTACTCTGCATCAGACAAATAACAGGAGCAGCTCTTGAGATAATGGGTGTTTCAGCAGCCAGAAAACAGGAGAGAACAGCAACACAGCATAGCAAAAAAAGAGCCTCTTCCTTTCCCTCTCCCACACCTCAGTACTAATCCTTTCTGTATAACAGGCGACCCTTTCCATTTACTAGCTGTGGTGATCTTCCAACAACCTTTACTTTGATTTTGTCCTGTTTCAAATCCCTGTGGCCCTATAATAACAAATAAGACTTGGGGATGGAAGAGGCTGGAGTGGATGCATCACGATTTGACTCCTGTTCACTGTGGTTTCAGCCATATACTGGCAGTTCCCCACCAATTTCACTGACATTGTCTAGCCCCAGAGGACTTAGGATTTAGCTCTGCTAATCTCTGGATCCCATACAACATTAGATATTTAGGCTGTGATCTCAGGCGAGGATTTGTCCCTAGAGTCATATTAGATTACTAAGCTGCTGGGAAACCAAATAATTAGGGAAATGCATAATGAGGGTATTAGCTAGAGATGTATTCCATGCCACAAAAAACCACAACTGAAAGGCACTGTTTAAAAGGAAGAAGAATTTCCTTCAAAGTGGAAAAATGGACCTCAGTCTGCAGCATCAGCTGGAGGCAGCTGGACACAGATCTGGGCAGCGAGACCACCACTGGTGTTGGCTGGACTGCACAGCTCAGTCAGAGCCTGGTTTTCTGGGCTCCATGGGGAGATGCTGCTAAATCCTTTGCTGCCCACATTACAACTGGGTAAACTATTTACCTGCATTCATTGCCAGCTACACCACTCTGTTGCTGTACCAGCACTATCAGCTTGCACATAGACAGTGAACTTGAGGAAGTATCACCCTCTTCAAGTTTAGGTCATTCAAACACTTGTCCAGCTCCTGCCCTTCCAAGTATATACACCAAAACAAGCTAAACTTCACTCCCATGGCTGCTCTACCACCACCTGTAAATTTCTTCTCCTTCACGCTGGTCTGAAGAGGCACATACAGGGATCCTGAATCGAGGATTGGCCCTCCTTTCTCATTTCACTCCTGCACACACAGCCTGGGCAGCCATAGCCAAGCAGGTTATTTATCTGGTGACCTCTAGATGCTGGAGCTTGATAGGTGATGATTTCACTACAAAGCAGTTAATCAATAAATAGGTTCAGTTTCTTTCCAAATCGGGTACTGACACAACAACACATCGTAGAAGGGCCTGAAAGAGCTGTGTGATAATGTATTGATTATAAACAACCCAAGAGCCATTGTCAAAAGCAGCAGGCATTGTTCTTTCCAACAATCAAATCTATACTTTAACGATCTGTTTTCCCTCATTAAACACTTGAAAAGCTTTCCTAGCAGCACTTTTTACTACACAGATGTCCTATTTCATTTTGACACACACAACTTGCTCCCATCATTCTCTTCATTGTATAGTAGCTTGTTTTGTTTATTGTGAGACAGAGATGTTATGTCATATCTTCTCCTTTGTAGTGCTCATTTACAAATAGAAAAATCCATGTACACTTTTGTCTCATCTGTCTTTAGCAATGAAATGAACCAAACAAAACCTCTGAGTAGGAAAAGAAAAGTCACACCAGAAAGAAACTGGGAAAAACAGCAGAATGTGGTTGAAGAATATTTGAAATATTCTATTCTGATTTTCCTTTGAGGTTCATATGACTTACATCATTGATGGAAAGGTAATGACTGCAGACAAGCATGCAAGCAGATGTGATCCAAGCAGATCACCTTGCTTTGATGTATTCGCTTAGGTTTATTTTCAGCAATCTCACACGAAATGATGTTTCAGAAATGTTGATAAAGCAGGTTTCATTTTTTGCCTCAAGTGGGACTACTCATTTCACCCCTGAATAGCCTCATGACCTTCTGTGGGGACTTCAGTTTTACTTACTATTGCTTTGACTCTACAATGAAAAGCTATTTTCTCCGTAGAATCAGATCAGCGGGAATGAGGTTCTTGGTTCTGCCTAAGAGCATTCGGCACTAACAAAACATTCATTCAGTATCAGACAGGACACTTCTCTTTTTCACCTACAACCATTCAGTGCTGAAATTCAGGAATTATCAAAAGCAGGAAAAAATCCTTTCTCCCTGGGAGGAGCCCATGTCATGCTGGACCACGGGAAGACAGAGCTGGATCCATCTCAGCCCTCTGAACCACATGGTCATTTCCACAAGAACCAAAACTGACTTCAGTGAAAAGCTGGACTGTGAAGGGCTAAGGCAGCTACAGTAGCCAACATGGACAAGCGAGTTTGGTTGATACAGCTGCAGGATGTTTAATATAAACTTGAGCTGCTGCCACCTAATTACCCCTTGTGTATTTCTTGCTTAATGCTCTTAGGATCAAGAGCTATTCCCCAGAGCTCCTGCTGAGATGCAGCCTCCCAAACGTTTTTGAAGTATGCACATGTTGAAACTCAGTACCCACAACCCTACAGATGAAACAGGCTGAAAAAGTACTCTGTCAGCATGAGATGTTAGTGACCCTTATATCATGTTATTTTATGTGAAACAAAACAAATATGCTAATTGGGAAATGTATGTAGTGCAGTCAATAGAGTTACAATAGTTACATCAGTATAACCAAGATCATGGTCTGGTCTATTATTATTAATTATTTCCAGAGAGATTGGTTTCTGTGCATGAATACATTACCAAACACAGCTTTCTCTTTGCCCTGACGTTCTGTGCAGTGCACATCATTAGATCTGGCAGTGAACACAGATACAAACAGAAAGGCTGAATGAGAGCCTGGGAGCTTCTGGCTCTGCTACCCCTTCATCACAGAGCCACATGGAAATAGCATATCAGTCTTTGTTTATGGATTCAAAGCCTTTTCCTCCCCATATATGAAGCACAAAGACTGAATTATTTTCAGTCACTCCCACAGCTGTTTCAGAAGGGAATTAGGTAATGTTTGCAGGGATCTCTGAAAACAAAGCCCTGCATATGTGCTAAGTGCTATCTTTATTAGTTTCACAGGCAGGTCTGCAGTAGAAAAGCTCTAGTAATTTTATTGTGCATTCCTGCGCATTAACTCTTCACTCCTGGTTTTCCCTCACGGTAACAAAGCTGTTCGCGCTGCCCTTGCATGGGCTGACTTCCCTCAAATAGCTGAACAAACAAAGTGGCAGTGTTTGCCAGAGCCCTGAACCCCTCGGGTTTACAACCTCCGAGTGGGCTGGCAACGCTGCCTTGAAATGGCTCGCTTTCCACAAGCACCCCAGAGAACAGATTAAGTCAGAAGAAAGGAAAACTGAAAACCAACATCCGTTAGTGCCTTTTTTTTCTTTTTTTATTTCAAAAGTGTTTGAGAGAATGAGTGGAAGGAAGGAGTCTAAAGCTCCCAAACTACACTTTAAAGTATTTTACACAAGTGTCAAGGACCAAAGCCCAAATGTCAGCTCTTTGGGGCTTTTTTCATGAATCACTGCAAATAGAGCCTGAGACAAGAAGGGGAAGACAGTAAAAAGATGTTAGGAAAATTCTCATGAGGTTGCCCTGCTTTTCTATCTTTTCAAGATTTATAGACATGCTAGAGCACGTTTTTAAAACAGTTCTGATTTGGTGCACTATTTGCAATACTGTTCTGCTTATTATTATACTTTAGGAGTAACCCTTTCCCTTAGAATTTGCCTCAGCTCTCCTCTGTTAGGAGTTAGCTACATGGATATTTCCTATTAGCTTGTCGCTGACAGCTGGAAAGTGCTCTACCTGATGAGCTTCCCAATACCCTTTGTGTTAAATAATTATGATTGGATTCATTTTACCCTCGTACACCCCAAAACCTGGAAACACTCAATCCTGCTGCCATTCTGATGTTAAGCAGTACTCCACCCAGGAAACAGGTCCATTCAAATCAACATAAAGATGAAGTAAATCAGCACTGCTGCTGGGATTTAGCTTTCTGGGTCACAGAGAATCGAGAGCTATGCCAGGAATGAAGTCCTGCTAACAATAGAGAATTCAGGTCTCTCCACCTCAGGGAACATGGACAGCTCCTTCAGGTCTTCCAAAATGCTTCTGCAGCCTAAAATACCAAGGACAGAGAGACTTTCAGCATTCTGTCCATGGTACAGAGTCATCAGTTCAGGTGGGAGCACAGTCCAGTGTTGCCAGCTCCTGCTCTCACCACTACCTGGGGACACAGTTACTCAGACTGAGCTTCCTACTGCAAAAACAGGAGCTGATTATCCTCCAGAGCCCATCCTCAAACACTTCCAGAAGGTAAGATAAACTTCAGTGTTTGCCCACACACCATAAAAGGTGTAAAGATTTTATGCATTTAAAAAGTTGTCTTTCATCATGTTACTATTTAGAGAGGAAACTGAAAGAGAGGGAGATGGAGAGGGCGAAAGCGAACACCACACTTCAGAAATGAGGATTCCAACATCAAACTGTAAAAGGTTGGCATAAAAAGACAAAAAAAAAAAAAAAGACAAATTATCAAAAAAGCTAATCAAATTTCTGGCAGTGGGCTGGAGCTGGCTTGTAACAAGTTACAAAGGCTTCTCCTATTCAGTTAAAAATAAAATGTCTGTTACTATTTCACTTTGTATCTGCCTCATTTTGGCACATGTTGCTGGAAACTCAAACAGAACTCTGTAACCTAGATAGTAAATAATCTCCAGACTTTTCCTCAGGTCATGCAAATAATCTATGTGCAACAGAAGTCAAAGGTACTTTTGTGAGAAGAGCACTTGAAAAGATTTATTTAAACTGCACTTCCAGTTTCACATTCCTTTAAATTCTTCAAATTCAGTATTCTTTCAATAATACCAGTTAGAGTTTCACTGCTTCTTGTGATCTTATGCAGTATTATTAGCATTTAGAGAGAATGAGGAATTCTTTTTCAGTATTCATTAGTGGGCAATTATCAGTCACATCATGTGTTCATTTTAATAATCCATCTGTACAGTATCTATAGGCAGAAACACAACACTGAACACAATTGTAATAGGCTCCCTCCCTTCCTCCCCATCCTCCTTATGGTTTCCTGAGGGAGACAGTGATAACTTTGCTGTGGCATCACCTTCAGCTGTTCAAGTCTCAGACTGAGTTCACATTTGAGGAGTTTCCTTCAAGTTTTTGTTACTCATTTGCCAATGTCATCAACCACAGAGCGTAGGCACCCAGTTCAGGGTTGAGTTTCTCCTTAAAGACCTCTAACACTGCACAAGGAAAATGCCTTGCTGTAGTCTCTGGGACAGGGCTCTGCTCTGTGACTGCACAGCCGGGGAAACATCCAAGATCCTGACCAGGGCATTTCACTGCTATCGAGAAATGCCAATCACTGGGATACTTTTGATACTGAAAAATCAGTAGAATTGAAGTTCTTTTGATAAAACAACTTGTATATAAATTCTGAATTATACTTTCATAATTATAAACTACCCTCAATCTTCCAAGCCTTGCCTGTGCTTAGAAAACTGTATTGCTGTTAACTTCAAAGACAACAAGTTCAGAGAGTGAACACAAGTGTTAGGGGAGACAGCGAGTGTGGAGCATGTCATCCACTCTGCCATCTCCCTGTTCAGCTCCAAACCAGCCTATTTGGGTAGCCCCAGGGACAACCTCTGGCAGGGACTGGAAGCAGAAAACAAGTGGCCTGGAGTTCCTTGGAATTAGAGGCTCTGCACACACAGAGTATGCAGTACAGAGCTTTGAAAGAGAAACAAAAAAGAGACCAAGGCTGCAACTCTAAACTGCTTCAGCAATCCAGTGAAGCTGGACAATCAAAGAGATCAGAAAACAGAACCAGTTAATGCACAGGAGCATGGTCTTCGTCACAGCAAGAAGCCTAAGTGGAGGCTGCACTACTCAGAACCCAACTCTTCCTCTGCCTTTACTGAGCATACTCTAGCTGTGAATGACTGCAGCAGAATCTGTGGCTGAATTCCTGGCTCTCGGTGGGACCTGCATCAGCAGAGACACAGAGCTTTCATTCCCTCACTTGGACTTTTCCAGACTATCTCATCCCAGCAAAATGAAATTGCATAGCAAACAAAAGCCAGTAAAAACATTAAACAGTAATTAGTCAACAGAACCAAGGGTAGGAAACCACTTATTATGAGAATTAAGGGAATGATTCACAATGAATAATTTATCTAGCAAATTTAGTTTGGGGTTTTGCTTTTTTCCCCTGCTGGGAGAGAATTCAGTAGGAGTTTTGCTACTTGCCTTAACACTGTGCTGTGGTCCCCAGTAGTCAGCTGTTTAAACTAGCTGTGACTGAGCAAGAAGCCTATCTTATACAATGAGCCAGATTAAACTAAAATAAAGGTTCTTATGCACCTGAATTTAACCATTTACATTTATTTTCTAACACTTGCTTAGCACAGGTTTTATTTTGTCAAGGCCACATTAAACATGACACGCCAGCGCTCCTCCCTTCCCCTTCCTTCATTCAGAAAATGACTGCGAAGCTCAGCAACCTTCACGCCAAATGAAAGACTGGAACCAAAGAAGAGTCATTATGATCTGCAATATTGAACACAAGGCACAAATAACTCCCACATAATAACACTGTAGATTCCAACCCTTCCTTCATATTTCACTGCTCAAATGACAAATAAATGAACCTATCAGAGTTCCTCAGATGTATCATAAAGTGGAAATATTGCAGATAGAATAAATAAAACATTTTTCTTGTAGTTAATAGCACCAGAGTGGATAGAGTTACATTTTAATAAAAGTCTCTATTATTTGAATCAGTATTAGACTCGCTATGAGTAGTCCCACCTTTCTTTTCCACAGATAGAGTAGTTTGATCTCTCATTTCTCATATGAGGAGGCTGCAGCAGTTTGCCCTACACTCATCTTAAGGAGGACAAGACGAAAGCTCCAGCAGCATATAGCGGAGTTTCCCAACCTGTAGGACCTGAACTACACCCCATATGCAGGGCACTCCACTGCAGTTTGCATGCCAACAGAGCCCTCTGCAAGTCTCACAACCAGAGGTGTGAACTGGCACCACTGCTGCTCCTGTCACAGGACGTGGCATTCGCTGCTGACAGGGGCATGTGGTACAAAAGCTGTATGACCAGCCATATAGTGACCACAGAATTTACCCTATAAACACATGGTTGTCCTAAGAGATGAGATTACAGTGAAAGAAAATGATTAAGATTCCCTTTGCAGGTATTGGCAACTCCCGTGTAAGTATAGACAAAAAAATCCCTTACATATACAAATTTTTTAGTAATCACGACTGCTCTTTAGTAAGCACTCCCTTTTGACTGGCATGTCTGAAAGGCACATCAGCTTTCATATATGCTAAGCAGTCCTTATCCTGATTAGACCTTTTTTCTTTTTCTATTCATAGATCAGATAACATCAAAAATACCTGCACACAAACTGAAAAGGCGTTTGAAGGTTTAGCCCTGCTCGTCCTCCTCCAAAGGTGATAAACTGTAATACAGCATTTCATTAGGAGGCTCAGTGCGTCTTCCCATATCAACAAAATGTTTCTGAAGAAGTAGAAGTGTACAGCTTTTATATATTCTCACCTTATTTCTACAGAGATTTACTTCAGGTCAAAGCATGCCTGCTCTGAAGTCCTCGACCCACGGTGTATAATTTGCAACGGTGTCTGTATGTCAGTGCTCCAATGCCACAGGGCACAAATGTATGGTTTGGCCAGAAAAACTCAGCAAAATAAATTATTCCCCAGCAACGCTTACAAAGGTAAACACAGAGCAACAAACACTGGAGTCTCCCCCAGCAGAAGGTCAGGCTAGAGTGTCCTCTGCACACACGAGGCTTGATGAGCTTTAAATAACAGATACAGGCAGTAATTCTGCAGTTACAGACCTGATGCATGTGGCTTCTAAGTTTTTTTTCTTTCAGACCTAGAGGGACCTCTTTTTCATTCCCAGGAAAGGCCTGGCTAAAATGCAAAAAAACACAGCTGCACGTGAGCCCAGCAGTCTAGGTCAGACCTGTGGGAAAGAATGTCATTTTCTACTTAGAATGAAGTTTAAGATAACATATTGCTTTTGATTTGCTCAGAAACAGAGCATCTTTTACCTTCTGAAATGGCACATGCGGACTTTGGACCTTTCTCTAAAGTGAATGTTGTTAAAGGCAGAGCAGAATTGTTGTCAGACCCTGTATCCATCATGAGATGTGACAAAGAAGGATTACAAAAGACACCCCCTAACTTTGCCTGAGCTTATAAAATCCGCTTGGAAAATGCTGGGAGAAGAGCAAAAGGGAAAGAGAGCTGTAGACACTCTTTTCAAAGAAAGCAGTCACTGCAGATTCATCGGGAGCACAAGGATCATTGTTTGGAGAGCAGAGAAAGGGTAACCATTGCAGAGGAAGGGAGATTTGCACTGCACTAATTCACTTAGAGAGGGAGCCTGAGATCACAGGGAGCCGAGCTGCAAGGCACTGAGCACTATCTCCACACACGTGCCTGGCAAGCTGCTTCTAACTGCAGTGTGCCCAGTGCTCCTTGTCAGCTGGATAAATCAGAGGAAAAAAAAGAGTACCAACAATGCCCTTTGATTCACCGATCTACTGACATGCCAGGCATGGTTTATGCCAGATGAACGTCAATGCCTTTACTACAGTGGTAGAATATTTGCAGCCTGGGTTGATTAATTTAAAACAAGCATGTACAGCATGATGCTTTTGTGGAGACAAAGCAAAATAGTGAGGTGATATTGTCTGCACCCTCCTCTTTATAGTAAAAAGCCTTGTTTAAACTTGTGTTTTAGCAGGAAGACTGATGACACGTATTGGTTATCCAACAATTAAACAGGGCAAGCGAGGCCCCTGTCATAAGAATAATACCGTTACTTCGAACAAGAAAGCTGATTATTTAATTTCCAATGCTTCTTTCAAAGCACTGAATGATTAATAAAAATCCTTTAGAATCAATGCAAGAAAATGATACTCATGAGACTTGGGGTTTTTTTCCTCCTGTTCTGTGACAGGATTCCTTTTAAGCTCTGGGAAAGAGAAGTTTCTTATTCCCTTTGTGCCTCCAATTCTTGTAAAACATAAATCAACCCTTGGCACAACCCTCAATACAATTAACATTAGATACAAAAATAAAAAATGCTAATGCTTTGAGGCAGTTCTTCAGCATGTTAATCACGGCTATTTCCCCCACTGCCTTCTGGAGACAAACATAGAGTTTATCAGTGCCCTGAGAATTAGATTTGTGCCCACGCTCACAGCAGCACGATCGCTGCCTTGCATTTTAGCTGCCTGCCAAATCATAGCCACTTTCTATTCTTCTATCTTGTTTTATTGTCGTGGCTGGTTGTTTTTTTTTTGGTTTGGGCTTTGTTGCCTCTCCGTGTTTGCCGACCGCACACCAGCTTGCTGTCTGGGATCTCCTTGTTTGATTTAAGCATCTGTTGCTATTCAGAAGGGGGCCGAGGAACAACACATGGCTGACAGGGCTCCTCCTCCAGGTAGCGGCTCCCCAGGAGCCCAGAGTGCATGTGTCAGATAAGGGAGGAGCACAGGAGGCAGCCACTGCCCCAGGCTCCACGCGAGGGGCTGAGACCCACCGGATGGACACAGGGGGAGAGGAGGGGGGACGAAGAACCCGGAGTGCGGGTGTCTGTTCTTGGCCTCACCAGCAGGATGCTGGGAGACAAAGGGATTCTTTCCACCAGATTAAATTTGCAGATTTCCTACCTTGCCCGGCTGGCATTGTAATTCAAACTCTGCGCCACTGAAAGTTAATGATTTACCGCTCCTCACAACCCACACAAACTGACACCAGAGATTTGTGAGCAATTAATTGATAGTGCATTACAATCTGAGATAAGTAATAAGCACTTTTACTCACAAAGCTGCCAGCATGCGTTGCATAGCTTCCTGATTTGGCCCAATCAGTGAAATATGCACTGAACTGCATCTGTAATAGCGTTATTCACCATCTAATTATCATTATTTGCATTTATGATAGGTTAAATGCAATGAATGGGATCAGACACACAGGAAGCACTCAGCACTGGGGATACAGAAACAGTAAAAGAGAGATCTCCCTTTTGGAATGTGACACTGCCAAACAGAAAAGGTCCAAAATTTGGCCTTAAATATAAACAATAAGGCCAGAAAACAAAGCAATAAACCAAGGAATTCAATGCATTGGGGTGTTATCATGCCTCTGGCTTGAATCAAGAGATACAGATGGAAAAAACAAAATCCAAGCAAGCAAATGGAACAACAGCCTAGATCCTAACATGCCACCCTTGCCAAGCAGTTCCCACCCACCCTCACCCAGTACAAAACATTGCTCTCCAGTCCCTGTGCAGTTCTCCCGTAAAAATTCAGGAACAAGTACTACAAACTCCATAAGCCAGCACACTTATCATAAAACTAAAGCCCTTCTTAACTATTAGAGCAGTTAGAAAATTATAAAACCTGCAGCTTTGGGAATCCCCTCTCTAGGCCTGAAGGCTTGGCTGAGCAGTAGAGGAACAATGACGAGCCTACAGTTAGAGCAAGCAAGAGGGTGTCAAACGTGTTCCAATCGTTGCACATATCCTGTATCAAGCAATTTTAAAGAAAATACATAGAAGCAGGGACCAGCATGCTCTCTGCCAGAGGACAATCTCAAATCACTAGAGCACAGAGCAATTACCATCCCTTGCCTAACCCTGCGCTTCACAAATTGTCTCCTGCGCACTTTAGCTCAGGGCACTCAGGCTGAGGGTGCAGACAAGCTGGGCTTCCTGGGCTCCTGGCCCCCCACGACCCACATCAGGAAACCTGCTGAAATGCACCTCAGCTGCCTCACTGCACACAGGACACGTGAAGGGATGGATTTCATCCCCAGGGATGGATTTCCTCTCCACATATGTCCTGCAAGGAGCAGGACTGTGAGGGACAGTCCTGTGAGGAGCCCAGCTGAGGCACAGCACAGAGTCATCCACAGGCACAGCGCTGTTGCCCTGGGCTGGACCAGAAAAACACACACAAAGTCCTGAAAGTGAAACGTGACATTTTCACTTTCCCTACCAAAAAGAGAGAAACATTCATTTTCCCCATCCTAGATTTCTAGCCACTCAGCTGTTGGGCAAAACGTCCATTATACCAACATGAGTCTTCAAGAAAGACAAGGAGTGAGCCCGAGAATTTTCTGCAAGAAAAGGTTATGGCAATTTCCTTCAGGGGCCATAAATCCCAAGTAGAGAGAGGCACCTCCTGGCAGCACTGAGAAAAGCACCTGTGTGTCCTGCCTCTCAAGAGCCCAATGCACCCTCTCTCATATATTTATTTGGGGTTAGGAATCACTCTGACCCCATGAAATCCATCCTAAAACACGCAGAGCCTCCTCCTTACTTCTTGACTCAGAGCTGTGAAGTCCATTACTAGGCTGGGCTGCCTAATCATCAGTGGCTCCCATCCTGGAGTCTCAAACCTAACCTCTCTGCTTCAGTTTCCAAGCAGAAAATAGGAGTGTGTCCATTGCCATCTCTGAGAGACTTTGTGACACATATATGCATGCAAAGACTATTGGTCATGCAGATACAGTCCCAAGGGACTGATGACACATTTTAATAGAACACAGAAAGTCTTCTGCCCCAAACCTGCAGAAAGCCTGGCAAACTGGCAGTTGCATCAACTGGCTGAAATTGTTATGGAAAGTTCACGTTTCCACAAGAGATGTCAAATAGGCAGGTAAGCAATGTTACACCACACAGTGAGGATGCAACAGCATCTCTCACCCAGCAGTGCTGAGACAAACAAGCCAGTCTGTGAGGCTGACCCCAGCGCACGGCAAGCAAGCCCCTGGAACAAATTGCTTTTCTGATCATCTCACATTTAAAAGTTTACTAAATCAAGAAGGGTTACTAGGACAGGGCCACAACACCTGAAAACAGACAGCTTTTCATTTCCAGCTAGAGTCACAGCAATCTTCATGGTGCTGATGCATCAATTATGCAGTTTCATACTAATCTGCTTTGCGGGAATTCTACACCAATCTGTGTGTGCAAACTGAGAAAAATAAATGTCTTTAAATATTCTCTCACCACAGACTCTGCTTTGGTGGTCAAACCTGCTGTGGAGCTGTAAAGAAACCAGTGGTAAATACTACAGCAGTACAAATTCATCCAGGGTACAGCCTTGAGCCTCCTTCAGCTCCAGCCAGTGATCACAGCCAATGATTTTGCTCTGGCAACACCAAGCCATGTTTTTCAACAGATAATCAGGTTCAAGGAGTTTTCCTGTGGATTTGGAGGCCAGGAAGCTGGACTACACTTGACAAGCAGGGAAGAAACTATCATTACATGTTTTCAGAGAGCAAAGTTTACCAGTTATTATTAAAGAACATGTATTAACTAATTTTGCATTTTTACTTACAAACTCAGCAAGAAAAAAAATCCAAGACCTAAACCAAAATACTTAATTTATTCCACTCTAGTTAGTATAGACTCTTTCAGATATATAATCAGTTGGTAAATTCTCTTTTAATCTTCACACCAAATTCCATTCCTCCCAGTAGCAGATAGCAGGAAAAACTACAGAGGGGGTCTTAAGTATCCTACCAGGCCCTTAAAGAGATCATAACAAGAGAACAGCTACAGTTCACAGAATTAGCCACACATGTGCTAGTGGCAGTGCCTCGTGGTGATGGACATCCTTCTTGTGCCAAGGTTCAAACACTTCTGCTGCACAGGCTGGGACATACCAATAAACAGAATTTCCGTAAAATCTGCAAGTTTTTTTGCTACCTGCAGGACCTCCTTTGACTTAGATATTTCTCTCTCACAGCTAACGATGATGTGACTTTATAAATCTGAGGTTGTCCACGCATCCAAATGTTTCCCCTTTGACTGGACTGCACCACACCGGTACGTATGTGAAGTGCTGTTGGTACCAGGGAGATGCAGCTGCTGTCCCTTGGCGTGTTTACAATACTCTCAGTTCGTGGAATTAGTGGGCCAACCTCTGAGGCAGGAAAGCCCAAGCTAAATGAACTCTGTCATGGTTTTCAGCATGTTAATTATTACACTTTCGGAGATAATCATGCACACATTGCAGTGTGCTTCTGTGCCAAAGCAGACACTCTCTCTCACATGAAAATGCTCATGGAGTCCAAGGCAGTGGGCTCTCTGCTTCTCTTTTGGAAGGAAATTTATATTCCTCCAGTGTGGATGTTCCCCTTGGCTTCCCTGAAATCCCTGTCTAACAAGAAGCCAAAGGGAAAAAGAAAGAAATGTCATAATTCTTTTTCCTTTTTTTTTTTTTTGTTACACAAGAAGCCAGCTCTCCAGGATTACAGACTAGCTTTCAGCTCTATAATGAATTATTTATCCTAGAAAAACAAAAATGCTTTATTTAAGATGACAGAGAGCCTGTAAGTTTGCTTCTTATATATGCATTGACTAATTAGATTAATTAAGCATGCATACACTTCTGAACAATCAGGCAGGTGGCAAATCACATTTAAGATGACTTATAATATTCATTCTATCATCCTCACACTTGACAAATGACAGCCATTCCATCATGAAACCGGGGCAGAAAATAGCCTATTATTTGCAATGTATAGTACCATTATTTTCACATTTTATTTACTTCTTTAAAGAAACTGCAAGAGAAATAAACAGCTTCCAGCAGCTAATCCTCTTTCATATGAGACCCCAGAAATATAATTCACTGTACTGCGTTAAAACAACAAAACCTGGTAAAGCTATTAACACCATGACTGAAACTGAAATTTGTGAGATAAAGGAACTCTGATACAAGGCTGAAAAACTGCGCTGAAGCTCTTGGACAAAGTTGTGTGAAAGTTCGCTATTTCAGCCTGTGGAGGTTCACACAGCCTTTCATTTTCTCTTCGAGCAATAAAACAAAGGATGGGAATAGCTGGAGATTTCTTTACTGGATCTGCAGCTTTGGTGCTTTAGACAGCTGTGGGGGCCCCCAGGATGCTGCAGCCTGGAGTGGCAGCCAGCCTGGAGAGGAGAAATTGCAGGCCACTGCACCAGCACTGAACTCTGTGCGGTGATCCAAGCCCTGGGAGATGCAAGCCCCGTGCCAGGAGGGGATGGATGGGGCAGAGGCTGCACGGGCAGCAGTAGCTCTCGGTGCTGTCCCTGGGAGCCTCCTTGTCTGCACTCGGGGACTGCCACCCACGGCCAAGTCTCAGAGATATTCCAGGCCCCCACGTGCACCAGCCATCAGCCAAGTGACAGAGCTCATCTCCACCTTCAGCCAGCCCGAACCCTCAGCCATATCACCAGCAACAGGGCCCTCGGCAGAAACCAGAGCAGTGGTACCAGAGCACAAAGGCAGCGTAAACTCAGCAAGAACAGGAGTATAATCAACACTTCAGCCGGTTATTTCCACAAAACCAAGGCAGGCGCCTAAAAAAAACCCAAAACAGCCAAATCTGAATGGAAAGGATTTAACAGAGTCTTTCCTCATCTTTATGAAATCAAATGCTGAGGCTTTCACTATGAGTTAATGACTGGTTTGCACTACTCCTTTCTTTGTGCGCACTGTCACTAATCAGGAGCAGCGAGCTACCTCAAAGCCTCATTACTAGCCAACAAAAAAAGCCAATGAATCCTCAAACAGAAGTTTTGCTGCTGTGGCATATTGCCATTTAGCTGGAGGGAGGCAGGAGAAAGCAAGTCAGCAGTGACATATTCTGTGCATCCAGCTGGGAGAAAAAGAAAACCCAAGTATAATACCGCATCTTATCGGAAGTAGTTAATCTGACATAACTTACTTAACAAAAATTACAGTCTATTAAAAAGGCATGTAAGCAATGCAGCTGAAAACAAGTCTACACAGGAATCAGCTAGCATAATTACGGCTGGCTAAAAAATAGCAGAGACTGAAGAAAACTGTGCATAATTTACCAGCTGACAAATGTTAGTGACAAATAGAAGAAAACAGGTCCTTGACAAAGAAGAAATAATAGCTGCTCACTTTGTAGTTTCACTTCAGAACTCAAATATTTTTATCGCGGGAAAAGAAATAAATAATAAAAAAAACCCATCTTGCATCTCTGCAAAACTGACAGATCAGCACAAAATGGGGTCTCCGTGCGAGGGGTTAGAACTGGCTTTGGTTTGGTGCTGGTTACACACAGGTTGCATGTGAAGAAAATACATTTGCGCCTGCAGTCTTGCAAGATTAGTATTTTTCTCCCCCTGCTAACAAGATAATCACATGGGCTGTGTAACATTAGGCATATGAGCCATCCTTCTGGAGCCACACTTTAAATTCAGGACACACTGAGCGACTTTGCTGAGCTGGAGCCACGGGGAATGCCACAGGGATTGTGCTGTATGTTTTCTGCAGACTGATAAGAGGACTGTGAGGATATAAGCACTATATCCTGCTACTCGCAAATATCTCCTGTTACTGTGTGGAAAAAGAGTCGTTGTTTTCAGGTGTTATGTTTTTGTTGCTTAGTTTCAGGATAATTTCATATATTGGAATCACAACAGGGCAATTCTCACACAGCAGCCTTAGGCGAGCAGTTCTAGGATGGCCTGCCTAGAGGTTGAAGGTCCTGTGCTCCTTATTAAACTCTTTTTTTTCCCCCCTCACATTAAATGTAGCCAACATTATTCACTGTAATGATGTAGCTGCCACATGAAAATTAATCCTGGATGGGGATCGAGGCCATCCATTTGCAAAAGGAAAAGCTGTACTGCAGCAGAAGCTACTTGGGCACAAGGCACGGTACGAGACATGGGGTGGCACAGGGGCATCAACACAAGAGAGCAACTGATTTTATGGTATTGAAAACAGGCAGAGCTATCTTGGGAAGGAAACATGCTAAAATCCAATCTCAGGCCAGGATTGAATAGCAGCTTGAGTTTTAAAGGTGTAGTGGTGCCTAATAAGCAGCTAGTAGGATTTCTTGCATCATTAGGTCTCCAAACAGCATGGCCTAAGGAAGCAAATATACCGATTATGCTCTTGAATGTTGTCCATGTGCTCCACTCTGGAATGCCTCCATAAGCTGACTGTCACCTAGATGAACACATGCTTAGGGTAAATTTCCATTATGTTTTCAAATCACTTGCATCCACCAAATGATTATACTTTTTTTTTTTAAAAGAGGGGGCTGGGAGGGGAACTGCACCATTGTCTAGATGTCAGTGATTAAGATCTAATTACTAGAACTTAATTTGCTATCTGAAAAAAAAGAACCTAGTATGACAAGTAATTATTTTACACACTCACATATTCACATGGTCTTTCAGCAGGCCAATTTTCCATAGCAGAAAGTGATTATTAACAGTATCCAAACCTGTTACACATCATTAGGATTCTTTCAAAAGTGCCTTATTTGGCACCTAAATGCACAGTTCTGTTTATAGGAGACATATTTTCAGGTAAGAGAAATATCAATTAGAAAAGCAAGGGGCAAAGGAAATAAGACTAAAAGCAATATGAACCAAGCAGAAAGTCTGGAAATCAGAAGTAATCAGAACAGTCTTTTATGATATGTAATTTTTTAGGGAACCAAAAACTATTAATGAAGGAGGGGAATAAAATAAAATAAAAATAGGTGAAAAATGGTCCGGATTAGGCACAAAGGGCAGCACTCCACAGAGAGAAAGAGAGACAAGGGCTGCATGCATGGTGGACAACACCCAACCCAGGATTCAAGCACAGTTGTGTCTACCCAAGCCCCCAGAAAGGTAAACCAGCTCACAGCCAGCTGCTTGCACTCAGCCTTCCACCTCACATAGCAGGGCTGGGATGGTGTGGGTTAAATCACTCGGCCTCATTCTTCAGAAAATTCACACCATTTCACTCTACTAAACCAGAGGTTACAGGGAGCTCTGGGGATTCCCAGGGGTACTTCAGGCATCAGGAAAGAAGCACATTGTCCAGCGTGATTTTACAGCGTGATTCCTGCCTACCATGGCTGAAGAACTGACCTGCTCTTTGCTTTATATTTTCAAGAAAACATAACACTGTATTATTTATCACCAAAAGGTATTGTGGAGGAATGAAATAACTGGTGACCAGAAGATTTGCCTTGAATAAATGCTCCTCATGCACTGATTTGCGAAGCAAAGAATGGGAGAAGTGAGCATGGGAGGAGGAAGCCCTAGATAGCTGTAACCATCTGTCTTGCCTTACTGTTCTCATCTTGCATCTTCACCATCTTCACCAAATACTGCAAAGTGTGTTTTGACAACTCTGATAAACATAAGGAACGAAATACAAGCATTACAATTATGTGTCACCGTAACATGTAAAACAATATGTATGTAATAATCTTAGCAATTTTGCTTCGTGTCCTCTAGGTTTCAAATGTTGTTTCTCTGACTTCCCTGACTCCAGCATGAGCACTGCAGGTTTCACTGGTTAGGGTTTTTTTTAATTCCTCTCCAGCTCTCCTTTAGAGGTCAGCCTCAAGTAATAGCTTCTGCATTTTAGCTGTCAGCAGTATTTCCTCTTCTTTTCTCCTGCTGCTCAGGTCAATCATCTTTTCCCACTGAGGCTGGAAAACCTGCCTGCTCCTTTGCTTTCTAATTATAATCTCCAATTCATCTTCCTTCACTTTCATTCAATTTTTGAACCACGTTTGTCTTTTTCATTCTCTCTCTGCACCTGAATATACTTTTTCCTCTGTTTCAAGGTTTTTTTACAGTTAACCATGGTGAAAATATAACCAGTAACTAGCATTTAGTTCAATTCACTAGATCCTTGTCCCTTCCTAAGTGTCACCCTGCAGTTTAAGCACACACAGCTGCCCAATTATTATGTGGAGAGAGCTGCTAGAAATTTCAGCCTTTAGCAGAGGACCACATGTGTTGTGCCTTCTAAGTCTCACTCCTTGTTTTCTAGCCTCCTAAAGCAACCACAGGTCCCACTTCCAAGACCTCACTCATGCCCATATTGAGTGCCCAGAGGAGAGCCTGCCATTCCTGTCAGGAATGCTACCTGCCTCCACTGAGGAGCTGCCAAAAAAAAAAAAAACCAGAGCAGAAGCCAGAGAAACCACATGATGGTGCACCCAGCAGGCTATACTGGGTCCTACAAGCCCAGGAGACGTCATATCTTTTGATCACTGACAGTGTTATAAGCAGTTTTTCAAGTGAGATTTAAAAAGAAAGAAGATTCAAGAAACTTCAGTAGACTGCAGCTATCCATGCCCACAGATTTAATGGTCTGATTTTTTAATAACTTTATCACTGTAGATGTGTATTAAAGCTTTTCTGGGTATATACATTTCCATCTCATGAAGCAAATTAGTCCTGGGAATTTCAAGTAGACAAATAATTCTTTTTAATCCCTGTCTTTTCAAGTTCTCATTAGTTTTTATAAATAGCACAACCAAAACATTGGTGTTATTTAAGAGAATTTAATCTCTGAGTAGTTCTCAAAGATGTGTTACATATAATTGACTTGATGCATCGCATTCAGAGCTTTCCAATATTATCAGCAGGCTGGCCAGAGAACATTTACTAGAAGGACCCTCTCAAAACCACCCCTTTGGCTGTCAGGTCAGGATGAATGCCAGGTTTTCTCGGACTGTCACAAAACGCTTCAAAATCTTGTCAGCAGTCAGTTTTCAAGTATCTGGGTCAATTCAGACAGTGTGTGAAGGAGCTGTATTTTTAACATGAAAACTCTGCTTCCGAGGGTTTTGTGGGAAGGAAGATGGCTTTCAGGATCATAGATCTAGCCTGGGTACCCGTCACGACACGAAGCAGAATTTCCATCACTTCCATTTACCACCCCCACAGTACCCACCACAGGACATGCATCTTCTCCAGAGCACTGGCAAGAAACAGCCTCTCTGCACAGTGGTGCTGCTGCTCTTCCTGATCAGCCTGAACAACTTGGTCCCAGCCAGCCCAGGAGGAAAGGGAAGTGACAGCCCTTGCTTGAGAGGACAGTCAAGAAACACCAAGTCTCTCTACTCAGAGCTGTCTTGCTGGAGCTGTACCAAGCCAGAATTCACTCTTTAGTCTGTTGGGGCTGCTTTTTCCCCTCCTGACCATTAAAGCTAATATAAAGACTCTTATTAGACCTTCGGAGCCAACACGTCCAGCGGTCTCAGTCTTATGACAAGTACAAGATGCATTAGTGTGTCTACACGGATTTAAAGCAAAGAGGTCTCGTGACTGTCAAGAATCAGGAAACCCAGCCACAAGGGTTTCTTTAACCCTTTTTATTAAAACCCAAATTCTTTCCATGCTGCATTTTTCCAGTAAAGCAAGCAGAATACTGCCACAAAATGTGGCCATAAAACAGAAAAGAGTGAAAACAAAGGACACTTATCTTGTGGGTTCCCTTTCTGGGCTACAATTTTGCACAAAGTCAAGTTCTCATTAACACTCAAAAATATTTTCAGTAACACCAGCTCACACTGAGTGAGGAGAAAGCAGAACTCACTCAGACAATGGTATTCACGAAATACATGTAACTAGACCCACAAATAAACAGGGAGTAGAAACTTCCAACAAAGAACAACATTCCTTGGGTAAGGCCTGGAAAGAAAAAAAAGAAAGTAGGGGATGCCAAAGACCAGAAACTCTAGAGAAAGCCCTGGAACACACATTTAAGTGAAGACTGGTGCACTGTATGGGAACAGTGAAATGAAACATCACACAAAGATAATGATCCTAGTCCCAGTCAAGCCAGCAGAATCACAGAATGGTTTTGGTTGAAAGGCACCTTAAAGATCATCTAATTCCAAGCTCCATGCCATGGGCAGGGACACCTTTCACAAGACCAGGTTGCTCAGAGCTCCATCCAGCCTGGCCTGTATTCCTGATTATTTCAGTGGGAATATGTTTCCACCCAAATTCTAATGGTTTCCCACATGCTGCAAAGGAATACACACGTAAATCTAAAGAGTGTATTTTTGCCTGCCATCTTTCAATTGTATCTTAGTTAATCAAAAACTTGGAACAGTTTCCTCTTCATAGAACAGAAAAATAAGTATCAAAATACATGATAAACAGGCCACCACAAGTCACAGAAAAGAAGCAAAAAACAAGTCCAAGTCAGTGTCCAGAAGATCTGATCACATAGCAAAGAAAATGGAGAAAACCACATCAAATCTCTGCTGAGTTTTTCTAGTAGGTTAATTCTGAATGATAACAGAGTTTCAAAATTAGGCTATGCAGGCAGGTGTAATCATTACAAAGACTGATAGACTGTAATGCACCAGTGTCCAAACCTTAATTTAAATCTCTGGTAGAATTCATATTAAGAGACATATTAGCTGAATTCTGCTACACTGCTGTGAACTTTCCATTATATAAAGTAGTCTAGAAAATATTTTCCAGTAGACTGTTTGCTGCCTTAATTATACAGTGTGATATATAATCTATCATTTGTAGCTCATTCTCTCCTTGGCAATTTTTCAGCAGTAAAATATTAAACCTCTTGTGTGTTTTCAAGTCAATAAATAGCTCAAAAATAAAATGAAAAAAAAAAATCTTTTACTATAAAGACCTATTTCTCCTCTTTTGTTTATGTTTCTTAAAAAGGAAGCTTTTTAGTCTGATAGATATTAAATAAGAACCAAAATCAACAGTTTTAAGCCTACCAAACCTAGAAGAGAATGTTCTCACAGATCATAAAATATGGGTTTGGGGGTTTGTGCTTAGAGCTTAAATTGTTTGGGTTCAAAGGACAGTGAATTCATTAAAGAAGCTACTAATAAAAGTCATTGAGGCCTTTTATTTAGTTTTTAATATAAAAATTATTTGACATTTGCATTACAAGCTCTGCCCTCCCTAAGGGAACAGTCATTTCTCCGTACATGGAGTGTGCTCTCCAGAACACAGAAAGGTTACTGTAAGGTGATCAATCATTCCAGCCACCCAGCAGCCTTGTAAACAGCGAGAAAAACTGCTCGCTCCAGGTTCCCTTGCAGCTGCTTTTCGATTTGTCCAGTGCATAAATACACATGTATAATCAGTGCTGTAATTAAATTCCCACCCTCTAATACTACTGTAATTCCTGGCAGATTAATTCCTAAAGCACTGCACCTGGAAAGAGTACAAGATGATATCGACAGCTCAGTACTTTTTAGGGCCATCAGAAAAACCTCCTTCAATCATAACAGACCGCTCGTGCCACGGTGATGTCTGGTTAGTGTGGCTCCATTACAGCTGCCAGGAGTTTACAGTCAGTTTTATTTCACATAAATGCAAGGGCTGATCAGAATAAAATTTCAACATTGATAGCATTAATAAGAGTATTGAAACAGGAAACACACTAAACCATGACTCCCACCACCCAGGCTGCTGCTGCAGCCCCGCTCCCCGGTAATTCAGGAGGCCACGAAGGAGGGAGAGGGAGGGAAGGCAGAGGCCGGGTGCTCCATGCCATATGAAAAGCTTGCAGAAACTGCAGTTCACCCTGATTTTCAGGCAGTTTCTCAGTCGGCAGTTCACGGTCCTGGCTCTGCTTGACTTCAGCAGGGCTCTGTCAGGACGCGCCTCTCAGAAATGTCAGGGCTGCCTGCCAGTGTCAGGTTTTGCAGAAGCGAGCACAATTTGCTATCACGCTATCACTGCAAGGACAGAAAAGCCTCCTCCTTACAGTAATGTTTTTGTGAACGTGACTGTATACACAGAACATAATTACTTGAGAAAAAAATATTTGTGATACTCTTCTGGGGTGTCGGACTAAAGAAAAGTAAAATCAAGAAGCATTTTTTTATCGTAGAAGCAGTTGTTTTTGTTTAAGAAAAAGCTTATTTTAAAATCCCAGGAGGAAAACTCCTCAAAGGCTTTTCAGTCACAGATCTCAAAGTACCCAATAAAAAGAAAAATCACAATTCTTCCTTTTACAGGTAAGTCAAGAGGTGTAATGGACTTAGCAAGATTAAACATAGAAATGGAGGTGAGCTGGGAATAGAGAACCCATTTCCCAACCTGGCAAAATGGTTTCCCAAAACACACAAGCCTTAGAATTAGAATCTATCCATCTATCTATCTGTACACACAGCAAACCCTTAGGCCTGTGTAAAGCTATACAAATTCCATGCCTTCTCACGTCTTTTAGAGCCTACCCATAAGTGACAACATTTATGGGCCAATCTCAGCAGGTGAAACACATATGCTGAACCCAGCCATTTCTGACAGCTTTAGTAACTGCATTCCAATTTCACAGGGTGTGAACAATTTGAAAGAACTGGGGACTCTCCTCATGTTACATGAATTATTTACCACAGCAGGGCCACAGACTCAGTTCTTGAAGAGAAACTTCAACTTCTTTAGGTCACTGTCCTTAAATTACTTTCCAAAAAAAGAGAAAAAAAATAAATAAAGGTAAAAAACCCACCAAACCAAAACCATCCACAAGAATCAACAGAAAACCCAGAAAACTTAGACTATTTATACGAGTTTATTTTACTAAAACTCCTAATAATGCCAATGGGGCCATTGTTAAAATACTGTAGGTTTTCCAAAAAGTTGCAGAGATCCCTGGACTCAATCCAGCTGCAGGATGCACCTGCATCTCTAGGCATTAGTAGGGCAATAAAGCCCCCAGTTACCAAAGATACACAATATATGGGAGCAGGAAAAAGCATGCAGTGGTTCAGAGCTTCACAAACAGAATTTCCTCTCTCTCTCCTTCCTACACTGAGCTCACCTTTCTCATTCAACTCACAAGCTGCCTCCTCAGCTGAAGAAATCAAAGAGCAGCGCAACCGTGGGGAATCTCCACTGGGAGATTCGGAAAAGCACCCTGCGAAACAGAAAAACCTGTGTCTGTGCTCTTTGCTCCTTTTCGTACAACTACCCCTCCCCACACACATACACAGATATTTTTAATCTAGCACTGCCACAAGCGTTATTTGAGGAAGTGCCTTTGAAGCAAACCAAGCCATACATCTAGACAGCAGAAGTGGGGAAAGTGGGTGCCCAGAGACGCAGGAGCAAAGCAGGCCAGCTCTGTGTCCTTGTGGCATCCTCTGCAATGCGCTGGAAGTGTCACAGTAAAGGTTACAGGTGGCTGGCACCCAGCTTTGGCACACGTTGAACGGCACTGTCAAGGCTGGAAGAGTCAGCTTCTCCTTCCCATGTTCCAGGAAAATCCCTTTTATGAAGTGTCTTAGATGATTCACAATGCTCATGTGGTCATTAGTAACAGACCTCCTCAGCGGTCAAAAGCAGGACTGTACCTGGTTACAAAACCCACAGAATACCTCATGTGGGCAATCAACATGTTAAAAACTTCCTCTTATCTCAATAGTTTTTCCTCAGCTGGCTGGAAGGAAACCATCCCACGAGTACCACCAGGAAAGAAACAAGAAGGTTCATAAAATGTAGGGTTATCACCAATTTTTTTTCCACATTCATGTTCTAACTGTACTAAATCATCAGGGATCAGTTTTCTCCAAAAGAAAACTGCTCTGTAGAAAGAGATCTATCTTCTGCCCTCTTTATTCATTATCGGGGAGATCATGTTTCTCCCCCAAAAAATCAATATGAAACTCATTCACAAGCACTAACAAAAGACTAGATTCTTCTAAAGGCATCCAAAAGAGCACAGGAACAGAGTGAACCCACCTTCCATTACAGATGAGACAAATAAAACACATTCCCATCTGTACCAACATCCTAACTCTTATCTCACCTGTGGCAATTGCACCTCAGAATAACTCAATTCCCCTCAGAGAAGTCGCTATAACACATGTCAAAATAAATGAGATCAGAAACAGTGTGACACTGAACAGCAAAACAGACTGGTGCCAACAACCACTCGGAATTAAAGTTCTTTGCTTACTTCTGGGAGTATTATTTTGCATCTTATATAACCATTAGAGTTTTACATGTTGTTCATATTTTTTAAAGACTGTTCTACAGCTCTATATAAAAGAAAAAAACAAACGAGAAGGAAGGATACCTAGACTGAAAAATGCCTATGGAAGTACTTTGAAAAATCATCTTTTTATCTTTTCTCTATCTCAAAAAGATACTTGATTCTAAAGGGAGTGCATTCAGGTGATGAATCACAGCCTCAGCAGAGATTTTACAGTCTATGATTGAGTCATAAAGGAGAACAAAGCTAAGAACTGAGTCAGGGTAGCTGGCAGTTGAGAGGACCAGGACACAGGCAGCAGGCTATGGGTGAAAACGTACCAACACTGCACAAAGGATAAAAGAACAATTATCAAGGCCAAATAGAGGCATTCAACTCTTGCAGCCCAACCCCATGAGACTGAATATAAGCTTTTCTTTTTTTTAATGTTTCATTCTAATCTGGTATTGACAATTATTTTTGTGTCTTCTGATGTTTCCCCTGAAAAAGCCTAATGCTCTTTCAAAACTACCGTTTCATGTTACATCTCACTCTATTTTTCAGGAAACACAGAAATTTTGCTTTTCAAAGGCTTCACACTGGTTTTGTATTGTCCCAGATTTCAACTTTCCCATCACTTGAGCAAAGATCATGTATAACAGACTTTTCTTGTTTGATTAAGTGATGTTTTAAGAATTCTAAGTCTGCCACCTTCTTTGGGGGTAGGGTGGGGGGTGTAAATTTTATATTTATGTCTTCTCAGCCCTAGGCCTTCGCACTGACCAATTTGTTTTTCCACTTACTTCAAGCCATCAGCCTATCTCTGCCATTAGCTCTGATTTATAATGCCTAGGAACATAATCCAATCATGAATCTTCCTTGGGAATGCTGGAGTGGCATGAGAAAAGAACCCCATTTAGTACCCTTCCTAGGGTAGAAAACATGAAGTTTCCAGAGCTATCAAAAACATGAGAAGCTCTTTTGTCTGATATTCCCACTCCAACCCTCACAATGTATCTGCTCAGCAGAGAGCAAACCCATCAGGAACTTACAGGTAGGGAGGAAAGGGATTTCCTGTCTCACAAAACTACGATTTCAAAACACTCCCTCCCCATAACCGGATTTAACAGAGACCATTCAAACTTTTTCCCCAACAGAAAAGAGAAATACCAGTTTACAAAATTAACCAAAAGCCAGGATGAGGGAGATCCAGAGTTCAGACTCCCAGCCTGAACTGGGCAGAGCAGTCTCAGCTCTAAACGCCAGGCAAGGCGAGCATCTTGCTTGGGTCATTCAGAGGTCTCTGTGCAGCTATCCTCTCTAAAGTTTCCAGTTTCACATTAAGAAATCTTATAATTTCCCATCTTTTACTGAGAGCAAATTATTTTAACAAATCCCAAATTTTCCTCCTAAACACCCCTTACTAAAATTCCTCACCTTGTTTGCTGCCAGTCCCTGTTTTCGTCACATATTTCAAAGGCTTCGTAGGGGGTGGGATATTCCATTTTTTATTTTAAAACAACGCAGAGTAAGGTTGGAAAGTGTTGCCCCACTAGACCTCAAAGCTTGCAAAATCAGGATGGCAAACAAGGAGAGCAGGATTTATTTACTCAGCCAATTTCACGATCTCCCTGATGTTATTGCTTACTTTTCCCTGTCTTTATCGGTTGACCACTTCTGCTGTAAATCCTCTACACAGAGTGGAGGAGGGCTGTAAAATGATCTTAGGATTTACTGCATTGCTTTTGCAGGATAAGGTTCTGTGATGCAGAATACAGAAGATTCCTATGGAAACATGAGCCCTCTTTGGTCAGTTTGATCTTTTCAGCTAAAACTTTCTGAAGTCACATAAGTGACATAGGAGCCTAACCCCTGAGCTTTCAGTGCAGCTTGTACCTCACTGTTAATGCTGCTTTTGAAAACAGAGTTTGCAATAAAGATATAGTCAATGCTACATAAAAATGTCAAATGCAGTTCGCTTAGAAGTTGTTAGAAGAGTTTTGTAATGTTGTTTTATAGCCAGGAGTCACTATTTCAGTTTGAACTGTCTGGCAATTTTATATAGGAAGTGCCCTATATTCCTGTGCAGTATCACATTATGTTCTCCTGAATACCAGTGAAGGTTCATCTTGGACACTGCAGTGCAGTGAACAGCAAATTAATATCTATGCCACTTGTCATAAAAAGTCTTGCCAACAGTTCTCACACGTCTCTTCTCTACTGTTTTGTCCAATCAATGAAAAGACTTATCGCTGACTTTTACATGAAAATGGAAAAGAGTGAGTGCCATCTTGCAAAGCATTGTGGTCTTTCTTCTGAGAAATGTTTGGCAGACACTGCTTCTTACAGTAACACTTTGCTTTAATGGCACTTTAATGCTGAATTGACAGCAGAAGTCCCATAGAAATGTTCAAGGCATCCACAGTCATGCTAAATAAAAATCATTATGATTTTAGAGATATGCCAGGACAGAAATATCTCATCTGGCAGACTCCCTGTGAGCACGAGTGGGAGCTGCTTGCTAACCTTTTGAAAAGGCTGCCAGCCTTTAGATGCAACAGTCTCCTGCACAAACACAGCACTTTCCTCACTAAAGCGCCCAACTCTCCTTAAAGGCTTCTTCACATTTACCATTAAAATCAAAGTTGCTCTCAGGTAATTCCTGGGGCGAAGGGGCAGCAGACAGGCAGGCAACAGGAACATGATACCTAGACAGCACTGGTAGTAACAGAGACATTTTGCCAAGGATGAGCTCTGTGGAGGCTCCTGGAGTAGCTTGGAGCAGACACAAGAGATCTCATTGTTGCAAACTAATTGTTTATCTTAAATGTGCAAGAGAGAAATACGGCATAAAATTTGCTGAGATTTGGGTTGAAATTCAAAAACTTAGTGAGTTTAAATCATTCATGGTTTGAATCCCATATCAGAACACAAAAACCCTGAGTCAGTTCCTGGATTTATTGCCTGCTCCAGCCTGACTCTGCCTCCTGCTCACAATGAGTGAGGAGCTAGTCCTTGAGATTCCCTTACTGTGGCTAATTGCTCCAGAGAGGGGACACACATCTTCCCCAGATACATATAGAAAGAGATGCATTAACGCACTGGCATGCTTACTATAGCTGGAAAAAAGTGAAAAGACCACTTTTTGGATGGCGAATGAAGCTACAAAGACCAAGACCAGAGCCACTAGCAGTCTGTATTTTATATTTACATGCATTTTAGCTTCCCTTCCCCCAGACATGCACAAAGAAGAACACAGCATCAGAAAGGAACAGACAAGCAGGTGGTTCTCCTGATTCCTATTTTCTTTTCCCAAAGTCAAATGCAAATTTTCAAGAACAGGGAGTGTAAACCAGGCAAAAGTGAGTCCATGCAGCTACTCAGGAGAGTCCCACCTTTGGCACAAAGATTAGGTAGGACCCCAAAGCAGGAAGGTTAATTTTCCTTCCAAAACCCGTCCTTTGAATGCTAAATATGGTTAACCCTGACACTCATATTTATATCCAATTGCACTTTTAATCTTTCTCATCTCCAGCTCTTTACTTAAACTGCTCTGTCTTAAGCCAACCCTAAACAAGCCATCAGTTTTCTAAGTAAGCCGTGTAAAAATCACCAGTTGAAAGGCAAAACACTCCAGCTGCTTGAAGCGTATCAGCCTCATGTTTCAGCGTGACCTCATGGGCAGAGACTAGGCTGGTGTGCAATTTCCCGTGGTTTGCCTGCCTCACCAGGTTTCTCCACTGAGGCTGCTGGATGTTTAGAGCTCAGAAAAAACTGAAAAATTAATCTTTACATTTCTTCCAGGCAAATGTCTGTGTTGAGAAAGAAAATTACTCAAAGGCTGACATAAATAGCCCTCACTGCAGTAATATTTCTGATCACTGGGTACTACAATACCAGTAGAAAATACTGCCAATTTTGAAAATTTGAGCAGCATAATTAAACAACTTTCATTTCAAACAATAAAGATCAAAATTAATTAATAAAAAGGATGCAGCAACCTCTGCAATAATATTTCATATTTACTGTTGGAGAAATAACCCCTTAAAAAGGTCAAATGGGCTCCAAAGGTGCAATATAAAAGAATAAATTCTCATGCAAGTTCAAATTCAGTTACAGGCTACAGAGCAGGTTCCAGGCAACGTCTGTATGGCGAGACAGCTTCCCTGTTTGCAGTAACTACAGAGACAGATCCTCCATCTGCAAAACAGATAATGGTGTTGACCTTCTTTGAGCATTCCTGTGACATCTACTGATGAAAAAGATGCCGTAATAAATACATTTTCTTCTTAGACTGTAATCCTGTGAAGTTTCTGTGCAACAAAGTAACAGTTATGTCATCTTTGTCTGCCCAAGCACACAGAGACTGTCCTTGAGAACAAGGCAAGGACTAAAGAGAAGAAAACATCATTCTAGGGAATATAGATGCTCTTTTGTTAAACAACAACTAGCAACTAGGAACCAAACAATGGGGCTAGCTGCCATCACCGCCAGTGCTGAGCCCTCTCCATTTCCCCAAACAAGCCTGTAACTGGACAGCATCTCATTATTATAGTTTAAAAATGCTTAAATCTCAAAAAATTACAGAAGTTGGCTGTTGTCTTCTGCAACCATGGCTGACCCCAGAAGAAACATGAGAGCTGTGCCTCTTACTGTACAAATAAAAGAGTAGGGACTAGAATATCATTAGCCTTCATTTCATAGTTGAAAATCAGGGCAAATATTGTTAGAAGCATCTCCCAGGAGCAAAGCATGCTGCCCTGGAGCATATTCACTGCAGGCCAGGGCCTCAGTCAGATTTGTCTTCAGCAGCACAGGCCCAGAACTAGAAAATTCCTCAGAACATACTGTCAGGCATTTTATAACCTCTCCTTTTATATACCTTTTAAAAATAGTTATTTAATTCTTTGCTGAAAGGCACAAAGTGTTTTGCATCAGGGATTGCCTGTTAAAGCACTGACTACTTTACAGATGTCATGACTGATTCGGTTTTTCTAAGCAGCCCACAGATATGTTTTTAAAGGCTATCAAACCTTTACTGTGATTAAGAAGTTGAAAACACAGAGCAAGTTCAGAGCCTAAGAAATAAATCAAAGGGCTCATTTAAAATATACATGAAACAGTTCTAATTTATTTGCAAACACAAAGTTGTCTTACTGACAGCACAATTTTCTTTCGCCTCACTACCTGACTGAAAAGGCAAAGCATCCAGTGAAGGGAGTGGAACACTGTCTTAACCCAAAGAACAGGAACACTGCTGACCAGTGGGACGAGTGTTCCCACCCCACCCCGCTGGTGTACACTCCAGCTGTGACCTGTAAGGGATCAGCACTTCAAAAGCAGTGAAAAGAACCAATTCCTCATACCTCTCCCAAGCCACAGTATCCTTTCTCCAAGGCTGCCAGGAGCAGAGTCTTACAAGTCACTTTTCATTATGCCCACCCAATGCAGCTGCAGGATGTGATGAATTTCTATCAGAAACGTAGGACATTTGGATGCTGTGAGCCCAGCTAAATTCACCCACTGGAAGTTGCAGTATTAATTTGACAGGAAACAACCAAAGAAACCCTCACTTTATTTTTGCTGTGTCTTACTCCAGTCGATAAGATTTCCCTCAGTTTCAAATAGATGGGGTCCAGGCCACTAAGGAGAAAGTTTATTTGCTAAGAACATGATTTCTTTTCAAGACTTGAGAAAGAAAGCCAGTAGCATAGAAGATGGAGAGGAAAGGCAGGCAAGCTAGCCTATGTGGACTAGTATTATACCAGACCTCAGTTCTTACATTGCACAACTCCTGTCCAGCCTTAGTGGATTATTAGGCATGAATTTGATAGCTTAATAGCAGAGATTACAAAAACTCATGTAATAAAACCAGCAATTGGAAAGTACAGAAATTCATATACAGTCATGCCTTCCTAATATTAGCTACATTCTTGAGGAATGTTAAATCTGCCAGGAGAAGGTCAAGAGCACACAAAGAAAATAAATCAAGGCATCGCTATGTGGACCTGTCTAAAGGTTAAGGATCTAAAGGATATGCAGATACTCCAACATATAAACAGCCCCTGAGGGATAATTACTTAACCAACTCCATTTTTTGAGCAGTCTGAACAGATGGTTTAGTAGGTATATTGACTATTGCAGTGTTTTGTGACACTATTTATTACCCCCTGAAACTGGGAACAAGTGATACAGTAGATATGCAGCTGGTTATCTCTGCAATCCTGTGTATCCTTACAATATATAGCAACCCAGAAATACATTCCCAGAAGTACCATCTCCCACAGCACTAAGTACATAAAGCAACATCAGATAACTTTCTTTAGGAATAAAGCCTGAATAGATTAAGCACAAAACAGGTTGTTTGGCTAAATTTCCTGCTTCGTGTTACAGTGACTGCTGTACAGTTAAATGCACCTGAGATAATACTGAAGCTGCTGGAAGTATATAAAAGACTCATGAACTTTATTCTTGGCTGTGAATGTGGGGCCCATGGCTGCTCAGCTGCTGGCCCAAGTTTCTTCAACCACAAATACTTTTTCACTCCATCCAGGCATCACACATACCAGTGGTGTGTGTTTTACCTGAACTACTTCCAGTTCAGAGCAGGAATAGGCTCACACCATTATTTTTTCAGGGCAAGTGTGACCACAGTTAAAGTGTGACAGCAGGTGAAGCTCTCCCTGCTGATCCTGGCAAGGGACCAGGGAGATAAAAAAGGACTCCTACCTATGTAGGTGGCCAAAGCCAGGTTCATGCATCACCAACCTTCCACCCTGTTACAACAATGATGAGTAGTAAAGTAGGTTACACTCTGTTGTCTGAAATGTAAGAAGCAATGATGCTTGAAACAAATCAGCAATTTGAATAGGACATGTGGTAGCTGTGCTGGGCACAAGCTCAGAAGATGTCAGCTCAGAGAACTTTTACCTGGGACAGTGACTTTTCAGTAGTGTACAAAAGCCCACCAAAATAACTTTCTAATAGTGTCCTGCAGTTCAGCCCTAAAATGTTTTTTCTAGGATAGACTCTTTTAGAATTATTGATTCCTATTGAACTCCAACAATTTGCAGCTTTGTTCATCCTTCTCTGCTCTTCAGGTCTGCAAAACAAGTTCACCAAAGATCACCCCTCCCCAGCACAGCCACAAGTGATACATCACCTCTCTGTCACAGAGCCAGCTTTCCCAAGGGAAAATTTTGATCAAATAAAATCTGAGAGTCTGACATTTGGTCGGGAGTTTTGGACATCTGGCATGCACAAGAGACTGCTACAGAGTTGGAAAGCTTAGCCAGCTCTCCAGTGTACAGACAGACCAACTGCACACAGCCCACACAATATACCTGAGCCTGTCCAGGAGCGGTGGATTTACTGTGCCTGTGTTAGACGGATGATTCATGGGAATGGAGTGATCTGACGTGTCCCAAAAGCACTGCACTCATAGTACATGTGTTGAGCACGTGTGCAGTGTGTGGCAGTGAGACCAGTGCTCTCTGGAAGGGTCAGGCCTACTACAAATGAGCTACACTGCACACTCATAGAAATGCCCGGACACAGCAGCCCTGCCCTTCCTCCTCTCCCATCCATCACTGCCAACTGCAAGTTAGCCAGAGACATGGGCTCGTGGCGGCAAAAAGAGCCACACAGTACAGAGAAATTATAACAAGCTGCAGCCACTTAGTGAGCACCAAATCAAGTTACCAGCGAGTAAACCCTACTGCTGTTTCCTCCAGAGACAGGGCTTGCTGCTGACTACAGCTTTTGTACTTATATGGGCAGAGGCCTGCAACCAACCCTCCAAGTTCCACTGAAAGACCAAGGAGCCGTCAGTGGAGCTGCCTCCTAATAAAGGGAACCAGTAATCCTGGCCCTTTCCCTTTGTATCTGACCAATTCCGAAGTTTAATCAGGCAGAACATTCCACCTTGGTGCCCCACGGCATCGCTGCAGCAGGGGAGGAACGAGACAACAGTGAGGGCAGCAGAAACTGCCCAGACATTAATTTGGAATACAAAGAGAGAGAAAACAATTCACAGCAGGAGTACAGTATAAGGTGTCTCCAATGGAAGACCGAGAGCTATGCAGTATATATTTTATTAACACTAGAGCAGACAGCACTGTGAAAGAAGATTACACTGAATATTTGTGTTCCCCGATTTTGGGTTCTGGGCAAGTACAAAGTACAAAATACTCAAAGTTCATGCTTTAGATATCAGTGGGCAGGATCAGATACTTAGGTCTGGAACTAAGAAACTCAGCTCCACATGGCCTGTGCTCAGCTTCTTAAACAGCAGGAATGTCACCACTCCTGCCCGTTCACCACCTCACCACAAAAACAGACGTTCCTTTTTTTCTTTTCTAAGCAGACACAAGAAAATGGTTGCTAAAAGAGAATTCAGAACCTTGACAATTCGGACAATCTTCCACTAATCTTCCCTTCAGGGTGCCCACAATCCTTTAAAGCATGACAAACTGACAGAGGGAGCTCCTTTATAGTCGCTGGGCTCTATATCTTTATAAACTGGCTCTTCTGTATGCAGCAGAAAACCTGGGAAGGCAGACACTGTACAAAGGATGGTAGAATTTTTAAGGCATTTTTAAGAGTTCTTGAGGGGCCACCAGATGAAAGGAAAAGACCTAGGCACAATAATATGATTTTTTGGGTACAGAGGGGAAAAGGGCTACTACAGCCCTGTTGAAGAAGAATCCCACGTGCCTGCTAATCTACCTACCAACAGCTAATTGACATTAAAAAAAAAAATTGGAAGGCACTCAAAGCCAAAAAACAGCTTACCAAAGAACACAATCTTGCCCCCACCCCTTTTCTGCTGTTTTAGATGTTATTTGTACTGGAGCCAAACTGATATGCCCTTGACACGAGCAGAACGTTACGGCTCCAGGCAGCTCTTGGTTAAGTGGGGTTGAGAAAACTGTGTGTGTAGCAACAACCAGCTTCATTCTTCCCCTCCACATTTTATTTTTTTTTTTTAGGATTATCTCTGTGTTGATAATGCCACCCTGACTGCTTCCAAGCTGCCTGCTGTTGGGAGAGCACACTGCACACTGAGCCCTTAACAAGCTCATTCTGGGCTGTACCCAGGCTAGATAAATTCTATGGATTGGAAATGCACATCTCAAACACAACTTCTAAGAAGCCAACTCTGACAAATTTCCAACTTCAAATTTTACACCTTTTTTTTTTTTTTTACTGGCATATCTGATATTGAGTGACTTCAAAAACAATGCAGTGATAAACTAGTGATTTGCCATATGGTATTCCAACTGCTGAAGATGACCAAGCCTGAGTTCACAAATTGTTTTTCATTTAAACACCAGAAATAACATTATAAGAATTTGAACAGAATAGATATCATGCTATTAGGTAACATACTGTGATGCAACCATAATCTCAAATTCCGCTATACATATAGATATATAATTTATGTTTTTTTTCCATATTCTTGGTCAGCCTGTGGTACAGCACATAAGAGGAATCATCTCACTGGCAAAGGCAGGTAAGTCTACATTCTGCCAGATCATAAAGACACTCTTCACCATGGTTATGCTAAATAACTGCAATTAAAATACTTTTGTTTTGGAGATGAGAATGCATTAACCATTTCTGGAACAGCTATAGAAATTACTTACAAAAAGGCCTGCTTAATTTTATATGCCTCAGATCCTAAGAATGAATGTTTTTATACAAATTAATCATTCCCTGTCATTTCCACCAGCACATCCCCAAGAACAAAAAAAAATATGCCCAAAGCTGAAAGTTTTCCTCCCACCCTCATTTTAGAGATTAGGATTACCATGAATAACCTTGGAGGATCAGGAACAAGATCTCTTAGATATCCATGTGAAACTCAAAAGTTGAATTATATTACTAAGGACAGCTCTTTCAAGTGTTCCTGCATATAGTAGAGTATCAGGTACTACAAAAATGGGCCAACTTAATACTAAAATTGTTTCCAAATGACTATTACATGAACTCTAATACCATTCCCAATTGACAATATTATGTATTTTATTACAATAGACTTAAACAAAAAAAGGGACATCGATGTCTGAAAATAGGACCCCTCAGTTAATAAAACAGTTTCCAAACCTATTCATTTACTTTGTGGTTTTGTTTTTTTTTTTTTTTTTTTTTTATTGTGGAAATAAATTTTAAGTATGTCAGTAAACACACGTGCTGCACTTGTGGGAAAGCAGAATTAAGGGTAACACCTATGTTTAAAAAAAGATTGCGTTTAAAGATTATAACTCAGAAGCTGTGCATACTAATGCTACTTCATCCTTCTCAGCAATTAACAAAGATGAAAAGAGACTGACTAAACAAATAGACTTTGAAGCATCCTTTCATCTATTTAAGAAACTGGTGGGATCTTATTGCCATCACTTTGCTGTGTTTTATAGCTTCCTGAGAATCTTAAGGAAAAAAAAAATCAATCTGCTTGGAGCAAGTCCTACAGGTATTTTTCAAATTAGAAATACCTGAAAGTTTATCATCTCCCTCTCATTCATAGAGATCTTGACAAATATGATTGGAAAAGATTGATATTTTGTCTCCTCATTTCCTGTACTTGAAAGATATTTTCTCCATGAGTCACTACATGAGCACGTCACTCTTCCATTCCAGGGCAAGAAGGAACGGCTCCTGCTGAGAACCAGCCCCTCATCTCAAACGGCCAGGAGAGGGAGAGGCATTCACAGCAAGGATCACACGAGAGAAACGCAGGGGGCAAAGTCCCTTGGGAAATGATATTGTGAGCGGAATCAATCCTGTGAGAAAACAGTGCTAGTAGAGCAAATGAAAAAAAAAAAATTAAGAGAGGGAAGCCACTTGTTTTGTGTTCCAGGACACACAGCAATTAAATTATCATCCATTACACTAGCAGTAAGCACTGTACCTGCACAAAGGTGGGAGCGGTCTAACCATCCAGCAAGTTATAAATATCCATCTCAATCGGAAAGCACACCACAGCTGCTGCTCCTCCTCCTCTGAGAAAGCAATTAAAAATCCTAAAATGCATTACTCATTTTTGCCTTCATCCAGGAAATATTTTGTTTGGGATTTGGGGAAAATGAGCACTGCAATAGAAGAAAAAGGGGAAATAAAATTGGCTTAAAAAAAGAAAGTATCTTGGCTTAACCTCTTCCCTGTAAGACTTGAAATGAATCTTTAAGTTCACACTCTATGTGACTGGGAGAAAAGAAGGGGAAAAAAAATAAAGAGAGAAAGGAAAGAAAACCCTCAGTGGACTCCGACACTCTTCAGAAATTCAAAATCTCAGCAGTCTGCTCAGGGATGCAAAATGCGTGTTACCAGCGTGACAGCTGACCCCCGAGCACCCCCGAGCACAGGGCAAAGCCCAGGTGAGGGCCAGGGCAAGGCTGGCACAGGCACTCAAAGCCAAGCACTGAAGAGCTGTTCCAACAGAGCACTTCAGTCTGCGCACAGTTTAAGCAGTCCCGTATTTAAATGCCCTGCTGAAAGAAGGCTTTTGTTTTCAAAGTTCCTGTCAGTGCTTTCTTTTAATAGGAAATCAATATATCATTTGTTTTCTAGAAAGTAGACACCCGTCCTTCAGGACTTGTGCAGCCAAGTTTAGCCCTGGTGGAAAATTGAGTAGTTTTGACCTAACTTTTCTTTTTTCCGTGAATGTCACTTTCCTTACCCTGGGGATAGGAGGTGAGTGAAAAGCAAAGGGAATGAGCACCACAGTATAAGTTATACCTAGTGCTAATCGTGGCTGAATTACCAGTTCTCAAATTTTTTCAGTGCTGGCAAAGCAGAAATCCTATTTGAGCTAAAAGCGACAATAAGATAAGACAAATGTGATCTGTTTCCATTGTGCTTGGATTTTAGACCAGCAGCAAGAGGAAGAAGAAAGTGGATAGGGCTGGTTGCCAAGAACTCTGCCCTGAAAGTAGACACAAATGAGGCTTGGTAAAGACTTGGCAACAGGAGGGGCTTGGAATCATCTTCTCCCTTAATATCGATTCAGGTCACACAAAAGAGCATCTTAATTCAAGAAATAAAGAAGTGAAGTGGCTTACTCTTTCCCAGAACAAGGTGAGGAGTTTCTGGGGTTTCTGAAAGTAACTGAGTTGCAAGAAACAAGGAGCACACTGGTCTTGTTCCTAGAGCAGTGCACCACCTTAGGTAGATTGTACCATAAAAGCAGCCTGAAGAAAACAGCTTGAATCCCTCCTTCTCTTTCTTCCTGAATTACAGACAAAAACATGGTCTTGTTGCAAGATGTTTATTTACAGCTGCTTAGAGTAGAGTGCAAACAAACATCTTGTAACAAGCTGCCTGATGGCTTCCCATTACACACACAAAGCTTAGCACTGCTTCAGCAGGTACTCAGCAGTGCTGCTGAAAGCCTAAGTCGCTGTGAGAATACTCGGAATTAAATCTGATGTCATTTGCAAAACATCATTCCTCCCATGGAAAGCTAACATTCAAAGACAGAACATCTGATCTGCAATCTTCGTAAGAAATAAATCACTGAACGGCAAATGATAAAAAGGGAACAATTTCAAAAGCTGCAATTTGTATTCACAAGGTATTAGGGTTGAAGGAGTAAGGATATGACAAATAGCAGTTCCATAGTCACACATAGGAAATCCACACTTAAAACAAATTTGAATCTTAGATTCAAGCACTAGATAAATAATACTGACCTGTGCATACAGAGTACTGGACAAGCAGTCACAAGTTAGCTTGCTTGCCTGTTTTTTTTTTTTTTTTTTTTTTCTTTTTTAATATTGACACTATTAAAATTTGTAAATCAGGATGTCCTGTTTTGGCTTGTCTCCTTTTATGTAAAAGAAAGTGTGCCTACTTATGACACAAGAAAATCTTTGAAGGGAGAAAATTCAGCTCTTTGATCAAGAATGACAGTCCTTGCTGATGGGCGCAGACTGTACAGACAGAATTTCTCCCTTTGGTTCACTGACCACATCATGCCCCTTTCATGGCAGATATTTATATCTGCTTTACTTGTGTTACTGCTCACAGCATGAAGTTCCAGTGTGCCATACACTGCACAGCTGAGGACATGACATCTGGTGCGAACTGCTCACAGTCCAGACTCTAAACCCCTTAAACCTTGACACCTGAAGGTCTCTGGGTTTTGATGTATATAAAGGCACTTGTTAAATTTGTTCTTCTGAAGGAAAAAAACCCCTATTTTTATTACAACTAGAGGATGCGAAAAGGGGAAGACAATGTCTCATTCTTACAGTTCTTAATATGTGATGCGACCAAGACAAGAGGAATGGCTGGATGCTACTGGCACCAGTAGAAAGCACATCTGTATGCTACACAAATTCTGATTGTTTGTCTCTTTGCCTCCTACACAAAAGCATGCCAAGGAAGGCCACCTGATGTTAGCTTTCCACAGCTCTGAGAGAAGAGAAGGCAAAGAACAGACAAACTGAACACCTTGCAACATCATTTTCCTGAGCTCAGCATGTCAGCGTGGACACATTCGAGTGTCAGGTAAAGGAGAAGTTTAAGTCATCAGGGTTACGTTCTAGAACCGAAGTTGGCAGATCTGCAGTACTCACACAACTCAGCTTTACCAGCAGGATTGCATCCATTTAGCCCAGAATCTTAAGAATCAAACTAGTTAACTTGTATAAACATAGATGTACCTAAACAGGATTGAAACAAACTTGGATTTGTTTCCCAGGACAAGTTAAGGTATTTTAACACACTGACATTAAGGATGTACACAAGCTGAACTGGATCCATTTTTAAGCCAAATGTTAATCCCGATTTTTTTTTTTTTTTTTAATACATAGCATAAAGTATAAATTTCTGTACCACTCCTATGCAAGCACTTCCATCACTCCTGGCAAAAACCTGATTAACATGCCAGGACTGCCATGTTTCTACAAGTCTTTTTGTATGGTCTTACTGCAGCTCTTAAGTATTTAGCCTGCTTTCACCTCACTACTGCCTTGCTGCTCTCGGCTGTTAATTCCCCAAGTAATAATCCCTGACCTGA
Source organism: Myiotriccus ornatus (assembly GCA_036023395.1). NCBI lineage: Eukaryota > Metazoa > Chordata > Aves > Passeriformes > Tyrannidae > Myiotriccus > Myiotriccus ornatus. The sequence goes on along the minus strand of JAYRBT010000010.1, from coordinate 17,674,986 downwards.
ACTTGTTCCGGTTTCTTTCTTGTTTTGCCTCAGGTTATTCACTTGCCATTGCTACACAACTTCTCATGGAATAATTTCTCCTCCCAAATGTCTTCAGTAACACTGTCATGAAATAATTTCAATGGAGACGAAAAAAAAATGAAAGGGCCCTAAATGCCATGCATTCACCTTCCAAATAATAAAGAATATATTTTCAGTGTTCCAGAAAGCTTCCATTCAAGACACTGACCTAATTTCCTTTTCAAATGGACAAATCAGATTCCTTTTAATCCTCAGAAGACAGTATAGATCCAAAATTTTCTTGAGAATTTTAATCATATCAGGGTTTTCTACAGAATGTGTCTGGTTTTTGTATTGTACACAGTTAATTTTTAATGTCTACAAAGGCTGTAACAATTAAGACCCAGGGGATTTGGAACAGGTGCCTAAAAGCCTGCAAAGAACATCCTTGGAAAAAGGCCTTTATTTAACAGAAATTCCTTATAGATATAGAAGAGTTTAAAAAGTACTTTTGTTGGCTGTTTTGTTTGAAAATCTTAAAAAAAAAAAATTCTGTCAAAACCAAATTGTTTAGATTTATAAGTATCTTATTACATAATTTAATTAGAATCACACTGCATTAGTGACTTCTATGAAAGTTAGTAATTTTATTTCCCCAGTCAAAGAATCCACTTTATTTTTGTCTTAAAGAACTACTTCAAACAGAAATTAAAAGCAAGAACATAGGAGCTCTCCCCTCGATCCATTATGTACTGAAAAATAGCCAAGTACTGCAAATTGGCAAGTATATCATTGAATCATGAAAGCAGAAAGCCCCCCTGTATGTGAAGAACCATGGAGAGAAAATAAAAGCTTCCAATTGTTGGCTATAAAAATAATAATAAAAAAAGAAGTCTTTCAGAATCTAGGAAGAGAATAGCAAAAGGAAATAGGCTATTGTCTCCTACTGTGCGGGGTGCCTGGGAGGGTGGGGAAGTCGCAATGAAACAAACAGGTCTTGCTTTTCGTGTACAAAACTAAGAAAATCTCAGAGGAAATGACTTCCAGAGTCAATGATAAGTGCTGACATGTTTCCAGTGGAGAGCAGGATACAAATCCTTATTTTTCCTTTGTAGGTGAAGAGGTCGCTAATGTGAGCCCAAACAGAGCCTTCTCAAGCAGGATGCTATGGAAAGGCACCAGGACCTCAGCCGTGGTGCTCTCCTTTCATGGTAAAATGAAAGTCACTCATGGAAGCGAGCCTCTTGTTAGGTGCAGGCTCAGATATCTCTGTGCATAATGACTAGTTTCAGTCTGGTGTATTCATTTGCTGGGGAAGGAAAAGCTAAGAGTTCTTTTCCCGAAAAAAAAACCCCACATGAAACAGAAAGAAAAACTATTTTTAAGGACCAATTTGTTGTTGCTGCTGCAACTCGTGAAGCCACAGCCTCTGATCAACATTGCGTGCAACCTCCTGGTGGGAAACTGAGTAACAGTTAACAGAGAGGTGAGAGGGAGAGAGCACCAAGATTAAAGAACTTCCTTTGCTGTCCGAAATGCTAGGAAACAAAACAACAAACAAACTGTTTCAAATACTTCCTTATTTGTGGCAAACACTGAGCTGTGTACTCAGTGCACTTCTGCCCTATAAGAAATTCAGGAAAGCTTTGGCACCCGTGATGATTCACACAGTCTGAGCAACGCTGAAGGAAAGGCTCCTTTTAGGCACCTGAACAAGGAGACAAGAAAGCATTTGGTGCCCCACAGCAACCCTAAAGAGCTCATCCTCACTGCACATCACAACAAATTGCCAGTCTGCAACTCCTCCTCTCGCAGGGTACCTGCAAATGGATGGAGCCTTCGGTGGTGTTTCCTTCCAGCCTTTATCCATCAAAGCACACGTGAAGCCACCCATACTCACACCTGCTGTGCTTAGGTGGGCACGGTTAAAGGAAAAGAGGTGCTGAAAGAAGACGAGCAGATAAAAGGCAGGAAGATATATATCTTCCCTGATTCTTTAAAGTGCTTTCTGACTTGGGTCAAAGCTGATACAGTGAATGTGACTCCAGAAAACAGTCTCTTTGGGGTTGCAGTCCTCCGTGGAGACAGTGACATAAATATTAGCAAAAGAAACGATCCTGAGTTGATTAACTGAGTAATCTGGACTAAGGTGAAGAATCTCTGCATAGAGGTGCAACAGTGATACCTGGTGGTCTTGAGTTTTATCATCAGTACAACAAAGAACTTATGGTTTTTTAGAGAGCTTGATTTTTCCAGGGTTGGAGAAGGGATGAATTTTGGAAAAATCAAGACAGCTACAAAAGGTTTGAGTGCTTTTTTTGGTTCAGATCCATTCAAGACATGAGATTTGGCCATTAGTCTTCACATAGTGTTTCTGGAGAAGGGAAGACTGACAGTCAGGTGAGTTGTTTACAGACCCAGAAGGAATGGCAAAGCTAGAAATCATTCTGCTTTCAGAGCACGTGCATTTGCATTAAGCAAATGCATATTGAATGAGAAATAACAAAATAAATAATTATTATCTTAAAAATTAAACTCCTACCTAGGAAACCTAAAATGAAAATGGCCTTGTCTATTATGTGAAAAAAATTATTGCTTTACACACAGAAATAAACCGGGGATCCCTTGAACAATTTGATCACTTTTTATTGGCTCTGTTTCCAGAGACTTAATAGATACTAATTGCAAGGCACATTAGCAATTAATTTATTTATCATACTAAAACCAAAGGTAGGGAGAACAGAAAGAACTCACGGACTTGAGAACATTTAGTGGCAGCCACATAAGCAAATCTCTTTGCCTGGGACTCACCACTACCTAAAGCTTAACTCTTCATTGTGCTCAGCTGTGAAAAAGAACCAAGTATGAGAGTAATATGAGCAGGCAAGACAGTTTGTACCTCTTTGAACAGAAGATGACAATGGCAAATCAGGCCATGAAACTGGAACTCAGCTACTGCTAAGCACATGGGCCAGCACAGCCACAGAGCATTCCCTTTCCTCCAGCTCCCACATCCACAGCGTATCAGTCCACAAGTTCTCAGTCACACAACTCCCAAAGGCATTGTCTTCCTGCCCACCCACACCAGGTGATGTGGATTTTAGCTGGGCTAATTCTTTGCACGATGGCAGATATTTAAACTCAGAGACAGAGCTGACTCTGGACCCTGTTGGCCCTGCCTCCAGCCAAGGGGGGTCACCAACAAGTCAGCAGCATGACAGAGGAATAAGAAGTGTAACTCGAACCACAGTAGCCCTGGCTGGTGGCTGCCAGCTCTGAGCTGCTGAGTCAGACTTCCTGGCTGTAGTGGGAAGAAGAAGGCAGGGAACATCCTTGGGAAAAGAGCATCACACTTCTGTCTTTGTCCCATCCTTCACTGGGGACATCAGGTATTTAGGATGCCCATCGGCATCTCCTGCCTCTGCACTGAGCCAGAGCTTTCCAGCCACTCAGCTCCTGAGGATAAATTGCACTTCCTTGCAACATTCCCCATGGAGTCGTGAACCTAGGACAAGTACAGACAGGAACCACTGACATCCTTCACAAGAACAGTCTGACCCATTCCTTATCTGAATACTGCTGCATTCCAAACAGGTCCTTCTAGGGAAATATTGTTCCATTCCACATCTCCTTAAGCCTACTGTCTGCGGTGTTTAGTAAAACTTTGATTTATACAGGTACAGCCAAAATCAGAAACCCTTGGAATCACCCAAGAGGCCAGTCAAAAACCAAGACGTGAGCAGAGCAGCAGATAACAGCAAAGCACAGCATCCTTCTGTACCTACCCAAGAGTGCTGGGAATCAAGAAAGTGGCTTTCACACATTTGCTGTGCTATGGGTTCAAATAGTAGCATAGTCTCTAAAATTTCAGTAGAGATCCCTCTTCTTTCCCCTGCCTTTTCTACACCACCCCCTTTCTCTTCATTTTAAAGTCATCATCTCTTGTCCACAACATCTTTCATCAGATGTGCAGGAACAAAATATTACTACTAAGATAAGTCACAGGAAAAAAGAGACCAAGTTTCAAGACCTTCTGTATGCAATATGCAAAACTAAGTAACCGTACCAAAATGCAAAATAAATCCCACCAGTTAAATCACAACCAGGTAAAGGTTTTGTGATATAATCAAAATAAAAAGATCAAATGAAAAAACAAACAAACAAAAAAAGCACAACAAAAACCAAAAAATCATAACAGATGCAAAATTTGAAACAGAAATGCGCAAAGAACTTGTAATTCAGTTCTGTAGCTAACTCACATTAGACTGGGTTTCGATTTATTCCACATTTTCTGGGAAACTTCAATGTTTACTTGATGGTATGAACAGAATAGGTGGAATCAGACCTAAGCCTTCCAGTTTGCTCTGACATCACTCCCTTAACAAACATGACTCAACTGTGGATCTCTAAATCCCGAGCTCATAGAAAAGAGGTCTTGGCAGGACTTCAAGAGGGCTGCCAGTCAGTCACTGTGCTTTACTATTACAGGATCAATTATTCCACCGTCATTCTTGATGAACATTTAGGAGCAGGTTAGACAGATCTCCTTTGGTGGGAACTCCACAATTTTTCAAAGTACTCCATTCCAGCACTGCAGATGCTACACTGAAACCAATGTCCCTGTTACCAAATGGCACAAGTGCCAGAACAAAGTGCCATTTGACAAATGTAAGCGCAGTTCTTGTTAAAGAGGCTCTTCATCTTACTATTTTAAAAGCATACTTCTTTCTTTGTTGCTCATTTACAGCAAGCCAGCTACATTTTATCTGAACAGTTCATCTGGTTCATAAGTCAGATTTATAGTGTAAACTTGCAATAGCAGTAAAAAATGTGAGGAAGATGTCACCCTCACAGCTTCACTATAAAGCCAACACATTAAACACTGTACCAAGCCAATTCTGCAGCCTCCTCCTGTGCAAGCAGTCCCAGTGAAAACAACTGAGCAAGGAATATCCCTGCTACGAACACTGGGGAGTTACACAGCAGAGGACACATTAACTGTGGTCTGTATAATCAGGAAGGTCATACCAAATACATCTTGACACAGCTTTATAACATTCATGAGAAAAAAAAAAAAAGGTGTTGAAAAATTGCACTTCAGTGTAAGAGACTTTTTTGTTTAAGAAAAGATATATAGCTGCTTTGTTCTTTTTAGAACTGCTGTAAAATAAGCCCGCTCTTTCATTAGTTTGCTTATTATGGTTCTTTCACCTTTTCTTTTTTTTTTTTTTTTTGGTGCAGATTATTCAGAACATTTTAGCTTCAGGGAAACTGTTCTCATCATCTTTCTTGCCACGTGGAACTAGCTGAAAAATATTAATGAAAGATTCACTAGGGCAAATTTTCTATAAGTATAAGCAACAGCAACATCAATATTTCAATGTCTAAAAAAATGTGGCTATTCTCTTGCCTTGAGTAGGTTGTTAGAAATCATTGGACTTTAATGAATTCAAAATTTCTTGACAGATTCAGTACATACCTTGCTTATGAAAATTCATGGGGGGAAAAGAGATTTTTCTTTCTAAACAATATTTGGGGACTAAAAACCTGCTCGTGTTTTACAATACACTTGTGCTGGCGTAGGTGGAAATGTGACTGCTGATCTTTTCATCGTGGTCCTTGTAGACTGCTAGTTTCCCAGGCAGTTTCAGCTGTCACAGTTGCTTAGAGTCCACTGAGCTGTTTTTAGTTGCTCATTCAAATATTCATAAGAACCGAGGGCTGCAGTTTGCTGTCTGGTAACAACTTCATTTTCTGCTCATACCGAGCTCGTCCTTGTGGGCTGCCTCTTCCCACTCAGATTGGCTTTTTTGAGGCCACGTGACCCTTGAAGGATAATGGAGTTTCCCTGGGAGTAGGCGAAAGAGGCATGTTCTACCTTTTATCTTTGCTTGGCTGGATGATGAAAATAATTGCAGAAGACAGTTATGGATTACCAAAGAGACATGTGAAATGATCAAACCTGTATCAAGCACTGGTTTCTGCTACTAGAGAGAGCACATGCTTTAATTATTTACCTTGCAGGACAGCTCACGCCTGAGGATGGCCACATTTTTGTGCAAATATTTACTTAACAATATTGTACTTGAGCAGAGTAATGAAAATAGGTGTAATCTCATGTAATGTTCCCGGGAAAGACCAATGGACTGTGACATTTCCCTGCATGGGGGAAATCACTAGAGTGCAACGTTTCTATTATTTCATTAAAACTCTCGCTAAATAACCCTTCAGGGCAGCACAGTTCTTCATTTTTTAGCTAAAGGAAATAGCTGAAGATGAGGAATCCACAACTGCTGCCAGTTAATAATAGTGTGTGGTAGGATTTCTTAGAGAAAATACTACTTAGCACACATGAAAATCCAGACACACTTCAATTAAAACAGTATTTACAGGAAGCTATACGACATCCTGCAGTTAGTAAGGGTGGCTTCCACCCTGTTGGGTATTTACACAGTCAGGAGAAGGCACAAAGGAGGAAGCACCACCCTTGTCTGCACATCTGTCTCACCTCTGTCCTCTTACTGCTTTATACCAGCAATTTTCCTAGAGAAGCCTCTGGGCAGCACCAACACTATCACCCAAATGGGAGAGGACATGCTCCTTCCCCCTTCATCCCTCTGTGCAATTGCAGTCCAGAATATGGATTTTATAGAGGAGTTTTAAAGTAATATAATAGCTAAGTATTTCCCTGGGTATCAGTTAAATAAGTTACGAGGGGGTTTGTTAGTGTTTTATGGAAAAAAAGGCTTAATTTCTGTCAATACAACATGGTAGATATATAGCATCTTAAAATGACCATTCTTTTAATTACCCTGTCATGACACTTTCTTTAAAGATTGTCTCCTTCAAGGCTTAGATTGAAAGTGTTTATCTACACACTTACTGAATATAAGTACATAATAGCATCAGACAGCAGGGAAGTCTTCTGGATAAGCTACAACATGAATTTTCCCTGTCTGTCCTGTTCCACTCCAGATTCAAAGAAGAAAACAAAACAAAACAAGCAAACCCCGTTGCAGGTTAGGCAGAAAAAGATGATGGTTTTGAAGCTAATGAATGATAAAACCACCTTTGACAGAAAGCAGGGAGAGTGAAAAAAAAGAGCCCAATAACACGATTTGTTTGTAGTAGGGAAACACCCACTGCTGCAGACACTGTTAAGACACTGTCAGCATTTCTATTATGCTCCCATATTTCAAAGGCTTATAACTTGGCCATGAGAAGTCACTTTTAAAATTGAATCCAGAATATAGAGTGAGTTTAGCTACATTCTGTATATTATTGTCACCAAGTGGAAACCAAAAATACGTAATAGAAATAAATAAAAGAAAAAACCAGCTACAGCTAAATCAAAACCAGGTGTATTGATGAGCTATCAATGCTAAAGGCATCTCAGGCTCAAGTCACTCGGGTAACTCTTGTTCTGTTTCTTTAAAACAGAGCAGAAGACAGAAAAATGCATTTTATCTGAATATTTGGTTTGGTTTTGGTTTTTTTTAAGTTGTTACTATAGCTTCCACTCAAAAACGAGAAAAAAATCTGAGTAAGCAAATCATGCAAGAGCACTCTAAAATACATGCAAACAAACACGAAGAATAAGCACTGAAGCAATCTCTGCTTCTGCAGCACCTGCAAGACCTATTTGCTGTTTCTTCGTAGAGACATGGAGCAGAAGCTGTTCAGCTGAGCAGGGGGCAGGGAGAGTTAACTTGCTAGATTTTGACCTTTCATGAAATCCTGTCGGCTTGCTCCCCCCAATCTATTTTTCCTTCAAGTATTTTTCCTTTCCAAGGCTTCTGAAGAGCAAAGGTTAATGAAGTAATCTATGACTGAATGCTAGCATACGCAACGTACACACAGAAAAATGCACATCCCATTTTTAGCATTTCTCTGGAAACAACTACGGTCTCTTATAGCCGCAATTTTGAAAGAATGCAATTATGGTATAGAATTTCAGCTACCTTTGGGCTGAGGCCTCTGGAGACATACAAAGAATTAGTGTATTGTTGTGCGATACATTTGTGAAATCATGTCCTTCTAATATTCTCCTCTAAAACTACACTGTAATTCCTCTCAGCTAAAAATCATGTCTGTCTGTCCTTCTATTTGTACAAATGTCTTTTAACAGCCTAAAGGCTTATTTTCAGTTTCCAAAAATCAAAAACACGTCAGCTAAATTAGCATTAACTAACACAGCAAAAGAAGTCTGCTGATGACAAAAAGTGCGCCCTGGAAATCAAACACTGCAGGTAACAGATGTGGTGGTCATCTCCCGGAGAGAAGGGAATCTCAGGGATCAGAGATCTCCACCAAAGTGCCCTGTGCACGCTGGCCAGGTCTGGCAGTCTTTGACTGCTGAGTTCAGGTATGAACTGAAATAAAACATGAGGAAAGAAGTTGGACCAAAGACAGCTGAACGAGTCTAACTGACAGGTATACCTAATGTGTAAAACTTCATCTTTCATCACCATCAGACGTGAGTTCTAGGGTGTTAAAATCAATGACCTTTTGTTGTTTTCTGTAATGCAAATAACAGTGCATCCAGGGATTAAGTTCATTGGCAGAAAGAAAATCCCTGTTTTTCTCTCTTGTCAGTGCAATTGGCTTGATGAACCTGCATCAGGAATATAATTGTCCCAAAGAGGTCCAAGTTTAACATGGCTTAGCCTTATCTTATTGACAGAGCAAAATAAAGGTGGGGAGGAACTTAGAGACCAGATATAATATTGATCAGAATAGCCTGGAAACCCACTTTATAACCAAATTATTCTTAATATTTGTTTTACTTCAGCTAAGATTCTTTTCAAGGTGATTTTTGAAACTTTTACTGACAGCTCTGATATTAATGCTATCTAACAAAACAAAAATACATTGCCATGGTCCACAGGTTCAATCCCTGTATGGGACATTCACTTAAGAACCGGACTTGATGATCCTTGTGGTCCCTTCCAACTCTGAGTATTCTGTGATCCTGTGAAAAAGTTAATTACTATCACGTTGCTGATAAAACATGAAGCCAGTTCCTTAACACAGTTTTGAGGACACTGGGTTGCAAAGTAACTTCAGAAACGTTGTTTTCTCATACAGAAAAGCTTGACTATTTACAGCCAAGGACACTTGACTGCTAAAGATACTGTACACATTAATAAAGCCCCAGAAGAGCAAAATAAGCACCTAATAAGAACTAAAAAAAAAAAAATTACACTTTCATCAAGCAGTATCACTGATTGCTAACACTTTGCCATGCCTAAGCCTGAAAGGCCTCAGGATAA
>JAYRBT010000010.1:17625808-17658751 GCA_036023395.1 Myiotriccus ornatus | reverse complement strand
ATCTTTATTGACAGAAATGGGTGAAAAGACAGACAGGTCTTCTGAAAGTTTCCCTTCTCTCATGACTGTTCAGACATATCCAGCATGTGCCAGTTACTTTAGGTTGACAATCTGAAATGTGGCAGGAGACACCTGCTATATGTGCCAATGCAGTTTTGTACTGCAAATTCATTTTATATTTCAATAAACATTCATAGACCTTAGTGAAGTGCATTCCCTGTATGCAGCAGCAGGAGGCATCCCCCACCAGATTTGAAAATAATCCTTTGTAGTCCACAGAAAATGTTGGATTGAACCACAATCGTGGATTATTATGTACTGCACTGTAGTTTTTACATATGTGTAAAACATATATGGACAACTGCTGTGTAGTGTTAGAAAAATCACACATAAATTGGAATTTCCAATTCTATGAACACGTTAAAGATATTGCTATCTTGCTGTATTCCCAAAACAGGACACCAAAAGGTCCATTTTCTCTATGTATTGCATGATATGCATGTCAAGAAAATGTGAATATCTTGCTTTTGAAGCAGTGTCGTGCTGATATTTCATGAAAAACAAGCAATTGACATTTCTTGAATCCATGTATTTCACTGACATTTTGATGAACTGACTTAACCTTATACATGACTCCTGAACTTCAAGTTCCATAAATAAACAGACCATTTTCTTCCCAACCAGTAAGCTTCCAAGGCAAACTTCCTCTTGTCCAGTGCACCATACACTCCTCTCAAAAAACTTCAGAGAAATTTTTCACCATCACCCTCCATTTTCTTCCTTGCACTGAAAAAATTCCAGAAGGAAATGTCTACGAAACCAATTGTGGATGCACCCAGCAAAACCTTTTGAACTGGATCAGATTAACTTAAAAAAGAAAAAAAAATTAACAAACTACCACAGCCTTTATGTAAACAACCCAAGGCAAATACTTCTTTTTACTCTTGTCAGAAATGCTTCCAAATAACATACAGAGAAAATATTGATTTTTTGCAAAGAGCACTTTCCAGCATAAAGTGCTCAACTGGACCTGGCAGTTACAAAAAAACAATGCACAGGAGCTTTTGTTGTGTTAAGAATTGTCCTAACAAGGTCATGATCTTGTACTGCACCCCTCAGTAGAGTTTCTGCTTTTCTCTATTTAATCTGATTACTGCAATAAAAGTATGAAACCATCATTCCAACCAGGAAAGAAGTACAAAATTATCTGTTTCACAACACTGCTAGCTCACAGAGCTCACCCCTATGAATTTCTTTCCCCACTTTGCAGGCTGCAGACATGCAGAAACAAATTGGCATTGCTGATGTTAAGCCAAAATCCCTGATCCAGCAAAAAAACATTTGAGCTGATCTTGGCTGTATCAGCGCTCGCATCTTTTTGAACTTAATGTGCACGGTTTTTGCTTCTCAAGAATTATACTAACTCTAAACCCATTTAAAGCAACCTAGATTTTAATTGGAAAAGTAAGAAGGAAGGAGATCTCTCCATAATGACACAAATTAAAAAATATATTTAGAAAAATCACCGGTATAGAAGAAAAATGCCAAAAATCATCAACATTGATATGCCTTTAGTTTCTAACAGAGACTGAGCTAAAAATCTTCCTGTCTAGAATAATAAGCATGGATCTACTGTAAGTGTACCAATAACACATTCTCTAGATAAATATGTTTCAAATTAAAAGAAGTATTTGAGTCACTGGAGAATTCAGGGTTTTTTTGCTCCAGTTACTTAGAAAACCAAAATGCATCTACATTTTGTTTCTCATCTCATTAACTCAGCATTATTAACTGTTGCAATGTTTGCTGTGTATTTATGTTAGTGCTGGCATTTAACTATGTAAGATGATCAAAATTAGCAAAGTTAAGCAAAACAAAATACCAAGACTCTGCCCTTTCACCTGGAATTTTGTTGCTGTCCTTGAAATGCTATCACTTTTTAATATCTTACTGACAGCAAATTAAACTGCATCTCCACTGTCAACCACAATTAAATCAATTGACCTTTATGCTTGATTAAAACAGAAAATACCAAATATAATAAAAATATCAGAGCAGAGCTCAGGGTTCTGATGGGCTGTATAATCACAAACATCACGTTTAGAACTATCAGTGTCGGGAAAATACTTCATACATATTTGTTCAGTAGTTAAACACTAAATTCTAATTAAGACCATTTATTTCTTGTTTAGCAATGGAGGTGAAAAAATAGTCTTCAGTATCATCAGAGAAAAACATTATATATGCTTTATTCAAAGGCTGAGCGCAAGTCTTCTACAGTGCTCAAATTCTGCATGTACCTTCAAACTAAGAGCTAAACTGGACTTCAGTGGGGTTTTGACTTCAGAATGCAAATTACATTGATATACCTAAGGTATGATCTTAAGCCTGTTCATCAAAGACCACACCTGCAGAGGGATTTGATTAGATCTCAACATAAACCAAGATTTTACCCTATGGGGTAACTTCTGGACACATTTTGCTTAAATAGAGTAAAAAGAGGTGATTTTTGTGTTTAGATAACAGTCAGCTGAGAGCAGTCTCCTTCTCCAAATCTATAAATATTGGGTAAAACAAGGGTAACACACATGACCATTGTGACTATTGATTTATTTAGATAAAATGTTCTCTCACTAAGTAACTTTTACATTCCTTTCACAGTTCACCACAATCAGGTGTGTCACCAGAACCTCCAGTTCTTAAGGAGTCTTCTGTACACTGTAGAGAGCAGAGTTAAGAGAATGCATCCTCCACAAAGCAGTACCTTCATTCCATGCTGGTGTGATGCTGCACATTAACCTCTGCTCCCCAAAGAGCCAAATTCTGACTTTTGAATAAGTTTGCCTAGGGCATCCTTCCAAAAGTTGTTTCTTAAATTCCTATGGAGAAAATGTACCTTTTCACACTAGAGTAACAACACTTGGCAGATGTGGTTAACAGCTTGCCTAAGGGAACAGAGTTCCCTGTAGTCCAAATTCACTCTGTGGAGTGCTCTTATTGTCCCCTTTTGCCCACACCTTTCCCCATGGGCTGCAGAAGGTTGATAGGTTACACTGACTGCAAACCAAGATATTCCTAATACACACCTTCCATGCTTTCTGTGCTGTTTTTTCTTCTCCACACTTCTGACACATGGCAATTCAAATGCACTCCTTGGACTCTATTCCATGAGCAGATAATGGTTTCAAGAGGCAGCAAGAGAGTCTGGAACTAATTCGAAGCCCAACACTTTTGGATTTTCTGAAGATTGCTTTTCTAATTACAGCAGAAGTAAACATTTTCCTCCTGGCGCTTTCACGTCACTCAGTGAAACACAGAACTGCTAATTCTAATGGCACCATCCACTAAATCCACATGCTCTCTCATCCTTGAAATTCAAAAAATTATCACATATCCTACTTAGGATAAGCCAGACCTTCACTCCCCTTAATATGACATATCTGTGCTCATTAGCTTCCCTGATTCTAAAGAGTTATTGAAATTGTTTACAAAATGCAATTTACTTCCCTCACTACCTCCCAAGCCAGCCACAACAGCAGCTTTGCCCGCTACCCCACACAGCACCAGCTGGCTCAGAGGGTCCTCCTTTTTTTCTGTCTGAGCTGGACTAGGCTGCTTGAGGAGAATCAGATTCACCCTCCACCTCCTGAAGGCAAGCAAGTGGAAAACTTACTTTCTCCGAGAGCCCAAAGAGTCAGCCTTGCTGATGGACAGTGCCAACATCAGCCAGGCCATGCACGCTCAAAGAAAAGGCTGACTATGTGTGTGGGAAACCAGTGCAGGGGGAAATTATTAGTCAACTAATTTCAGCAGAGCATTTGTGCTGTTTTGGTAAAGATACTCTATACTCCCTGCAGCTGCTCAGATGTGCCCTCCCAGAGCTCTGATTCTGCATTACTTACCCGACAAGTCCAAACTCCTCAGGCTCCCTCCAGCAGGAGGGCCAGCCTTAGCAACCTCTGCTGCCTTCTGCTTTTCCAGCTGTCAAGCAGAAGCAGGAATTCCCTCCCTGCATTGCTGTGCAGACTGGGATTTTGCACCTGGCTGACTCCCAGGGACACCTATCTGCACTCTAAGCAGGGAGGAAAGCAATGGGAAACAGCTCTTCCCTGCGAATTCTTCTCTCAAAGATACTGACATTTTTGAATTACATATATCTTGATGCCATCAGAGCCTGCAGGGCAACAACTGAAATGATGGGAAAGTGATTCCTCAATTCTCTGCGTGGCTGGGAGCCAGGAATACACTAGCTCCACATGAATCTTTGTCTTCACTTGAACCAGGCTGCAGTTTAACCAGCTCAATTTTCTTAAAAGGAGAGATTTGCTGGTTTTAATCTGTTCCAGCCAATAAATGAACTGAAAGCAAACATATCTGTTTCTAGATCAATTTGCAGGTTTCCTCAGCTTGTCTTAAAAGTTAACCCACTCTCTTTTTTCCCCCTCTACCAGACAGGATCTCACACATGTTTACAGTTTCACCTAAGACCTCCAATCTCTGTAATTTATGTGACCTCTAACTTCTACTACCTGACCTCACACACATAACATCCCGGATGGAAGAGCACTACTCCTTCACCTAACATCCTTTCATAAAGGAAAGCTTTTAAAGTATTAGAATTAGCACTACATAAGGAGCTTCAGTGATCATTTTAGAAACTTCTTTTACTATTTTGGTACGTGGTATTTAAAATTTAAAAAAAAAAAAAAAACAAAAAAACAGAAAAAAGGGGGGAAAAAAGAAACCTACCAGCTAAAAAGAATGTGTCTTTTACATTAAAACCAAACAGAATTTTCTCTATTAGAGAAGTTTTAAGTGTATCTTAAGTGCATAAATAGGTCTGGTAGTGAGGTACATAAACCTGGCTTGATCAGCATAACTGTTCATCCTGGCTGTTTGGCTTGATAAAGGTCATCTACACATGGGGAAAGGAGTCAGATATTCTTTGATATGTTTCTGCAAATACTGCTGGTAAAAGGGAGAGAATAAGCTGACCTTTACATCTGCAGGAAGTAATAGAACTAACATATAGGAAAGATGACTTAAGTTAGCTGCTAGGAAAAGCTTTACAGTGGTGAGGATGATGAACAGGCCACCAAGAGATTGACTACTGACTAAGATTACACCTTAGGCAGTGTCAGACATGGATGGGCTACCACTGCCAATCTCACTTCCTATAGTTCTGTGTATCTGTACTTGGATACAGAAGCCACAGTTATCACCTCAGTTTATCTAGTAGGTATTATGAAGCATCACTGGATTAATTAATACATGCTAATTCAGTAGTACTGAAAAGTCATGGGAGAAGTAGACTGATGTATTAGAATGAGGACAAGGCAAGTTTACCTTTGTGCACAATTTACCACTCCACTAAACTCAGTTTTTGTTTGAGCCTCTAAATGCCCTCCGGCCTGACAGCAGGATAGGGAAACCACGACCCAAGACCCACGTGCTAGTTATGGCCATTATTTAATAAACTTTTCTAATTTTTATTCTTGTTTATTCGTATCAATTTATAGCCATCAACACAGCAGCAAACAGCAAAACGCTTGGACCAAATTAAATCAAGTCCTGCAGATGGCAGTGCAGAGACGTAAATGAAAACTTCGGTCTTGGAATGTGACAGGCTTTTCTTCTGCTAGAACCGCTTAATTTCTGATTCTTCTGGAGCTCTGCCTCTCTGTCCCGATGAAAACGATTGCTCGCCCCCGGGACTTTTAATCCTTTCCAAAATTTGCAGGAATGATGTGACATTTTTGCTTTTCTTTTTGCTTACTCCTGTTCAAAAAATAGAATTAAATCTTGGCATAACCCACACCTGTCAATCACATTCCAGCAACTGGTTGAGACTGGCAGGAGGATTTGACTGTTGCTAATCGTGCAGAGATAGATTACCATCAAATAGATGGCAAAAAATCAAGTAGTAATTGCAAAATGTCTCAGGTTCTTAGCAAATGCACCCTCTGATATGCCCTCTATCAAATTGTTACTCCCTCTGTAAGCCGAACAAGTCTAAATCAAATCTCAGTGCCTGCTGCAATACCAGAGTACGTGACTGCACCATTTCCCAGAATTACCCCATCACTGGACGCTAGAGAGCAGTCTTTTTCCAGCATATTAAGAATTACACAGTGCTTTTTCCCTCTGCTTTCTGAAGGAAGAGAAAATTGACCCCTATTCCAAGGAGTCAGCACGGTCCACAGAGGAAAAAAAATTCAGATGTCTGATCAGACTGGACTGAACAATAACTCTGCTAGATAACATAATCATGGCACTTCTTATGGGTACCAGCTGTTGTCAGCTTGCACCCAGCCTCCAGAGTCACACATTTTTATTGCAGACTTTATCTTCTCAGCCGGGTTATTTGGGATATGGCTCCAAAGGGAACTTGAAATTGGTAAGAAAATGGTCATGTCTGTTTACAACCTGCAACCTCAGTTTAAAAGGGCTAAATAATATAGTGAATTTACAGCAATGCTGGGAATTAGACAAAAATGTCTAGCTTTTTTCAATACTCTCTGCATTAAGCACACTTAGCTTAGGCCTTGCACTGAACTAGAAGCACCGGAATCTGAAATTCCTTTCCCACTCCTTATCTATTTATCTATTCTTCAGGACTGGCAGACCCATAAGGTTTCTTCCACAGCCCCCACCTCTGCTTGCACATATCTCTGATAAGGCCTGATAAGTGCTGTGTTGTACTTCTGCAGGGATGGCAGAAAAGGACACCGATTAGAGCTGCTCACAACAGCAAGTCTGAGACACACAAAACCCGTCTCCTGAGCAATGCAGCAAGGTTTTCAGCTCATCTCATGGAGCCCTGAGTCACCACCAGTGAAACACCACCAGTTCCACTGCTAAAAATCTGCTGGCAGCTTCACTGGATTTAGAATAACTTTAGTAGATATCATTCAGTTCAAGATCTAATTTGAAAAGGCACAGAAGAGAGATGTGTCCCTACTTGTCATAACAAAGGGGTGCTCTATCCCCAGGTAATGTTTTTTTAATATATCTGATATGAGATCCCACTGCACTAAGATGTATAAATGTACACTACAGCTATACATACATATTCAAAGCCATACTTTCTACAATGCTTTACACTTAAGCACCTAAAGAAAGTCCCAGTGTTGATAAGAACACTTTCAAATCGTGATCATTGTACACAATTCATCACCATGACCATGAGATAACCTACATTCAGGCAGCAGCAAAGACAAAAAACCACTTTCAATTGCAACACCATAGTCTATTACTTCAGTTCAAAGGGGGGTTATCTGATGCAGACTTACAAGGGCTATCACTCTCTTTGGGGTTAGACAACAACAGTAGTTCCTTGGACCTCTGCCCTCACATCACATCATTATTTTGATATGTTCTCTTACTCTGAATTAAAATGCTCAGTACAGGGCAGTGTTTTTGCTGAGGGCCTCTACATTACCTAGCACAGGAGCCTCGTGGGGGGCCCACATACAGCTGCCACACAAACCCATAATTGTTTGTCTGATAGAAGGAAATCATTGGCTAGACCTACTCCACAAGCTCCCCATGACCCATTGCAGGTTAACCTGTACAAGCAAGACTTTTTATTCACTCAAAAACCCCCACGTGAACATCACTACATCACAAACAGCTAAGTTATACAGAAAGGCCAAATTCTGTCCATCTGTAAAGATGTATGATAAACCACAAAGGATTCATTATAGGCTGTGCCTGATCTCCTTGTTTGCCAGTATCAGCTCAGCTCAAACAAATAATAGAAGCTTATTTCTTGGAAATAAATACAGCTAGTCTCTACATTTTTTCATCCAGCTCCTTTCTTCTCTGGAAGACAATTCCTGCTAAACCAATCTCACTCCAGGGTAGCATCAGATGCAAAGAAAAGGTGGAACCAGAAACCAGCCCCAGCAAGGTCCATACTCACGGCCAACCAGCAGAGGAGCCCTACTACGTGTTAAGCAGAGCACACATGAAGATGCCAAAAAATCTGATGCAAAAGACGTATTGGAGGCTCATAAATAAAGAGGGGAAACAAATACTGAAAGGTGTACTGATGGGTGAGGAGTGTGGGAAGCCGAGACTGGAACCAAAGCATTCTAGACAGCTGATAGCTCTGCTCACACGACCTTTGGTGCCTTCAATATTGTTGAGCAGGTAATATTGATAATATTTGGCACTCATGCTTTTCTCACCTGAAATACCTAAAAGTAAGAATATACAGTGCATGTTCCAGTGAACAGCATTGTTCAGAATTCCCAACATCTTCCTGGTAGCAAAACTTCTGAAACTCAACTCAACCACATTTTTACTGTTCCAACCTATAAAGAAACAGTAGACATTTCCTTCCTTCTAATTTGCATAATTTTAGTTCTCCAGTAATTACTGCAAGTGAGGAAACATTTGCTACAGTGCAAATACGAA
Source organism: Myiotriccus ornatus (assembly GCA_036023395.1). Taxonomy (NCBI): domain Eukaryota; kingdom Metazoa; phylum Chordata; class Aves; order Passeriformes; family Tyrannidae; genus Myiotriccus; species Myiotriccus ornatus. The sequence goes on along the minus strand of JAYRBT010000010.1, from coordinate 17,650,330 downwards.
GAACTGTGGCTATTCAGCTTGAAATATGGAAACAGATGATAAAAATGGTGCAAAAGGAAAAAAGAGAACATTAGGTTTAATAAAATAAGTTTTGTCTTGAGTATTCACTCATTGAAACAGAGATGTGAAACACTCAGATTAGTCAAGTTTCAAATTCAAATAAAACTTTAAATTAATTCTACAATTCTAAAACATAAAGCATCCAACAAAGTTGATAAGAAATTACTTTGTAAGGACTGTAGGTCCTCTTGTGGCAAATGAAGACAGCGGAAAATAGTTGCTTGTTATGAAAGTGTTGTGGAGTGGAGTTTTGGTTTGGGTTTTCTAATGTAAACAAAAGAATTCACAGAGTTACTTTTGTTATTTTCTTTCTTTTCCTGTTCAGCACTTTTGGTGCTGGAAAACAAAAACTCTGAACCGAAACATAACTAGTTCTAAGTCGTATTTTTTTAAATTGCAATGGCATTTTAAAATATCTCAGCTTCTGCTGATCAAAAAAGACTGTGCACAATAGTTTCTCCAACGAAGAATGCAGATTTGATTAAGCTAAAATATCCCACAAGAAATGTCTTTTTATACTTACAAGATTGAACCATGTCACTTTTAAAATTTATAAGAAACTAACCATAGTAACCTTATTAAATATTCTGATAAGGATGAAACAAAGAATGTCTATTTCTCGTGGTAAACACTTATTCTATTCTCGTTCCGGATGAAACCACTAAAAAGAAATGTGACTACTTAGCCAGCTGTTAGCAACAACTTTGCTAAATTCTGCTGACTTCATGAGGAGTCTTACATTAATTCAAACAAGCTCTGGACCAGGCCAAAGAAACACAGAAGAACACAGAAAAACCATATCATGTGAGCTTCAGTCTTAAAGCTCCTCTCCAGAGCTGAAGTCCCTCCAATACCTGTTCTTATCCAGGACTATAAGTTGCAGGTCACGCTTCTCCAGTTCTGCTGTCAGTTCACTTCTGCAATCAGCATAGGGACTAATGTTTTTAAAATGGGTGGGTTTTGCACCAAAAATGTTACAGGCCAGATAATCACCCCTAAGATCCTGATCTTTCACTGACAGTATACTGAAATGGAATACCATGCAAGATCCAACAGGCAATATTTAAATTCCTGTGCTGAATTTTTCTTTTCCTTCTTTCACCCCTTTATATCATTCATTGCCCACATTCCCTTTTTACTAATTTGGTGTTGGTTTACTACTTTACAATACGTGTAGATGTTAACTTTGACCACTTTTCAATACTGGATATACACAGGGAAAAGCTTTACTGAAGGCTGGTGGTAATGATAAGATCTATCCACTTGTGAAATCTGGCAGGACCCTTTCTGCTTCATGAAGACAGTTTATTTGCAGAGCCAGCATGAAAAGTATTCTACACCTCCCTCCTATCTAAAGGCAGAAAATGCCAAGATGAAACTTTCAACCTAGGCTTTCCTGAAGGCAAGGAAAACTATGCTTGCATTTGGGGTTTTTTAACCCCTTTAATTTTCAGCCTGAATGCAAGGTCTGATGAGAGCCCTTAAATCCCTTCCACAGGTCTCCTAAAGCTCAGGTTGCTGTACTGAACCTTCCTTTTCATTGGAAAAGAGCACTAAGGTCAATGTTGTAAACAACCCTCAAATCCCCAGCGACACTGGGGTTAAGACAGGCATTAGAGATTGGGAGTACCTCACACATCACTTGTGCTGTGGCTGCTTCAGCTGAACTGCTCTGTCAGTCACCAAGGCAGAGTCAACTCTGAATACACCTGGTGTGACTCAGTGTTGGAAAGATCAGCTGCAGGAATAAAGACACTTTTAACACTGCGGCATCTGGCACTACAGAACTCTACCAGCTACAAGCATGTCCTGTATCCTGTGTTGCTTTTTATTTCATTACTTGACATAAGATTATCAAAATCATCACAGAATGACGCAAACTCTTCAAACAAACATCACGAACTTTTTGTTTACTTTGTTGAGCACAATGCTAAGGACATGCAATAACTATTGGAGGATCTAGGCACAAATGTTAAATTTTTCTGCAAAACATCCAGATTAATTTTAGTATTCTTTAGGTCGCTGTCTGTTCTTTCAGTAGACAGAAAAGAAAAATATGTATATGCAGAAAGTTGTTCAGTCCTTCTTACGCCTGAATGGAGATCTTGTCTTGCTCCATCACCTGGGAAAACCCTGGAGACACTTTCCTCATAGTTTAGTGCCTCATAGTGCCCAGACTCAGATGAGATCTCAGCCTAATGTCATAATCTCAGTAGAGTTAAAAGCATCAGTCACTGTTCTGCACACAACCTATGTTAATCCATCAGTATCTGAGATCTGTACACCAGGGCAACAACACAGCAGTAAAAAAGATGTCATCTTATCAGATGAAAAGGAACACAGGCCAAACAGATACCATTTATAGAGAGTAAGCTTCAGAAGTGACAACTGAAGCCAAGACTCCTGGGGGAGGGAATGTTGATTTGTCCTATAATTAAATTCACCCTCCCTTTGCCAAGCTCCCTAATCCTGTTTTGAGTGGGAGTCATTTTCCGACAGGGAAAATAATATATATGGAATCAAACAACTTGCTTCAGGCAGAGCCAGAGCAAGAGGGAAGGGTGGGAAGCGCACTCTTCAAATAGTTTCCACTCCTGCTTTCAGCTCACTGACCTCAAGCTGTTGCAACCTGAACTGCAGGATGGGCTGCAAGGACCTGCTCGGCCACAGAGCCATCCTGCCTCGGCCTCTTGCTGCCCGGCTGCTTTCCAGTGAGAAATACTTCAAGGGACCAGGAAATGAGACAGCCTGAGAGTTTAGATGCTCTGTTCTTTTTACCCAAAATAGCCACATCCTTCTCGAAAAAAAAAAAAAAAAAAAGGACCTGAGGTCCTCCTTCAATGTAATTGTGTAACCAAGGCCCCTGAAGCTCACAAAGGTTTTCAGAGGTCTCGGGATTAGGCTTTTTAAGACTGGACACCTATTCCCAGTCTTCATCTTGCCCCTTACTTCCTTTGTGGTTTTGAAGAGTCTTGTCTCTGTTGCCTGGATGTACCATGGGATTGATAGAATTTTCATACCCCAAAGAGTTGATACACAACACAGATAGATACTCTGAATCCTGAGTGTTCCACTAGTCAGGGAAACACACCGACACTCACAACATGCCAGTTTTCCTGCTAAGCTGAATTGAAAGCTCAGTAGCTTATAATAAATATACACAACCCAAACCCCAGGTTTAGAACTTTCTCCTTTAAGGGTGAGCACATGTACAGTCTTGGTTTTGGCCACTGTCTCTGGTAAAGTCTATCACTGATGGACAAATAAAAAATATAAAGTAATGCAGCTGTTAAAATGGGATTAAACAGTTTCCCTGCTTTGCTCAAAGGGAAACTTCAACAGGGATTCCTGTCTGACACACATTCAAACACTGACCATTATCTGTTTCCAACCAATTTAATGAAAATGTAACAACTTATACTGAAATTCTACTGCAGGAACACTTCATCTACCAATACCTTGCTGAACTGAGGACTGTCTGGAGTCTTTCCTTCTGTCAAAACAGTTTGAGGGGTTTTTTGAGATGGCTAAGGTATGTCTGTCTTCTGTTTAAGAGTTAAACATTTTCAAGCTCATCAGATGACTTGGACAATAAGGCAAGTTCCCAATTTGTCAAGTTCCCAATTGTCAAGTTCTCAATTTGAAACTTCTTTGCAATATTAACCATCTAACAAGAAAACAAGTTGAGTCCTTGCTTAATGCATGAGTTGTTGTCACTGGTGTTTATTGTGTAACATTTGGGTTTTTAAGAGTTATTTGGCACTTTTCCAATACAACTGACAGCTAAATAATATATAATCTGTTTTTCAGCAAAGCAATTACTAAGTAAACCTGAACACACCGAAGGAGTAAACGACAGGTTACAACACCCAGAACAAGATGCCACACCTGAAAAAGCTAATATTACCTGAATAACTATTATCTGTAATCACCAGAATATGCTGAAATTATTGCTTTATTTAGTGGAAGATTAAGCCACCTGCTCTTAAAAGTACATCCTGAGTACTTGTTTACTGCTCTTCCCCCCTCCTCGCACACACTTAAGAGATTCCATAATTATCCTAGCAGCACATTACTGGAAATTATGTGTGAACCTCAAGTTTCAGGGCCAGATTGTTCATAGAGACGAAGTCCTCTTAATCAAGCTACTCACTCCCCTTGAAAAGCGATGGAGAGAATCTGATCTTATGTCAGAGCTCATAATTAGAACTGTGCAAATACTAGATTTTCAGAAAAATAAAGGAAGATAATCTAAACTGCTAAGTGTTCCATGTTCACATTGAAATGACCCCTCTGATTCCTCACTCTTAGCAAAATATTTTTAGGGTCAAGCAACGTATTACATGTGAGACAAAAATCAAAACTTCACAAGCTGTCCAGCTAAATTAATACAAGCTTAAAATTGGAATTAAAGCATTTCTATTTTCTCCCACATTTGATTTTAAAAAAATTTAAACATTTCAATTAATTTAATCCATATATTCTGAGGGAGATGTATTTTTAAGTACTTTTTCACCACTAAATCAGAAATTTGTTACTTGTTGCTACTATCATACATTAATTCTTTATCACACTGATGATAAGTACAGTAAAGCCACCAAAGCTTTTCTTCAAGCTACCCTCTCTGCTTTGAATTTCACAGCACCAATACTGAGTAATCATCATCACTGGATCTCCCTAATCAGAGGTGTTCATTTAGAAACAAAAAGTGTGATGATAATAACCACAGCAACAAACTGACGATGGAGAAGGCACGAATTACCACTTCCCTTCATCCTCTATGTCAGTTCAATGTTTGTGATAATGTTACATCCATCATTAAGCCATAGGAGAGCCCAGAACATCAAAAGACAATGATGATGATAACAGAGCTGATTGAACGTACTATACGGCCTTATTAAAAGGCAGTCTAGTTTCATTGAAGAATTATTATATACAGTAGGATTTTCCTGAACTTATGTGTCTGCTCTGAAAATCGTTACATCTCAAAGCAATTAACTGCATTTGTGCAGTCTTCAAAAACAAGATAATGTATCATCTCATCCACAAAATAAGTATCTGGAATAAATGTGATATTTGAAAAGGAACTGAACCAAAACCAGATCCCATCATCTAAGCAGTCTGGAAGCGTTTTGACCCAGTTTTGCACTTCCCAGCAAGCATCTTCCTCTCTAGTAAGCCAGACTGAGGGTATGTGTACATAGTGTTTGCAGACAGATACGGACAAGCTTTGCCTTTGCCTCAAGCAGCTTCCACACTGTTCTTCTGACATAAGCAGGATGCAGTGCCAGTGGCAACACCTTGCCCTTCAGCAGCTCCCATCTCCACAGGGTGAGCACTGTAATAGCCGTGGCAGCACAGCTTCTGATCCAGGAATTGTGCACACATGGCTGCACCACTTAAGTGCCTGTTTACACATTGCCTTCAGTCCTGCCTTAACACTCCTCTGCCAAACACCCCTGTGTTTGCAACAAGTCCCATCTTAAATCCAGACTCGGCTCTCAGCTCCAGCCCATTTCTGAGCCAAGTGCAGCACACGTGCAGGACACACGGGCATGCACTGGCCCTAATCCTGCACTCACTCCTACACACCACTCCCATTGAAGATAGCTGTTATCCCTCATCCAAGAAAGCTGTTCAGGATACACAAGTATTTTTTTTCCAAAGTTGACAGTGCTGGCAACCTCATTTCTAGATTGTTGCTGTTTCATTGCATGTCTTCATCCTCTACTCACTGCAAGCATGAGCAAAAATGGAGTTTGTGCAGTTATTTGCCTTTAGTTCTCTGCTCTTGTGGACAAATTTTCTATTCTCAGGAGGCACTTTACATCCCATTTTTATTTATGCAACCTCTAGGGCTGCACAAGCTGCCATTATTGGGGACTGAAAAAATCCGTTCTCCCTCAGAGCTCTTATTAACAACTTCCTATTTACTTGGACACATTTAAAATAGTTGCTAATGCTGGAAATTACCAAAATTACAAGCCATAAGCATCGGTGCAGCCCCTTTGTTTCAGGCTATGTAAACTGTCACAAGATGACTGTAACCAAGGTTTATTGTATTGTTTATTAGTAATCGTATGCATTGATGTATATTTTTTATTACATGTGATAATGCTTTATTTTATGTACTAAAGCAAGTATTTAGGCAGGCTTTGAAAATATCCAAATAAGTCTACATTAACCCAAACATATTTATCTGCATGGAAATATTCATCTTCCCCATGACCAAATTTCTGAATGTCACATACAAGCAGGTATAATCAAAACTTTTCAGGCTTTATTGAAGCAGGGTTTTATCAAAACCACCAAAATCAGAAGCTTCACATGCCCACATTTCTACACAAGTCAGTAGGACCGCTAAGAGAGTTTTCATAAACTTCTAGCAGCACATCAAAAACCACTTTGTGAGAGTATTCCTTTTGGAACAATCCCCATCTTAACGTGGTCTTCACAGTCCAAGAGGGAACAGTAGATGGTGCTGTTTGATGTTTTCTTCCCTCGCATTTTATTATCACTGGAATTATCACGTTATTCTTTATGCATTTTTACAACATGTATTAGGGAAACTTAATATTATGACCCTACTGTTACATCACCATGTTTAACAACTATGAAATATTTATTCTATAATGATATTTCTTTATTGCTTTTGCAGACTTCATTTCAAGGCATATTTCTTGGAATTTCTTACCTCCTCAGAAAGTGAGAGTAGTCATTTTACTGGTCAGAAGGCCATTATCAAACACATGATAGAACCAATCTTTGTCATAACTTGTCATGAGAGGGACAAGTCCTCCTAAAACTAATTAATTGCAGGGGGGCAGGGGGCAGCTGAAGTCATAGAAAAAAACCCACTAAAAATAATTAACAAACATTTCAAGATTTTTTAAACTTCCATCAATTTGCAAAACTCTAAGTACATGAGCCCTATAGAAAGCTAAATTAGTTATAAATTTAAACCTGACAAGTGAATTGCTTGGTTGAAACCAAGAAAAAACAGACTTAAACAGAATTTAATGAAGCTGGTTTCAACAAGCTAACACTTAATTTATAATCCAGTATCACAGTTTTTCTTCCTGTTGATAAAAATACAGCTCCAATCTCTTGGCTGCAGGACACCTTTCTGTCACTCTTCCTTGACTGACTTGCTCAGCGTCACCTTCAAGCTTGTTGCCTTCACTTTGAAGTCCTTCACAGAAATAACCTTCTGCTGCCACTTCTATTTATAACTAATTCCGTGACCTTAATGATTCACCACTTATGTTAAGCTTAATGGATGTGTCTGTTTATACCCCCTCATCTACTCTACACTTTCCTCTGCACTGTCTACAGGATCCAACACATCCACAAAACACCACTTCAGTCTCTTACACATTTTTAATTGTCTCTCCCTGAATTATAAGACTTTGCAAACATTTGCTTGTGGAGCTGAAATGTGTCTTTTAAAAGTGAGGACATTTGTATTTCTACAATATTTACACAAAAGTACAAGGAGATCAAGACACACACACGTGAAATAATATTCAGAGACATTCTAACCCTTCAGTAGGACAATCCACTTGCATGCACAGAAGTTTTTACAGGACCGACTGCACAGTTTAAACACCCCTGCATATTGTGTGCTACTCGTTCTTCTGAAGCACAACAGCAGCTCAAGTCATCAAAAGCAGCTGAAGGTTTAGATGCAAAATTTCTTTGCATGTCAGTGCAGACAACAAAAGTCCCCAACAGAAAGTATGGTCAAATAAACAAATAAACAATATTGTATAAGGCAACAAGCAAACAGGAACCAAATCTTGCGTGCAATTTGTTCCAAAGTACAGCAAGGTTTTGTTTTCAAAATATGTACTTTTTTTCAACAAACAAATATTTCATGTTTTACTTTTCTATCCAAGAAAATGGACATTTGTCAGCCTCCCCACCAACACTGTTTTCCTTCTCTCTGTCACTACTCAGAACTTGTCAGCAGCAAAAGCACTTGGAAGCATTAGTGTCAGACCAGGGAAAACAACCCCACTCCTTTCCTTCAGTGTGGGGAAAGGAGACACTCAGAGAGTAAGAGCACCCCACTCCCCCAACCTTCTAGCTCCATTTAGAGACTGCATAAACAGAAACAGCAAGAAGGGCAGGAGGAGCTGCAGGGTAAGGAAAGGAGTGGTAGAAGTAAACTGGACAAGGGGATCCTTGTGACCAGCTGCCTGAAGGACCAGGGTGGCTGCCATGTAGATACAGCACAACCACCAAGCCATGTCCCTGCCAGCCCCTCAGAACCTCAGCTGAGAGCACTCTTGATCCTCCTGCACCGTCAGCCAGAAAACTACACATGCTGCACAATGGTCTTAAGCATTTAATAGCTCTTGTCTTTTTAAAACAACATTTTTTGCCTTTGAGTTTTTTCATCTAATTTGTTGGAGGGAATGTATACACCTTTTGAGAGAGGAACACATTTCAACTCGCAGCAGCAGCTGTGAAGGAGAATAGGGGAACAGCTCTTTACACACAAGGAACACAACTTTAAAGTTAAGCCAGGGCTCTGAATTAGGAAGCAAGGCCTGAGACCACTATGGTCTCCCCTCGGCAGCCCAAAACTTTTAGCACTGCAGGCAGCTTGAATGAAGGCTTTCTTTCCCATAGCTACCTGGGCTGCAGCCATATTCATGTTTTGCAATCACTTGCCTTTTCCATCCATGAAAATTCCTCATGTACCCACTGCCATGCAAGATTTCAACCCCTGAGCACATGCACACAAGTTAAACCAACAGCGTGGAGACAACTGTTCACACAAGTATCACTGCCCTGTGGTAGGTTCTGCAGGGAGGCTCCATGTATGGCACGGGAATTGCCTGTCTCTCCATGACATCCACCATGCTCCTTCCGTAAGTTATGGATTGGAAATTCCCTTACATCATGAATGAAGGCTGAGTTCCTCCTCATGTTCTTTGCTGGGGCACTCGCAACAGGGACACAGAAAAGCTGTCATAACAGAGCAGGCTTCAACTATCACATTATTCAACCCCTGAATAATGGTAGAGGCATTGTCTGTCAGCCTCTTGCAGGAGTAAGCCTTTGCTTTCTTGCTGTTTTAAGACACTAGGGCCAGCCATAAAACCTACAAGCCACTGCAAAACATTTCCCAGAGTTTCATCCTTGCCTTCTTTTTGCTTTACAGTTCCCCTCTGTGAAGAAACTGGAGAATAAACACACACAGCCTGATCAAATGTTCCTAACTCTATTATTCTGTTTCTTGGAAAGCACAAGGGTTTTAAAAATTCATGTCTAAAACTGTATGTACAATCCTACATTGCCAGTCTCTCACTGTGGAAAACTGACTGAGATTTGGTTGGAGTTCTGTCAGGTATTTAGGGCACACACCTTCCCCTCCACAACAAGGAGGCCAGCCTCCCCTCCTTTCAACAAAGCCTGCTCCAGCAAGAACAATCCCTTCTTCCCTAAGTATGTGCCCCTCCTTTTTCTTCTCCCAAACTTCCTTGGTTTTCCAACCCTTCTTCAGACGCCTCTGCCAATTGCTGATCCCATTTACCACTCTGCTTCCCACTCCTCAGATCAGGCTTTGGCATATTTTCCTTTGTTCTTTGTCGTCTTCACACACCCCTTAATGAGCCAGGCAGGTTTCTTAAAATTTTCGCGTGTCACGCTAGTCTGCCTCCTCACACCAGGCACAAACACGGCTCCCACAGCTCCTGAGAAACACAAGCTTTGGGAGCTCAACACTCAGCTCTGCCAGTTTTGACCAGATTGCTTCCACAGTCCCGCTCACCGTGCAGGTGCCTGAGGGCCTGTGCCAGGGGAGGGAGAGCGGAGGGATGGCAACAAGAGACACAGGCCAGAGGGAAGAGCAGCTCTGTCCCTGTGGCAGCCGTATCAGGTGCTGCCCGAGACTCCTTGGCTAAAACTCTTTCAAACCCAAAGAATGGACAAATGCGAGCAACCCAAAGGTACGTTCACACACTACAAGCAAATTCACACTTAGATAATTCTTCTTTTGCAGTGCTGCTGCAGATCCTGGGTGTTCCCTTATACCTTTCCATGATTCCTGCCTGCCTGAGACTTGCTGCTCCCCGACGGAAGAAGGCAGATTCTGTCTTGGCCAAACTGGCCAATATGAACAAAATCAGCTCCACAATATTTTTTTTAATCCAGTTAGTGAGAAGCAACTTCTTGTACACCTGATTTTTGTTAAGTACCTTTGAGTTCTCTCCAGAAAGCCATTGAAACTAAGTTGCTGTGACACTGGATCTTTGTAGGGAAGACGGAGCGATAAATTTGCACGTTTCCCAACCTTTTATCTTCTGATGATTACATCCCTTCTTTAGATAGCAAAATGAAGGCCTTGAGATCTCATCAACTCCTTGCACTCTATCCCACTCAGGAACAATACTGCTACACAGACCATTTGGTGTTCCCCTCGTTGAACAAACCAAGTGTCAGTCCTGTAAGCTCACTGCCAGCTATAGTGGTGCTGACTAACCCAAAGGTGAACTGTGCACCCCTTGGCTTTGCTCAGCAGAGTTTTGGGACTGCTGGTGATGTGAAGAATTTTGGACTGCATGCGGCCCTCCAGCACCTGCGACGGATGCTACAGCAAAAACATGCTGATGGGATCTGGGAGCTGGCAGGATGGCAGCCAGGAAAAGAGCAAAACAAACTTCTCACTAGGTAAAACCTCAATCTGATTCTAGAAAGACATTTGAAGTATCCAAGACATATTGAGGATATCAAGCAATTCTATACTACGCTATTTTTATTAATTAAGTCCTTTAGCAGGGTTAACTGTGAACTGTGCAGTCAGTAATCAAGGTATAACTTCCAAAACTTTTCCTACCAGGGCACTACAGAGATGAGAATAACAAAAGAATTTCTGCTTCCAGAAAGCATATACATATTTATAATGGATCCCCTGACTATACTGTTCCCAGCAATCCCATTTAACCATTGTTAGTTAAGTTCCTCTCAACCAACTAGTGGGCACAAGAAAATAGCTTTTCTCCTTTCCATTTAGTCAGAATGTGAATCTAGTTTGTTGTGTTCATATGGAGGTGCTGCACATGGTTTTCTTTTGTCACATTTATTTGTTCATTATTCCTTCAGAACGTGGGGCAGATCATGAGTAGTGCTGGACAGGAGAGGGGGAAGCCAAGACATTCCACTCACTCCCTCTCTGCAGGACAGAGGACAAATACCAACACCTGCTTTCCTCCTGAGAGATTTATAAACATTCATCTGGTATATCACCATACAGTAACTGTCCTAAGAAGGATTTCCACAGGCTGAAATATGGCCCATCTGTACCATCTTTAATTCCTTAGAGGTCACTGATACACCTGCAGATACATAAACCTGCAGACTACCGCGATATTGCTACCCAATAGCACCGGTGCTTTCTCTCACAGAAGTGACTCAACACTATGCCCAAGTCCCAGGTGTTCCTGGACATCTAGGATGAAGTTCCTTTGGAATTCTGCCACTACTGTTCACCGCCACCCTCTCCTAACATACTCCAAGAGTCATGTGTCAGACTGTACCTTGGAAGACCTACCACAAAGAGAAATCACTTCGGAGGGGACAGCCAGAAATTCTTTTACCTTATTACAGAAAGAATCACAAGACCTTCATTTGGTTCTAGCAACAGCTGAATTTTGAGCTGCAAATTTAAAATACTAATTGTTAATGGGATAATTTCCACTGTACCGTGTTTGTTACAATAGTTCGTATTTTTCTATCTATGAAGTAGGACCTCACCAGAACCCAGTAGAAGTGGGCTAGGAAGCATTCACCTGTGGCAATTAAAATATCACATTCAGAAAGTCTGCATAAAAATGTCTATGAGGACGCCATTCAGTTTACAAATCACAGCCATAAAAAGAAAAAGAGGGTAATGTCAAATATCAGCTGAATTCTGTATTGCTGTATTGTGAACCTGCTATATTCAGCCTCTCTGAGGAAGGAGGAGAAAGTCATAAGTGAATGTATATTAAAAGACTGTCATTTTACGTAAATGCACCTGGGGAAGGTAAGATAACAGCAAATTCTATTATATGTACACAAATCACCACCATCAGCAGCTTTTCAGTGCTATATTTTTATCCAAAACTAGTTACAACACTCAGGAAAAAACCACCCACTTTACTCTAGAAACAAAACTGGGCTGACCTCCCTACATTGCTAAATCTAAGATTTAACTTCGTGAACCTGGTCAAGATCTCCTTTGTTTTCTGTTGCTCCCAGCTCCTCCCAAAAGCTCTCTTAAGCAAACCCAAAGTAGTACAGGCAACCTTGAGTTGCTGGAAGTACTCAGAGATCCTCTCTCTGTAGCTACATTAACAATTTTTGATTACCATCAGGCAGTGCCTGTTGCTGATGCTGCTTTTGGGTAACTTTATCTGTCAGGATATTTGAGTCTATTTTTATAGAGGTAAGAAGCCAAAAGAAAAGAAAATAAACCACCTACCACTACAAACTAATCCAGTAAAGGAAGGAAAAGCAAGCATCAGCATTACAAAGAGAAAGGAATATTTCCCTCCTGACAAATTTCTGTCCTGCTAAACAATCCAGCAACGAACAAATTAAAACTAACACAAAATGAAGACTCGAGAGTGGAAAACTTGGGTTTCCAGACAAAAATATCTCATATTCTCTTCATCTTCATTCTGCTGTACCTGCTGCCACTATAGCAGTGTGAGATTGAACAACCATACAGTAAAGGTAAGGCTTACAGCAAAGAACACTTATAATAGCACTGTCTAGTTTGCCCTGAGTGCTTCTACAGTGAGAAAAAGTTTAGCATTAATAAAGATCAGTGAGTCACCTCCTAACTCACAGAGCTCTCTAGTTAGGTAAATGGAGACCTCCACAAAACTGAAAAATAAGCAGTGACCTATTTTAACTGAATACAACAAACACTGACCCATATAGTATTGCTGAATAAAAAATAAAATAAAAAAATATTAAAAAAAAGCCATAGTCCTGTGAAAAGTTAGTTTTACGCATGACAAGTGTCTTCAGTGGCCACAAGGAGTCAGGACAATCATTGAAAAAGCTAATGAGACTGCTCACAGCTCCTGCAGAAAAGCCTCGTGATATTACTTCACAGCGACGAGAAGTTACTTACTGCACCTCAACCTGACATTAAATGTATCCTATAATTCCTCCAGAAAGCAGAACAACTGAGACCTCATGTCCTTGTCAGATTCAACAAGGGTTTACTGCACAGAACTGTTTTCAGGGAAACATCTGTGATTACACCATTATATAGTATTTTAGACTGGTTTCAAGTTGCCCTCGGTGTGAGTGAAAGGCTGCAGATTCCACAGATATTGCTCATGGCCTGACTCAGCCACTGTCCTGCTTTACTTAAGAGACAAGGAAAAGAATCACTGAGCTTGTGTGTCCAAATGAGATGAGAAGGAATAGGACAAGGAGATGTTGAATATTTCTTTATAGCCAAGGGAATCTATGTGTTAGCCCATTTATTCCATGGGTGTACGTGTGCAATTTCTCTGGCAGACTGAATAGATGTCACAGTTTACCTAAAAAAGATATTCATTACCACTTTAAACCTGTACCAATCAGTCAGCTGGGAGATGGGGCTGGGAAAGGCTGAAGTGAGAAGCTCTGCAGTAAAAGACACAGAACAACTGTAAACTAGAGAGTACAGCAAGATGAGTAAAACCTGCATTTATCTCTTGTTTTGGTATAATGTGACTGCTAGGATTTATTACCCTGGGCATATCTCATGTCATGTGAGAATCTCTGTGCCTGGGAAGAGCATGGTTGTACGGCACACCACAAAAGTGCAGTGGCTGATGAACTGATTATTCACAACACAGCTTTTGCTTCTTTTCCCCTGCAGTCTTTTTTTCACTGTTCCCAGACACTTAACATTGTTACTCACATCCACACTAGCTTATCTAAACTCACAGTCATATGTCACAATCCCATCCAATACGTGCTCTATATAGTTAAGATGTCTTAGCATATCTTTTACAGAGCTACTCACATACACAACATGCAGCATCTCCGTGCCTCTGAAAGTTTTTTCCATTCTCAGAGGAGCTAATTCCCCATGGGCAATGGAAGTACACACAGAAATTTTATATGTAACAGGAGAGACAGGAGAGGGAACTAATCAAAATATTCTGACTGGTTTGGGGGTTTTGTTTTTGTTTGGTTGGTTTTTTATGATACTTGTTAGTGAACGCTTAAAAAAAAAATCTACCAAATATCTGGGTTTGGTAACAATTAAATCTCATTGTCCAAATTGATATTTTCTGTGAAATAGATTTTTCCATCATCTGAATTGAAAAACCTGATTTGTTCATATATTTCAGCTGTCCTTCCACATGATCTTGCAGTACCCTCACTTCTTTGGGGTCCAACTGCTTATAGTTTCCAGCAAGTAGCAAACTGACCATGGAGAGACTTCCTTCGAAAATTTTTAACACAATTTCCAAAATACTTTTCCAGGGGGATCTGGTATATCGATGTAAAATAAATCTGTGTTTAAACTTACATAAACACTTGCAACTATGTTGCAGCAGTTTAGAAGGGTCTTAATTCAGGTGGATGAGAGCACACACCCTGACCTAAAAGCCACTCAACTCTGGTGCCTTTACAAATTGTCTCTTGCCAATGAAGACAATGCCTAAATTCCAGGCATGAAATGAATCTGTTCTACCTTACCTCATAATTAAGGAAACAGAACACAAAGGACAGTTAAATGAGTGGGGTTTAGTGGTGGTGATGTTTTGCTTAGTGACTACAAGTACATGAGGTTTGGTGCTGTGTTAGGACACCAAGAAAATCCAAAAACCACCCAGGCTTACAAGTGAACAGCCCTCACCACAACTTCACTGCAACAGTTTAAAACATGTGCTTTATTATACCATATCGTACCACTGCAACTCTCTGATGCAGATGGGCCCCTGGCTTTCTTCAGAAAGACACAGTTACACCGTTCAGCACAAACAGTTTCTTTAATGAAAATGATACTGAAAGCTTCACAGACAAGTGAAGTACTTAAAAATCCTACTGCTGGTTTGGAAAAGAATTTGAACTGTAAAAGCAGGAAGGCTCTGAATTGCTTATTACAAGTACAGGGGTTTATGAAATTATTTTTCCCTGTTCTGTTAATACTGCAGACCCAACATGTCTACAAGCCACTGAGACAAAATTCACTATTTCCTGTTTCATCATCAAAATTGACAAAAGGAAAAACTCTCAACAGAGCTGCACAAGTGCAGCTAGAGTTTGGAACAAACTCATACAAGCTGTAGTGAGGATAACAGGATGCCAGAAGGAGCAGTTACTCTTCCACCTCCCAAAGGCAGAGCCTCAGTTTACACAGAACCACAGTATGATATTTGCAAGCTCATTTTTCAGCCTTGAAGAGCAATGCTTCCCATCTCTATAATTTGTCATCATACAAAGCATCGGTCTGAAAATCCTACTGAATGTCTTTAGAGAGAAGAGTATAAAACAGTATCAAATCCTTTTTCAGCCACATACCAGAGCTTGTGCTTCGGGTTGGTTTTGTTTGTTTTTAAAAAAGTACAGCCAGTCAGTTCAGCTATTTGAGCACAATGTAACCATCCATCCAACAAGCAAAATTAATAGCATCCACTCAAATCTCAGAGCATTGGTAAATATCATCATCATCTTGATTCTGTTACCCACCCTTAGATCTTCAAACTTCACATGAAACAGTAGTGAAATTCTGCCAGGCTTTAGTAGGAATGAGGATGCAGTGAAAAAACAATTAACTGCTGGATTTGCCCCCATTCTGTCATTCAAAATACCTATGAATTTTCTAATTTCACTACATTAAAGGCAAGTTTGATACTAAGCAAAGCTAAAGCTTATTTTGGTGGAATTTTTTTCACAGGAAGCTTTTCACTTTTTACAAGAACCATCACAATCCAAATTTAAGTGAAAACAACAGAAATGCCTTCGTTTACTTCCCTCCACTTTGGATCTGATCCTAAGTCTGCAGTTTTCTTCTGTGCTGTGAAAATACAGGCTCAGGATAAAGCTCTCTGCAGCTCTATTTATTCAGCTTGTGTCATGACAGCTTGAGAAAAAAAGTCCCAGTTACTCCTCCAGTGAGAAAAAAAAAATGTTGAAAATAAACAGGTCACCAGAGCACCAAAGCAGAAGGAAACATGAGATTAAATGCCAGCATTTTACACCTCTATTTTGTCCACTAAGCCCAAAATGACACTAAGATTTTTCTAGCTAAGAAGAAACATTTCCAATAAAAATCAATAGAAGTATCACCACCAATCTTACGGGGAACAGAGCTGGTCCTATACAGGATTCTTTAGAAAATCCCATCCTTAGCTCCAGGAGAAGTGTTGACAGCTTGGGTCACTAGAAACTTGAAAGCCATTTGTGAAGGAGCCAGCCTCGCTATCTAAACACACTGCAACAGCAGTTGGTCTCATCAGAAGAGGAAATGTAATTTCCAATTACTCCACTCTTTTCTCTGTTCCTTTCTGAAAAACACCCAGTGGAGTGTGCATCCCACATTCAAATGAAGTTAACCAAGGTTCAGGAAACCTCAGGATCCAAGGTGGCCTCGGATTTCTGTAGCCAAAGGGCTTGTAATTCTACTGCCCAACATGGATTTTCAAAGCCGGACTAAAATCTGTGATATTGTTACTCTAAGTCTTCTTTCATTTTATGATTTATAGAGTGCTAATACTTTCCTCTCTTCCTTGTACAAAAAGGAGTTTATGACCAGCCAGGCACCAGAGACAAGTCTGACCTGTGTGCTGTAATAAATCAGGTGCCGGGAGCAGATGCAGAAGGGTTGGGAAGCGTACTAAAGTCATTCTTGAGTTACACCTGTGGTATACGGTCTACTCAAAAGATTTTTGACCCCATAGTGCAGGCATTTGTTTTCAAAGCCGGCAACAACAAAGGAGGGGTAGAGGAGGAGAGAATGTGAGCTGTTGTGGGTCCCATTTAACAAGAACTCAGGCTCCACAGATTTCCACAAGGATCAGTGAATCTGCAGTGGGTTTTTTTGTCAAGGTCAAATATAACTGTAAATCTGAATTTTATTTTCTAGATATTTTTCCTGTTTCATTATGGAAAAATGCTGCCAGGACTATATTCAACATTTTGATACAAACTCTACTGGAACTTTAACAAAGTTTTAACTAAGCTTTACGGACGATGAGATTGGTGTGATTGCTTGAACTTAAGAATTTCCACTGTGGGCTAAATTTATGCAACATATTTGGTCTCCAGACCACATTCCTTTCCCTGCTTTCATTTCCATCTGTCATATCATCTCCGTACTTGTCCCTGAGTATTGTTGCAACTTTGGAATACAACGTTTCTGTGGCTTTTTCTCTGGCCACTTCCCTAAAAATGTATATTTTTTTTTTGTGGTCTCCAGACCAAGATGAGGCAGAACAGGCAAGATTCCACATTCCCACAAACAAGACAAATCAAATACTGAACACAGAAGCTCATGCAGAGGTTCCACTTAAGCCAACAGAAGCCACATGTGGCCATTCACCTATGACTTTGAAAGTGTTTACCTTAACCATTACTGGGGTCAGAGCAACAAAACTGGCTTGCATTTTTCATAGATGAGCTTCTAGCAAAAAAGCATAATGCAAGCATATGACAACAACATCTACTCAAGCAGTGTCTGTTCAGACATCAGTAAACAGTCCCTCCACTCCCATTGCACCCAATTGCTTCTCCTCCATTCTTAATTTAGTCTCTTACAATTCAGGTTTCCCTTCACAGTGTCTCATATTTTCCACTAACTTAAGACATTTAAACAAAGATGTTTGCTTGACTTTTGGCCTCAATACTACTTTTGTTTCATTTTGAAGAGAGTACTTTAGAAGTTGGGGGTTTTTTAAAGGAAAAGAACAAAGGAAAAGAAAATAATTCTCTTTGACATCTGTTCTTTTGACTTCCAGCTAATTAGAAAAGCTGTACTGCCGAGTGTTATTTGTTTTCTGTTGTTCTTCCTTAAATATTTTTAGCTCTTTTCCATCATTTCCCATAAAATCCTAGGCCAAAACATCACTTAAAGCATCACAGAAATTGTGTGTTGCTAAGAAGATGATATTCACTCCTTACAGGAAAATAAGGATTGTTCTGCTTCTCATGTGTGTCGAGGCAAAACAATTACAAATGACAAAATTGAATGAAGTGATATTTCAAAGGAAACAATGAATTTATAGTAAAAAAATGTTTTATTACCTTCACTGTCTTGATCTGGGCCTGTTTTCTGAAACCAGCAAAAGAGTAAGTCCATGCTTTCAATAGCAGAGTTAATCTTACATGAATAAATGGTTCAATAGTCAGCAAGATTGCTGTCTTAGGATGGACCCTTAATGATATTAAGAGCACTGTGTTACTGCATGCCAGCATTGGAAGGAAATTTAAAGTAAGTGAAAATGAGCTTCCTGAATTAATTTATCTGAAACAGGCAACCTGAAATTTCTAATCAGAAAAATAATCACAATTTCCCCTTTTGCTCCATCAAAAGAGAAATATATTATTTTCTGGATGCAGTTGCACATTTTTTCATCATTGTCAATCTTCTATTTCCTATATCTTGTGTTTATCGCAAAGAAGGTTGGTCATTCCAAATTTGCCAACATCTGACCTTAGTGCTTAGAGAGGTGAAGAATTAGGACACCAAACATACTTTGTTTAAATAGGTGTAAAATAGCACCGGCAACAATAGTATATCTTTTGAGTTTCTTGAAGTCTTGCTTTGGACAGGACTTTCTATACTCTCTCAGCTTTTCTGCGAGGGCTCATCAAAAGGTCTGCAAGTATCAGCTGTAAAGTCAGTGGCAACAATACAGAATAACCACGCACAGGACCTGACCTGCCAGCTGCAAAACTTTAATGCCACCATACGGCAAGGTACACGTGTGACACATCAAATTCAAAACAGTCGTTCAGTAGTGAGAACAATTTGCTCGTCTTATTATATCTTGGATGCCAACCAATTCTTTCAGCACCTGGAGCACCTTTGTGCCAGGATAAGTGGTCTTCCTGATAGCAGGGCATGGCTAACATTAGGAATGAATTTAAAATAGGATGTTCTCAAAAGAGCTCCTTAAAATAACAATTCCTTTCCACATTAAAAGTACATAAATCCCCGCTGAGTGACAGACATTCAGTCTAGTGGTTGTTTCTCTTATCTCTGTTTCTCACTGATTTATATCCTAGCTAAGTCAGTTATATGATTGTCTTACAAATGTAAAACACGGGGAGGGCCTAAAATCCCAAACTTTTATTGTCTGTCTCTTATTGTTGAATTTCTGAGAGAGAAAATAAAAGAAGCAAACTCAGTCAAGCCATGAAGAAAAGAGACATCAGTTACAAAGATTACATCACTGGCTGATTTCATCTTCCCAAAACCAGAGTATATTCTACTGAGTTTGATGTGCCAGGACCAGAAACTGGGAAACATATCAAAACAAATATTTAAAAACCGAGTACGCATTGTTGCTCTGAGATAGGATTGTTTAAAATATAAACAGTTATGCAAATAGGAAACATATTGCCTGGAATACATGAAATGCAACGCACAGTAACCAGCAAAAGAAAATTGGGCAGTTGGATCCTTACTTGGATCTTCTTAGACCAGCTGCTTTGGCATCGTGCAGCTATGCCCTTTCCACATGAACTAAAGGTTTGGCCTAGATGTGAGTACAGATAAAGTGTGACTGTCCCTTGGCAGTACTGGAAACCTGTGATGCCCACTAAAACTGCTGGTCTACATTTGCAGCTTCTTTCTTGCCTTGTTTTTTTTATTATTTAATTATGTGGGGTTTTTTCTCTCTCCCCAGCAAAATTCCCTCGACTGCAACTGAAACGCGGACTGTGTTCCACAGTGCATCCATACAGCCAGTCAGAATAACAGGACCTACTGTCTGTCATTGCATTATCCCCAACTTAAGGCAAATTACATTACTGTTCTCCTAAAACAACTGTCACATGGAAGTTTTACAGAGCTGTAAGAAAGTTAAAGCTAAAGTTCTCTCTACTGTCTACCATTCCTTGGGATTCGACACTCTCTAGTTCATTGTGTCAGGGAAAAACTCTCCCAGTAAACACAGTTCCTTTAGGTTCTGTAAATGAAGGAAGGTGGCAGGCATTGTGAAATGAACAGGAGGAAACCAGGAATAATTACTGTTTTTTTCAGCTGCAGCTTCCCTGGAACTATGGCTGATGGGTTGAGCACAACACAGGTGACTGCCTCAAGCACAAATGGGAATGTTCAGTCCTGATGTGACTGGATTACCACTGAGAGCCCGAGACAAGAGCTGCTATAAAGTCATTTTACTCGTCTTGCATGCTGGCTACTGCTGTGGCTGCTCTTGCTTGCCAGGCTCAAAGTGGATTCACAAGAGTGGTCAACTCAGGTTAACTCTGCAGTGAAGATCTATATCCACGTGTACCGAAATCCTCTCAAGAAATAAACACTATTTCTCTGACGTGTGAACCCTGTGCTACACACGCACTAAAGGAAGTTGGCAAGATTGTGTCACTAATCTCGTTCAGTTAAGTTGGTGCTATAAAGGAGAAAGCATGAAGAAGAGTTAAACAACAGGCTGTGGCACACAGATCAGAAGAAATTTATCCATCCTTCACACAGCCGAGGTGAGCAACAAATGAACACACTCAGCAGTGAAAGCAAATAACGATGGTCAGTTCAAAGGAGACTTGGATCCATGTTTGTGGAAGAAACCAGAAGCCGCAGCCACCAATTGAACTTGTTAGTTCACAGTGGTGATGGATTGGTTGATTAGATTTTTCCAGGTTAATAAGGGCAGGCCTCAATGGGTCAATAAGCTTCTCATCTTGTATACATTCTACTGGTAAGTAAACTAACAACACTAGACAGTCAAAGCAAGAAGGAGAAGGAAAAAAAAAAAAAAAAGAGGGATTAGGCTCTTTTTTTCCTCAATATCTGCTTTCTCTTGTCATGAGGGTGATGATGTGATGAGCTGTGGATTCTGCAGCAAAGCCTGAATGTAAAACACTGAAGGGGCAAAGCATTTAGTTTTGACCTGAGCACATTTGGGTGGTATAATGATGAAGGACAAGAAGTAAAAGTTAAAATGAAAAGCAAGGAGACAACTGAGAAATATAAAAGCCTAAGGTCTTCACCTTTCTCCCTTCTTTTCTGAGTAATGAAAAAACAAGTCCCACAGAACATGACACCATTCAAAAGAAACATGTCCCACAGTGCGTCAGGGGAATCAATTTATTTTACTGGAGTCTTGCCTGACTGTAAATGGACAGAGTGTGAAATCAAAGCAGAAACGCAGCAGAAGATTCTCAAAAGAAACCAAAAAGGGAGAATATACAGAAATCACTTGCCCAAGAGGAATCAAATACCCCCAAATTCAGACCTTAAGACGTAGATCCTTGCATCCTCCTGGGAAGCAGGACAGCAGTAACTGAGAAAAGGAGGAGACTAAGCAAAAGCAGCTGTCAGGAAGGTGAAAAAAAGCAGAAGGTGTGCATTCTCAGGCACCGAGAGTGAAAAGAAAACAGGTAGGAAAGGAGAAGGGCTGATATTTCTCTATGGTACAGAGGCAGCAGCAGGTGGTAGAAACTAGCCAGATGCTCAGATGATGAATAACTAGGTCTGGGCTGGTTTTCAGGGACAGGGGCATGTATATAGTTCTTCAGTGACAGAATCCACCCCTAAACTGAAGATCGAAGCCCAGTCAGTGTAAACAAAACTTCTGTAACTGAAACCGGCTGCAGGCCTGTGCAACACAAATGGACTAAACAGATTACATGGCTCACAGCAAGTGTGAAACTGGGAGGATTTTCAGAGGTCCACTCAGACCCAACACTTATCTAACTTGTTTTTAAAAGACTCTGGAGAAGACATTTCTTAAATCTTCCTCTGTTAGCTGAATCATCCCTCATATTAGGAAGGTTTTCAGAATACATAAACCTTTCTATTAAAATCAGAGTGCGAAAAAACTTTACATTAAAAGAAGCCTAAAATTTTACAACTATAATCCAGTCACCTAATCAGCTGTATTTAAAACAGTTTGCATTGCAACAGGAAGCTCTTTCCTAAGTCTTTAAAAAAATACTCTGTAAAAAGTAACTAGATTCAGTAACCGCACTTCTACAGTTGATTCCAATTTTCCGTAACAAGGAAAGTGTTCCTGGAAATATGATTCTTATTGTTGCTTAACGTTGATGAGTTACTCAACCAAAACTAATTAGTTCTAGAATGGAAAAGTTGTGTATGTGAGTTAGGCACGGTCTCTGGAAAAAGCTGTTCTACTGCTGTAGATCAGCCCCCCTTTACGGAATAAATGCAGGAAAGGCAGATAGTCTGCTTCTAGATCTACAAAATCCAGCCAGGTACAACTGTGCCTTTACCTCTGCACTCTCTATTAATACAAGGAAAGCAGTGCAATTGCAATTACTTTTAAAAAGAGCAGGCAACAAGAACACAAGAATTACTTCACAATTTCAGAATGGCCTTTGAAATGTTTATGAAATGTAGGTCATTCCAACTTGTGTTTACTTGGTCTAAGCACCACAGGGCTGATCTAGTCAAGTGATTTATATCAGCAGGTAGCAGGAGCCAATTCAGACTGTCATCTGCTTTGGCCTTGATCACACTGTGGACTAAGTGCTGTTTGAACAAAACAAGTAATAAATTCAAGATACTCCGCAGTTTGCCAAATTATAGTGGAATGAAGAGGCATGGAAATAAGCAACTAGATATTTAGCAAACTATCCTCCTGTATTAAAGATGCATTGTCAGCCCTCAGGAACTAAGTACCTGCAAACCAATGTTCTGCATCTCAAAAAAGTAAAACTAATTCCCCAAGTAATCACTGTTATCTATTCAGTTTAGCATATAAAGAAACTATGGCAGCAATCTTAGGCAAAAAGAATCTGTTCTTCTATGTCTTACATACTACTGCTTTCTTCTTCATACGCAGAATTCTTTTCTGCTGAGTTGATAAAGTTAAGCAAATAGATGTTAGCCTACCTGATTACTGGACAGAGATACACCAGAAGCTGATAAAACAATCTTAAAATAAATATTCAAACGAGTGTAAATGCTCTCAGGAAGCTTCCTCATTCATTTACTTAACACAGAGGGTGCCTAACCTGAATATTTTACCTGAACTGCTAAGTGCAGAGTAGATGAGGTCCCATCTTAATTGACAGAAGTGGGAAAAAAATAATTTAAAAAAACCCAAAACCAACCCACAACAAAACCACACTGACTTAGTGGCAAACTTTCTTGGAATGTCCGAAGCTGTAGTTCAGTCATCAAGATGACAATCAGGTGTAGTCATAACAATGCAGATATACTTCAGCTCAGGATGGTTTCCTGCATGTAAAAACCATCATGGGAACTGCAAAGAGACATTTTAAAAATTGCAAAACTTGCTACAAGCGAAGTCATCAATTTGCAGCCTAACCCCATCCAAGGACATCTAGACCCTGGAGGGAGAGGTGATTCAAGAAGATCTGAGTCACCAAACTATTGTTATAGCTATTCTTTCTGGCCCAGAGTTTCCCATTTGTGGGTTTTCCATTTTTCAGCAGGCTTGAAAGGTATTGTTTTCATGGCAATTTTCTACACGGGTGGAGGGGGTGAACACTCTTTTATCAGCTCTCACTAGCAGGAAGGAAAGAAAAAGTCCACAAAGATCTGGATAAATTTGGCTAAATTCAAACAGGTTTGAATTCTATTACATCACTGAGTCACTGAGAATTGTTAATCAAAGCACAGTTTACCCAAAACAAGCATTAGAGATTCCTGACGCCACAGTTCTGTCTGTTTAAACACCAATTCCAACATGAATCACCAAAACTATTTGAGGTAGGAGTGAACATAAATTTTAAGTCCCTGAGACTAGCATTTAATCCAGCAATAATATATAATGTAGGAACATCTGAAACATGCAAACAAGTGTAATGTCCAAGTGGAGAAAACTGGCGATGAACAGAGTTACAGAAACAGATCCTTTTGCATCAGAAATAGGATACAGGCAGAGAAAGAGGCTTGTGCATCCAACTGGCCTCAATGAACTTGGAGAAATCTGGAGACTTTTTGAAAATGCTGAGTGTCCAAACTAATTGAAGAAATTTAACTCAAGAAGTCTGAACAAAGTGCAGATTCCCATATTTTCAATTTGTACAAATGCAGAAAAACACCATGAAATTAATCCGTTCTGCACGGGGTGGTACCCAAGTCCCCTGAGCTTCAAGCACTTTATGACCAGTCTTTCTGTAAATTGTAGGAACTCAGCTCACAGTTGCCTGACAGGTGTCCTGTGTTCTGATTCAAATAAGGAGGGAAGGAGGGAAGGAGGGAAGGAGGGAAGGCGGGAAGGAGGGAAGGAGGGAGGGAGGGAAGGAGGGAGGGAGGGAGGGTGGGAAGGAGGGAAGGGGGGA
>JAYRBT010000010.1:17604170-17625708 GCA_036023395.1 Myiotriccus ornatus | reverse complement strand
GGAGGGAAGGAGGGAAGGAGGGAAGGAGGGAAGGAGGGAAGGAGGGAAGGAGGGAAGGAGGGAAGATATCTTATTTGCTTTTGCAGAAATTTATTAAAAAACAGAAGTAAACCACAAAAACTATATCAAATATTTTCCTTTTAACTCTATTAAAGGCCACATACAGTTTAGAGAATTCAACCATATACAAAAGAATGAAATTTAGTGGAAGTGAAGGAAATTTCTTGTAAGTGCATATAAGGAACACGAAACACATCCTTAGCTGGTGTAAACTGACAATGCAATGTTGGCTTCAGGAAAAGGAGACTGACTTGCAATCAGTGTGGGTCTGTGCAAGAGGGAGATCCCAACTAAAATAGTAATGGCCATATACCTCTAAAATTTATTTTTTACGAATTTATCTAGTAGGTATTTATAAAGGATGGCAGGTTTGTCTATGCTGATGCAAAACTAATGGTTAGCAACAGAAATGGTAGGCACAAAACTAAAACACAGATCAAATTCCTCCCTCAGTCAAACTCCATTAGCTGAAATGACAAGTGTTCTGGATTTGAAATCCCCATGCTGTCTGGCATACATAATCCTACTTCTTGCCCCTCTAAAAAGTACTAAGTATTTCAGAAAATAAAGGACAAAAAAAATATTTTCGATTAAATGCAACATAAGAGAATCAGACAGAGATAACCTCTCCTGAGGCCACACTGTCCAATCCAATATAAATTTTGAAAGTTTAAATAAGAAGTGGGAAAAAAATCTGAAAATGTTTTATCAGAAGAAAACAAAAAAGGCAAATGGAACAGGAATAGTTGTCTCTTGATTCTCGTATGGCTCTATTGTTTGAGTCAAAGTCTGGCAAGTAATCAGGTGACTATAAGAAATCGTGATAACCAAGTCCAGCTGATTAACTGATTAATCAGGATGACCAGTCCAAATTTCATCCAATATGTCGATTAAATATGTCATGATTTTAGTGTCATCAAACTTGGACTGCTGAAGAGCACAGACTGCACCATGCAGCTGAAGTAGCGCTCTCCTGCCTGCGAGCTGCTCAGCGCATAAGCAGCACATCAGACAGAAGTTTAAACACGTATGTGCTGTTCATGGTTACTGTATGCTGCAAAACTCAAACAAATAGATACTGCCACGGCACACAAAGGACATGCAGGTATGTGGCAGCAAAATACCCACAAGGCACGAGGTTCCCAGAGAAGTCACACGATGAGAGCAGTCGCGCAAGATTTACCTCCCGAGATGTGCCATCACCAACCCAGATCCAATGGATAAAGGTGAAAAAAAATAACTGAAAAGAACCCTTACAGCCCATAAAATGCAGTAGCCAGTCTGGAGAGAGGGGGTACAATTGGTAGAGTAAGTTTTCATTTCAACTTGTGCATTATTGACAGAGAGACAAGCAGGTGGAAAAAGCCCAAGCCAGACAGAGACCTCAGCTGTGGACTCCCAAGAGAATCCTGATAAATGTACAGGGAAGACACAACACAATCAGCTCTGACTCAAATAACCAGTGTTTCCTAAGATCTCTTTATTCCAAACACAACAGAGGACCTGAAGCAAGTCATATCAGAAAAGAGAACTAACCAGCAGAATTCTAGAAGCACAGAACTGTGAAATCTAATGGTCACACACCAAGAGGCAAAAGTCCATCCAGCCAAAACATCTCTTCTTTATACTGTGTATATTTACACAAAAATCCTGAGTCATGCCAGGACATAAACACACAAGTGAAAGAGAAATCTGTTGTTTAAATAGCTCTTAAAGGTGGCTGAGAATATACTTAGAAGTGTTGGGATGTTTATATTTTCTTCCAGTACAATTGTGACATCGGACACAAATCCTGGATAACACCTGTGTGATGCCTCCCATTCACCCCAACCATCTAATTCTCTTCAGCAAAAGGACTTTTGTTTTCTGCATGGCACAATGGTGTAATTCAGAGCTGACTCAACATTCTGACTATAACTTTTGCTCGTAAGCTTAAGACACCAAACACATTCCAAATAACACATCAGTTCTCCAATCAGTATGCTCTTCTGAGACAAGGAGCATTTCATTTTGTGCAGCGGACTGCAGGCCAACAGTTTAAAGAACGAGTGGCTGGACAACTTGTATTCCCCTGTGGTTCTTTTGATGCAGAGTTGCTTGCTTGCCTTTTTAATTGAAGTCATTGATTTACATCTCTCTGTATAGATATAGAATATTTGTGTACAACAACGCAGCTGGGAGCATGTCAGGCCATGCAGGATACAGATAATTTTTAAGGCATCACTTTAAATGCAAATCATGTAAGCCATCAGAGTGTTGATATAAAGGTTTATGAAAAAAGCTTTACCTATATATACCGGGGGAGGGGGATATATTTAGATTTAGGCCCCACCTAGAGATGTAAATCTGGAGGTTTAGCGAGCTTATCCCAAGTGGCCACCAGGAAACAAGGTCATCTGCAGCAGGTGAGAGCTGCAGCCTGCTCAGGCTCACAGAAAGCTTTGCCCCTCACCAGCCCACTCTTCTCAGTGCCTAAAGCTGGTTGCTAAGAGTAGCCTCCCTGTGCCAAATTTAAATGATTTGCAGCCTCCTCAGATGAGCTATGCATCCAAGCTGATACCAAGGCTAGAGAAAAAAGTTGGTTTACATCTTCCACATCCTGATTTTGAAGCAACAAAACCAAAGCTCTGTAGACACAGAAGGATGCAGGATCAAAGCACGCAGATGCAAGTTAGAAAACACTCTTTTCTCACCCCTCCTTTCTTAAAAAAAAAAAATACTGAAGTGACTTGAGGGCAATTAGGGGCAAAACAGACTCCAGTTTGCTCACAATTTCAAGACTGGAACCAAACGTCACGATTCAGCAGGGAAGTTTTCTTCAGATGACCACAAAATGAGAATTGTCATTTTCTAGAGAGCTCCTGTGAAAGCCAGGAACCCTGCCAGGCTAATAGCACTCACTGCTGAGGACAGATTACTCTCCCTCTCCTCCAGCCCATCAGGATCAGCACTGATAAATAAACATGAGAGAACTCCTGTGAGGCTCTGAGAGTAACACTCCACTGCAATTAACTCCTTCCCTCAATACACAGCAGTTTAGATGAATCAGCACATACCAGGGAGATAGAGGAAAGAAGAGACAGAAGATGTTTCACCAAAACTTCTGACTGTACAAGTAAAACCACATGACATTGCATGACCAAGTAATTAAAATGGTTATCTAATTATTCTAATGTGCATCAAAAAGTTTCATAGACTTGTTCAATAAAAATGCTCTGCTGGAAAGTAAACTAATACATATTTACTTTCAGATATTTTATTTAAAAGGAAAAAACAAACCTTAGAGCCTTAGCATTATGTTGAGTGGATTTATTTTTTCCCTCCCCATAAAAAAAATGACAGTTTGTTGGTTCAAGGTCACTGTGGACCACAACACCTACAGGTTTTGCTGGAAGAGAGACCATGCTCAGCACATTAGGAGACCAGGTTCTGTTTCAGAAGCAAATTACCCCTATCATCATGCCCTTTCCAAATCACACTTGTGTATCTGTATATAGAACCCCCTGTGCCCAATCTCCTCATAATGACCCTGGGTAGTCACGACATCTATCAAACACAGATTTAAATCTGTTACCACATTGAGACACCTCAGTGACTGAAGGCAAGGGACAAAGTGGTCACTATAAGCTTTTGACACTTGTGCCAACAAAGCTGCATCCAATTTTAGTCCTCTAGACACAGGAGGTAGGAATAATGTCAATCAGCATGCAGCTATTACTCTGAGACAGGTAGTGCCTTGCCAAGGCAGAAAGCAAGGACGGCTACCCCAGCACAGCACACTGGCTTTGACTGCAATCTTCTAAATAAGCCACAAAAAAAGAACAATTTTCTTTTATCTTATTGAACATACACTGAGTATCTTCTTATACACACAAAGATACCTAGCTGTGTAACCTCACTTGTCAGAATCTTTTATCCTTGTGTTAATTTTATGACCCCTTCGGTTGTCCTTCTTCTTGGGGGATGAAAGCAAATATATGGTGGGGGATGGTCACTGCCAAAGGTCATCTATATTTAATGCAGTTTCATGTGCTGGGTCACATAGCATTCCCAGGCTGAAAAGAAGGCTCTGTTGCTGGGAATGTAAAAAACAAGTTGAAGGTAGTGTGCAATCATACTACAAGGAGTTGTCAATCAGGCCTTACTGTGCCTTCCAATTTTTTTCAGAATAGCCAAAAAAGTGGGAAGGTCTCCAATTCTATTATGGAGGCAAAAAAGTCTGTGGAGGTTTCACATTAGTTTGATTCAAAACAAGCCCCAGAATTCACTTATTCACAGTACCATGAGCTCTGTTAATTCAGTAAGCTTACTTACAGAGCAAAGGATTTGCTGTTACAAACAAAAAAAAAAAAAAGGAAAAAGAAAAGCCTATTTCAGCTGCTTAAGTTTGTACTACATATTGCTGCACTTATTGAGGTTCCAAGCCAGGGAAGCAGGCTTGCTCAAGAAAACATGGCAGCGTGTGTTTAATTTTAAGCATGTGCTCTCCAAGTCTCACTGCATTCATACACTTGACTGACGGAAGATTTCAGTGTAGACTAGTGTGCTCCTCTGAATCCAGGCCAGAGGATACTTGAACAATTCCATGAAGTCGTTTTAGATGTTCCTCTGATGAGAAAAATATTTTCTCTCTAAATACCAGGCTCTGTCTGTATACCCCTACAAGTATGGCACAGATGAAGCCACAAGCAGCATCTGATATGCTAACCAGAGAAAAGAAGGTAGGGGCACGTATAGTGCCAGGCTCGCTTTAATTCAGGCATACTTAATTTTCCTGGAATGCAACAGAAGTCACTGCCATGAAGTTTTCCATGCATGAATAACTACAGCAAAATAATGCTCAATGTCTACAGCTGCCTACAGGCTCCAGGGAAACTTGGTCACATACAATATGTATTGTATACTCCCCGTGGAAGCAGAAAGCTTCATTTGTAGAGATCAGAGCTGTAAGTAATAAAAATGGACCCATAATGTCAGATTCTGTACTAGATGTAACTCACATACTAGCAAGCACCAGAAATTACACAACCAAGTCAACCTCCTCCAGATATACACTAGCATGAGGGTACTACAAAATACCCACCATTTTAGATGACCCTGCTTATTTTTCATACTTTTGGCATTCTGAGAAGGACAAATACACTAATATGCATGTGCACACATAGGTTTACACACATACATATAAAACTAGAGAAAAACCTAATATTTGTCAAGGGGATTTTAATCAGAATTAGACCTTCTGGCAGACCAGTCTGAGAAAGTTGCGGTATTAATTCACAAAAGCTAAGTGGAAACTGCAACATGCCTGCATTTCACTGAAGCCTTTCATAAAGTATCCCAAAATGCTGAAACTAAATTCAAAGTGGACACCTCCCCCAAAACAACCCCCACACATCAGCTGCAACACATTACAGAGGGCCACAATAAATAGCAAAAAGTACAGGAACTAAAGCAGGATCCATGATCTAATTGGCATTAGCATGTTTCTTACTAGCAAGGAGGAAGGAACAAGAAGCTTCTTAATAGAGATCACCAGATGAGTAATATTAATTCAGTAGGGAGAGACAGAGAAAACTACAAAACAAAGACAATAAATGAATCCCTCTCTTCTTGTGACACTAAAAGTTTTAAAATCCAAGGCACTTATTAGCATGTAGAACTGAGTCTTGCTGACACCCCCTCTCACAGCATCACATCCCCTCGCCTGGGCTAAGTTCTCTTTATGGTGCTTTGTACTGCTCTCCTTCCCCCCACCCCCCCTTCCTTCTCCACTGCTTAGTTTGGAGTAGTCTAGGCATCTCAGAGGTGTAAATCATGTAAAACAGTCCAGGGCTCACCATGAATGCAGTTATTTTGGCTCTCCTATTCCCATTTCACACTCCACACACAGAAAACCATAAGTGGCTGTAAAGGAGACAAAGTTACAGATCAGAGGTTTCTGTGAGCTCTGGAAACACTGTACAGGTGCTACTTTCGCACACAGAAGACATAAAATGAGGTAGAAAATTCTCATATTATAAGAAGCGGTTTAACTGCCTCAGCAGCTTCACATCATGGTATGTATGTAATTTTTCCCCATCCTCTCCACCCTCACCCCCTTCTGTTTCCAGTGCAGGCAGCCAACACATGATTCAATGGAGGGACCGAGAGCTGCAGTGCCTTGTCATGTCTCCTTCTGCCAAGAGAAGGAGATGTACCTTTTAACCCTCATTCTCTCAACACATCAGCGTGTCAGATAGGGGTCTTGCTTGTCCTCCAAAGCAGGCATTCAACTCCCAAGGTTGTACACAGGTCTTGTGCCACACGTCTAAAATTTCTCTACTCCACTAGTTCACTGGTTTAGATATCAGGAGGGGCAGAGGGGCATAGCTGCAGTGAAGGTACAGAAACACTCTCGTGGCTGAGGACATCCCTATGGTGCTGTAGCATGCAAGTGTCCTCTCTCATTTGTTACCAATAAGATCTCCTGGGCAGGGACAAACGGGCTTTGACACACAGAAGAAAACAAGGCCAATAATGCCACCACCATGTCCTGTGGCTAATATTGACAAAAAACACATTTCTACTACAACAGAGATAGGATAGGAAAAAGCCTCATGGTGTTGGCATGTACACACACACACAAACACACACACACAAAGCCAGGAACGCACTATGAAAATTGTTTGAAGAGCTTGCGGTCTTGTCGTTAAGCGAGTTGTGAATGTTTCCAAAAGGCCTAAATGTTAGACAATGGCAGCACATTGCTAAAGAATGTTTAAGGGATTTAGGCTGATCTGATAATTGCCTGGTAAGGCAAAAGCAGAAACAGCTTAAGGAAATAAAGGACACGGGTTTGAATGAAGTTTAAAAAATAAAAAGATCTTTAATTTTTAAGATGACAAAGCATACACTGCAAAGAATTATAAAATACTGACTACAAGATAAAAACAGTAAAAGATTATCACAAGAGCAAATCCACATTTACACAGCCTTTCAGAATACAAACAGCCAGAACTCAATGTTTGAAAGAATAAGTCTCTTCACTTGCTCCCAAGCCCTTACAAGGCACCCAACTGAGAGTGATTTTCATTTCATACACTCCAAAGTCAGGAGCATGATGCAAACACAGATAACTTGAACTTTCATTCTTTTCACCCCAAACTCAGTAGATGAAGCAGCCAGGACATGTATAATGTAGACGAAACACTGATTTGTGCAAGAACTGCAACTCCGCTCTTGTTACTATAGTCAAAACCACTTAAATTGGAGTTGGATGAATCAAGCAAAAGTACATCTGTGAACGTTTTCTGGCCTGCTGAAATGCTTATGTGCATTCACTTCCACATCACTGTTCTGCACATATCCCACCCCCACATTTAGACAAACGGAGCGGCCTCTGCCTCAGATGGCCCCTGCCTGGCCAACAAATCCTTGAAGGCTGAGCAAGTATCACCTTATTCTTATTATCTTCCTTTGGCACAGCTATGAGAAACAGAGCACTATGAGCTAAGTCAACACCTACAAACATTCATGCTGGTAAGTGGGAAGTAAATTTTAGTTTTATGAGAAGAGGATTATGCACAGCATCAACCTCCCTGCTTGCACACACACCAGAAATGCTTAACACATCCCATCAGGAAAGGAGAAGAACATCAGACGGTTCAGCCCAGGCTGAATACATATAAAAGCTTTTTCTGAGTATTGAAAGAACTAAAAATCTACTCATCCCTGAAAAATTCAATACAAAATCCTGAATACTACACACTTTAGAAAAAATCAAATTCTTAACCTTATAATTCTACTAGCAGAAAAAGAGAAGTTAATATATACGTGAAAATTCATTTGCCCTATTTTGGCTTTGAATGCATAGAAAGAAAAAATCAGAGCCTACCTTCCACCTGAAAATGATTACTGTGCTCAGCCCTCCGAGCAGCAACTGGCTCTGTAATGCAGCTACATTTAATGTATCTAAGCAGTTCTATAACAGGTAAAGACCATTAATCAGGAGACCTTGGATATTTCGGGAAATGAAGTCTCAGAAGACTATAACATGTTCTATCACATAGCAGTGTGTCATATCACATGCATAATATCACAAAGCACTTAAGCACTGTTCTTTTATATTAAACATAGCAATATGTTCTATGTCAGAACTCTATTATTTTTTCAATACTTATTAAGCAAGAGCAAAAATAGTAAATCACGTGGCAGTCTAATGTATTCAGTATAACTCTGAACAAAGCTTGTGCAGTATTTCAGCAAATATTTACTGCAGACACAGAGAAGCCCTTCCGTTGTTAGGTTTGTGATCAGCTGTAGTCACCATTCTCTAGGACTGAAACATACACTTCAATCAGAAGCCGGTGAAGAATAAAGACATGCAAAACATGAAAAAGGCAAGGACTCTAAATTCACTGAATACACAACCTGTTTTTCCACTAGATGCATTTTAATT
Source organism: Myiotriccus ornatus (assembly GCA_036023395.1). Classification (NCBI taxonomy): domain Eukaryota; kingdom Metazoa; phylum Chordata; class Aves; order Passeriformes; family Tyrannidae; genus Myiotriccus; species Myiotriccus ornatus. The sequence goes on along the minus strand of JAYRBT010000010.1, from coordinate 17,617,211 downwards.
GCGTTTTGCAGATGGTTTTTTTCAGTGTTTGGCCTTAGCATACGAAATTAATTTTTGAGGGGAGGGAACGCAAGAGGATCTTCTACATTTACATGTTAAATAGTATTTGCTGGTCTAGGCAAAATGCACTCTGCTATTCGAGGGAGGCACTTTCCAGGGACACTACACTCCAGTTCCCAGGTCTGAACGACTCAGAAGAAACAGCATTCCCCTGCAGTGAGCGTGGATGACACAAATGAGTCCTCTGTCTTAAACTCAGAATCTCAGCATAGAACGGATTCCCATTCTTGTTGCACCAAACTGGAAGTTAAAGCAAAAAATGTCCACTTTTCACTGTTATTTTAAAGTTTGCGAGATTTCTCCAAAATATAGAAAATATATATTCCAGCAACAAATGGATTACAAGAAAAAAAAAAAAAGGATGAAACTTTTCTGTTACCTATTTTGAGCAATGCTTTGATTTATTGTGAGGGGAACAGATGAACAAGATAAATGTGTAGATCTCCGCTTGAGATGTTGGCAGCAGAGACAGTCCGGTGCATTTTGCAGAGTATTTTGGTTTTAAGGAGTTCAAAGAATACTTTCTTCTTCAAAGTCAAATTTCACCACCACTGGCCGGGTCGTGTTCCACTTCTTATTTCGATTCCTATCCTCGATGAACTCCTGGTAAGGATCTTGCTTTGAAATCGCTTTCTTCGAGCGTACATAACCAAAAAAGACAGTTAACGCCAGGAAAGAGTAAAACAACATGACAAAGAGGATGAAGAAATAGGCATTGTCATATGGTTTGTATTGTGGCTCTTTTTGTTCTGTAGCATTTTTCCTTGTGTCCAGGTTCCTTTCCAGAAGTTGCAGAACACATTGCGAGATGAGAGAAGCTAAAGCTGTTTGGTTCATTTTGGGGAATTTAAAAGCACGTCAGAAAACAGAGGGGAGTGAGCATCTTCGGGGCCCCAAGTGATGCTTCACTGAAGTGGGACTCTATCCACTAGCTCCAACAGGAGTTGGATCTGGCCTGTAATCATTTCCTCTTTTGGTAAAGAATGCTGTTAAGCACTTATTGAGTCCCAGTCACTTGATAATGAGGCATTTGGCTGATAAGTGTTCCTTGCCTGTGAAGTCTATTAATAATAACAACATCAAATCCCTTAGACATAGATCTGCCAAGCAGTTTAAAAACATGCAATTTAATTTTTTATTCCCCTACCCACCATCCACACCCCAATATTGGGGGAAAAAAATCTGCTCAAGTTACTAGGTGAAAGGACTTCAAAAACACCAGTGGGATGTGACAGGCATGTAGGGGCAGAAGAATAAAAAATATGGCATTTCAGTCAGCTGCTATCTACGAGTTAAGCATGAAAAATTTCAACTCAAATTTGACAACCTCAGAGCTTAGGTGGAAAGCTGAATGTTTTAATGTGTCTGCATTAAGCCTTAGGACTGATAGTCTGTAGCGGTGTGCTGTCTCAAACACCACACAGGAAACATGCAAGAGAGTAATATCCAAACAGAAAAGAACTGCCTATAAAGTCGTCCTGGAAAATGAAACCCTTGACTGCCACTGACAAGTGGACTACACTGAATATTTTCAGACAAGGAGCAAGGAGGTTAAGTCTTCTCCAGTGTGGTTTCTTGCAGGTCATGTCTACTTGCATGATAATAGCAGAGCGGTGCTCTGTGGATTCCTGCTTCCTATTGTGTTTTACAGGCTAGGTCACTCTAAAGTAAATTGTTGTTTTACAAAGTAGTGAAACCTTATCTTGCTACAGGAAAAAAAAGAAGAAAAAAAAAAAAAAAGCCCTTACTGCCACAAACGACAATACCAGCTGTTTCTTTCTGTGATCTGAATTCTGGAGAGTAAGCACCATGACTTTGAAGTGGAGAGCACATCACCAGACTAGCATTTTGCCAACTCTGCACTGTTTCTTTAGGCCTGACCCCCTGAACTGATTGTATGATGACTAATTCACATGCTAAGATTGCAGTATATCGGTATCACTAAACAGCCTGCATTTGTCATTAAGGGTTTCTCGTAAAAAGAAAGATGAAAGTGAAGTCTGTAATTTTATATGAGCAGCAGACTATGCTATAAGTACATTTAGAATATGCAACTTCTAGAAGAAATGCTCCATATTTTAACTATTTGTTTTAAAATCAGCCTTAAAATAAAAAAAATCCCATAAAGAGCAATACCAAATCCTGTTCTTGGTTGGGGCCAAGTTATGGGAGAGATCTTATTCACCTATTCTTGTGGGTAAAGGAGAACAGACTGGGGCAACCGAATCTCATTTTGAGGAAAGAGAAGAAAAGCTTTATCAGCAATTCAACTACAATTAAAACACATGCATTAAACTAGTATAAAATCTCCAGGGGAACTATGCCCAATTTATATTTGTGTAACTGGAAAAGGATTTTTATTTAGGTTTTGCGACTCTTCCAGAACTCTGTAAACTCTTACTCTTTGTTTGTTTTTTGAAGAATTTGCTTCAATAAAAGAAGCATGTGATTCCTCACAAATTAGGTTGGACACATGCTAATTCTGTAAATTTCTTGCCTGTTTGAGAAAACACATGACCTCTGCTAGCTAAGTTTCTGAGCCTTTTCGGTATTGGCAAAATAAATTAAAAAATAAGGGGGGATGGGGGCTGAGGGTTAGGACACCACAAACGAGAAAAAAGTGACAGAAATCACTCAGGTGAATTCCCAGGGGCAGTTTTGGGTATGCTATGAACAAGGAGTGCTGTGCCTACGCTTCACCACGCCTCTTAAAGCACAGCTGCAGCACGTCGATTCTTGAGGTGTACACGCGATACTTCTTAGAAATGAGGTGGTTAACACTGCATATTACGCTATGCAGTGATCTGACAGCCTCACAAGCCTAAGCAGCTTTTTAACAAAAGCTAAATTACTGTGTTACACTGGGCCGTGTTTGTCAACACGAGGGCTTCATGCCTCAGGTAGCTCACAAACCCAGAGCCCTGGCCCACTGAACTCAGTGCTACACCTTCCCTTCCAAGCATGCTGTGACACACCCATCTCTCCCCAGAGCAGAGGCTACTCGGGGCCAGAGTGCACCACCCTTGGCACAACAGATACCACACTTCACCAGTTTCCACATGACTGCTCACAGAGCGACCTCACCACCACCCTAGAAAGGACGACGCACAAAGGAAGACTTGTAGCCTTAACACTGTCTACTGCAAAAAAAAAAAAACATTTAAAGGCTTTGCATACACATGCACCAGAAAACTGTAAGCCAAGGAACGCACATACCACAGCAGGCGAAGTCTTCTGCCTCTGAACTGAAAGAGGCCTCCAGGTGTCATTTCTGGATAAGTGGCAGGACCTCAGCTGCTCCCTGCTCAGCCTTGGGAAGTGTTATGACTTCCAGACACAGCACAGCTCATTCCCTCCTGCTTTGGAGAACTGCTCACTGACAGACCATTGAACTCACCTGTGCTGTCCTGCTTTGCCCCTCCTGAACTGCTCTTGCCCAAACACACCTGCATCAGGAGTTAGGTGATATGACCCAACCCAATTAAAGGCAGATGCTTATTTATCCTCCCGATCATCTAATGCAATCTGAGTTTATTGTAATTTAGGGTGTTTCCGTCCACTGTTTCTGCATCTAGTTGAACAGATCAGTATTCTGTTAGGCTGCACAAATAAACACTGCTTTAAAGTTGTTTTTTCTCTCCTTTTTTTACCCTCCCCCAAAAAGCTAAAAGTACATAATGGTGCTTTGAACAAGATCCTAAAGAGCTATTTCCATAAAGTGGTCCAATTCTTTTTAGAGATGTAAGTACATGAAACTCTTCAAATGCAGGGGGACAATGAGTGAAGATTAAAAAGAAAGTAAAAGATTAAAAGGAAAAGACCATAAGAAAAACTCAAAGGAGGGGGAAAAGATCAAAAAAGAGGATTAACTATGTTACTTGTTGTTTTTCAGAAATTAAAGAAGTATGGAGGATAAGGAATTTGTTTCCTTTTGGCCCTAGAAAAATGCCAATTATGGTAGCTAAATTGCCAGGATCACATATCAGTATGCTTTGGAAATGTGAGAAATGGATGGGAAATATAAACACAGGGCAATAGCTTACAGTTATGTTATGAATTAAGCCACAAAAATATCAAGATTTAGTCACTGAACAAGCTGCCAAAGTTAATCTTTCCTGATGAACTTGAGCAGGATCAGAATAGAAGCAACAGAACTGTAGTTTCACAGATCAAAATTGCCTTATTCACTCATCTTTGCTATCTCTGGGTCCTCACACACCTAAAATTTCCACTAAAAATCAAGGCAAAGTGCCTGAGTGTACGTGCATATAAGATCAAACTCCTTATCTACTTTGTGTATTCATTTTAGGACAGTTTATTTAAGCTTTAGGGATAAAAAAAAACCTACTCCAAGTCCCTTTTTGGCAAGAGAGCTTGTGATACCATCCACACTAGTAGAGAATAATTTTCCTTTAGATTTTTTTGGGACACAACAGCAGAACATCCTTTTGAGGGGTGGAGAAACTCCTTATTCACGAGTCTTTTAAATATATGGCATTTATGTATGCTTTTATGAACAGGATTACAAAAGAAGGCAGGCAGGGATTTCTGCCCCAAGCTTGATGCATACCTAAACCCCAGAAACAATTTACCAAAGTCTACAGGGTAATTTTACCCGAGCTGACTACTTTTCCTGAGACTCATGGGTGGTTTTGCTGTGGTTGGTTCTCACCAAGGCAAGGCAGGCCAGTCCTGCACCCTCCCACTGGCCCTGGGGTCAGGACCTGGCCTGGGAGATCACCTGTGGGACTGACAGAGACATTACACCTGAGATGGAAGGTCTCAGCACCGGCACAAGCAGTCTGAGTCGAGACTGGATCCAAAAAACACTCTGAAACCAAAGCCAGGCCAAGGCGAAGGCTCACTTGGTCTGGCAAGTGCAGTTACCCAGAAGCCGTGTGGTCCCAGCCACACCAGGTTCTGCTCACACGTGGATCACCTGGGCCCACCGCAGCACTGGCACAGCTCCACCGTGCCTCAGCAGTACCTGCAGAGGGAGTGGGATTTTATTTTACACAGTGCTCCGTGCACCGGGAGCCGAGTACAGACAGGGCACACACTGCTCCCAGCCATTCCCAAAGGACAGACTGAGCTCTGCCAAAGGCACCCGCGTCTGCTGTGGGTGGGAACGCCTCTGCCCTGGCTGCTACCCTCAGCCACATCTTGCTGAGGAAAATGTGCTGTTAGTGGTGCTGAGGGGCCACAGCACCATCTCCCCTCCCCATCCACTGTGTGCCTCTCCTGGGATAGCAGCACCCATGTGGAAAACTGTATTTGGGCTTTACCCTCAGCAGAAACCACCCCTCAGGTTTCTCAGAGGATTCCCAGCATGGTTCCTGCCGTCTCTCCACCCACAGGAAGAGCCGTGCTGTTTCCACAGCACATGGCATCTGGACACCCTGGCACCAGAGAGACCAGATGGCTCACACACCACAGAGCCCCGTCCCACCCCTGACAGCTCCTGGTCCCGCTCACACTCCTGAGCTTCCCCAGTCCCAGCAGGTCAGGAACTGCTCCTGGCAGTGGCTCTGTGCTCTGCTTGAGGCTGAGTCGTCACAGCTGGTGAGGGCCATGTTTTGGCTGCTCCCCTTGTACCTCACAGTGGCCCCTGTGCCCTCCGTGCCCACCCATGCCCACCACGACTACTCTGTGCTGCACTCAGAAACCCTTCTGGGCTCTGAAGGAAAAGCTGAACTCCATCTTACTTTTTAACACACTTTCATTATTCCCTTTTTCAAATCAGGCAACCCTGGCTGTTTAAAAATTTCACTCAGGTTTCAGAGCCAGGCGAACCAGTGATGTGCCGTTTTGGGAGTGCTGTGGTTGGTGCTGTGGTTGGTGCAGGTGCTGCCGGCACTGCCCTGCCCAAGGCAGTCCTTGGGAAGAGCAGGCAAGAGAGAAATCCTACTGAGCTGATCCAGATGCTGGGAAGAACGGTGTGGCTGGCAGGAACCTGCAGAGTGGCAGGACTCAAATTTGCTGGAGAGCCACAGGGGAAAGGCAGGCAATGGGGAACAACCATGACACAAAGGGAAGGGAGTGTCTTCCACCACCTGGAGACTTCAGACGGAGGTGATGGAGAAAGGGTTTGGTCAAACGCAGATGGTCCCTGCAAGCCACACCACCCCCAGCCCCAATAGACCCTTCCCCAGGTTAAACGTGGCCAAAACAGCATTTCAGAAGCCTTGGGAGATTTGTACCCTTTGTTAATTATTCTGGTACTGACCATGGGGCCACTCACACAAACATGGTACTAAAGAGATTTTTTTCCATCTCTGAATTGCTGAACTATGAAATATTATGGGGGCTAAGAATGCAGAATACACTTAACACTCTTAAAAAGTAACAGTCACCTTTAAAAAGCTAAATTTTTACAGATGTGTACACTTGAGATCCTTATGAATAAGTGCATATATAGGGGGAGAAAAATATTTGTGTAAATGAAAAGGAGTCTGTGAGAAAAAAACATGGATAATTGTACAGAGATGTGAGAAGAATTGAAACCATAATTGTGTACAGCATAAGCAAAGATACCCGTGTGAGCACTGAAAGGAGGAGGGTGCGGGAAGAAACAAGTAGCTTAACATTTGGTCATGGCCTAAGGGACAAACTTTGCTGAAGATGAAGACACCGAAAGGTTAATAAAGCTTCTGAACTGTTTCCAATTCTCAGACAAGGAAGCAATAGTTCCGCTCTTACCAGCAACTGCTCTTTCATATTTGTGTATTGAGCTGACTTTATTAAATTATTCAGCAAAGGTCAAATGTGATGTGTCTTCCTAGTTTTATTATGATTTTTCATGACATTGCCTGAGTAGCTGAATAATAAACAGTGCATGTCAAAATGCTGCAGTGCCCAAGGTGTCCACTGCCACTCTGGTTTATTCAGGCAATGTAAATGCATTAACCAAAGACTTAAAATATGTGTGAACACTGCAAAGTGTTGCTTGTGGGAACCATGACTGCAATACAGAACCAAGCACCAGCACCACGTACACACACTGATTTTGAAGCCTGCTTATATGATAAATAGTTTGTAAGTTTTTGAATCTGACTACCCATCTAGCTACAGCAATCTGCTTCCTGTGACTGATGAGAATTTCTCAGCCTGTGATGAGCTGCTCAGAAGTGCTGAGAGAGAATAGGTAGTGAAAATCTGACAAACCAAATGGCCTGTTGCCTACAATGACCACAGGAGCAGACTGTGAGTTTTATTATTTTACAATAGACAAATATCTTGAATGGATTCAAATCAACTCATGCGATTCTTTAAGTAAGCCTACGATTCTCCAGTTGCCCTGGGCAATATCTGTATGTCATTGGAAAAGCCAAGAGAGATTAAAAGTGGGATCTTCTAATCAGGATGCAGGTTTTCTTGCAGTTAAGTGGGCAGCAGAACACTGAAGTGAACAATAAAACAAGTTCATTAATTAAAACTTTTCCAGATTTGATGGTCTCATTGACATTGCCTTAAATTAATTTTTTGTTATTTTATGCAAAGATATCTTTTAGTAATCCACTTTACAGACTTTAGGGCAGAAGACTTGATGGATAGAAAATGTTGAGAATGTTCATGGTTACCAGCCCAGTAAAAATGTGTGCTTTACACATCAGCAGTAACCAGCAGTGCTCTGACGAGAGGGAATACATTTCTTACGTGTATGAGAATATATAAAAAAATTCAGATATAACATATAATTTGCATGCTATAGTCTGTTGTACTTCTGAGAAAATGCAAATACATCCTTGCTACAAAAATTATTAGTAGCAGGTGATAATTTGGGATGGGGTTTGGAATTCTAAAATTAAGTAATAGTATTTTTTCTTTACATTTGGAGATCTAGGTTAAGACCTGTAGCCAGATTTTTAAAAGCCTGACTTTGCACAGACCTTAACCTAGGGATTAAAAATTTAATATCACATACACGCAGGATTTCTGAGGACATAGACCCTGTTTAACAATCATCTGTTTTTAGTGAAAGTTTGTAGATTCAGATAGGCATTTTGTGCCTTTCAAAATGGCTCAGAAAGATACACTTCAACATCACTTGTCACATGTAGAGATGAGAGACTTTGGGGCAGTATTGAGTAGAAAACCCTGTGTGACTATGGGAGAAAAAAATGTTTATTTCTAGGTTTTGTTTAAATGGGAAACACTGAAACATCCAGAGAAAACAAAAGGATAATAGGCATCATTAAAAATTATTCTTTTCCTAGCTCATTCATTAACACTCGAATAAAGGAATAGTAACACATACCGAGGTAAATATATGGCAAAATGCATATATTGGGTATTGTGATAAGAGTAGAAGTTATTTCTAGGTAAAGGAAGATTTAAAAGAAAACAATAAAGTAAAAACCATGGTTGTGCCACAATGCATAAATATTTTTGCATCCAAACCTGTCTCTCAAGAGTTTCCAGTTCCAATGAGACGGCAGACAGTTGTTGTTATTTATTTCCGTCTTGTAAAATACGCTCACACACATGCACACACAAAAAAGACAAAGACAGGAGGGACCCTGAAATCTGAGTGCCCTTTCTGCACTCAGCAGTGAGTGGGTTTTGAACTCCATTGCTGCGAGCACATTCCTCCAAGCTATTGCATGGCATTTCTGTCAAATGCAATATCCACGGCAGGCTCATTACCCTTTGACTTTCCAAGTGTCCAGGATTTGTGTTCCAGACAACACACGTGGTTCCCAAGAACCTCTTCACCCTGGACAGTGATAACAAGAAGGGATCAACAGTACCCCCGGCAATCCTTATACTCTGTCAAAGATTCCTATGGCACATCATAAATCTGGAAGCTGCTTAGTCCGTCTGCCCCAGGCTGCTTACTTCCCCTGGCAAGACCTCATCCTGGTTCCCTGCTTTCATGGCTTGCTGTGAGAGCACTGGATGATTTTCATAAAATCAGAATGGTTTGGGTTGCAAAGGACCATTAAAGATCATTTAGTTCCGATCCCCCCCACACCTGCCTTTTCCCCTAATCTATCTTGTTTCTAGGCTCTCCAGCTCTGCATTAGGATCTCACACAAGAAAGTGCTCAGGAGACACTTGAAAAGAGGGTGGAGTAGCCAAAATTCCCATTGTCTAACTTGAGAGCAACAAAACACCTCAGTAGCACTGATGGGACAGGGAGAAATCACAGCTCTGTCCCAGCCCCTCAGCTGCTGGAACAGAAAAGGACAGGCAGTGAAGGTGGCACTTGGCAATTATCCTGTAACAAGGTACACCTCTCCTGGGAAGGAGCGCTCACACTCTCAGACATCACCCAGCTCAAAACTCTGCAAGCAAACAGGCTTCTATCCTGCATTTTACAGCAAAGGGGTTGCAAGTGGTGAAACAGAGGTTTTACTGTGCCTTTGCAGCAAGCCTAGGATGTGAGAAAAATGCCAAAGGCCAAGTCCCCAGGGAGGGGAAGCAACACTGAAAAAAACTCAGAAAAATTAGCAGTTTAGAGCAGGGAACAGGTATTAATAAGAGACTTGTAAATTTTAATTGTCTCAGAAATTAAAGAGCATATCAGAGAAAAATAAACTGGAAGGAAAAAAAAAAGAAATCCCCTTTCCCCATTTTTCAGCATATTTTTAACCTTGTCTTTTCAAAAAGTATGTTCTTTCTTTGCTAAAAGTATATTCTTTCCTTTTCCGATGGAAGAGGGCTAGAATTGAAAGAAAAAAAATTAAAAAATAAAAATAATAATTAAAAAATAAAATAAAATTCACAGAGAAATAAAAGATGAAATCAATTCAAGGTAGTTACATATCCTAAAAAATGGTGAAGAAATTAAATGTCCACCAAACCTAGGGTGACGCAAAATTTCCGGATGTGCCACTAAGACTTACTCCAGTCATTTTGGAGGGTCTTCCCCATGTTTCAATCAGCCTGTGTGCAAGCTGAAGTAAAAAAAGAATCTTGAGGCTTCTAAGGAAAAAAAAATATAATTCAGGACAGATACCACCCGTAACTGATTACAAATTTCCTGCATTGCATGAAGCCAGCGAGTTGCCCTATTTGTGCTCTGCTTAAGCCTATTTTATTGTTTATAAAATGGACAGAAAACAAGGAACAAGGAAGATGTACTATGGCACCAACAGCACTTGGAAACTGCATAGTTCATTAGCACACACACAGTTGCACGTGGCTCACTGGCAGTACCTGGGCACAGAGGCTGCCCAATGCTCCTGCAGCCTGGGATGTGTGCAGAATACACTTACATAATGAATACAGTTTGCATTGAAGATAACATGGTTTATTTCTTCATGATATTCAGATTAAAATGTATCAATGTATTTAGCACAATACTACATTTTAGGACAAAATCATCAGTGCTTTGCAAGTCTTCATAATGTTTATTCATTATAAATAGTAAATATTTACTGAACTTTTTACATGAAAGACATTTGTTTTTTGTTTTCTTTTCTTAATTTTATTTTTTGTGTGTGTTTTCTTTTTTTACAACATGTGTTGTTGTAGAGGCTGCAACACAAAGATAATATTTCATTTTTCCATCACCCTTAAGACCAATGTGTGAACTAACCTCTGTACTGAACCTAGTCTAACTCACTACTTCATAGTCCTTAACGCTAAAAGGAATGTATTTGTGTTCTGCCTCCCTCTTTGTCACAAGAATAGAGAGAAATAAATAAACCCCACCTTCCATCGTCCTCTCAACATCACAAAACACAAATTTATTGACATTCTAAAATGTCACAATGCAAACTTCTTGTAAACCTTGATTCCTATAATTATACTTTCTATATTGGATATCGCTGTATAATTTAAACAAATGTGTCAAATACAGGCCCATCTCTGTCTATGTCCTGTATGTCACTAAAAAAAAATGTAAACGTAATCATTTCTTCGTATTGTTTCCTGAAGATGACCTTTAAATCATGATTAGCAAACTGGATTTCAGTAATCCAGCAGACTGCAACATCTCTGTATTTTATCATCAGGAATTATGCACTGCAAAAATAAAAGTACCTGCAAAAATATAGTTCTGATTCTATCTCTATGACTTTGGATGATCCCAAAGTTTGTGTGAGGTACACAGTATTGCACATTGCTAGGCAGTTGTGAAAAATCAGTCGCGTTGTTGGTGGTTTTTTTTCCTCCCATGTTTGACCAAAAAGGTACAACAGACTGGGAAAACTCCACGTACAAAAAGGTAAAATCTGTTTTTCCTGTTACACAGAATCTCATCTCTTGGTAAAGCAAAACTCATGAGTGACATTTATTGACAATGTGATTACAAAAGCACGGAAAGGTAACCAATAAGTTGCTCTGGAAGTCTTTTGCACTTAGCTTCCTTATGGACTGTGATGTTTCCTCTTGATGACAATTTCCAGTGTGTAAAATGAAAGAGGCTCCCCTGACCTTGCTTCAGAAACTGAGCAGTTTTAAAGTTAGACTAAAGTCAGCACTGGATGTCAGATGAGTCAGAGTACACAGAGCTCAGCCGCCCTAAGTTTAGTTCCAAAATGTTCCATTTGTCCCAATCAATGTCCATTAATTTCAACAGCAACAAAAAAATGGAATGTTTGCCAGGCAGTGATGTTAAATACTGCTCTGCTTTGTATACCCACTCATAATGAAGCATGTCACATTTATTCATTATTGCTTTTGGCCTTTGTCTTCTGTATAGCTTTGTCCAACCTTCAAAAGTCTACTAAAAGCTATGACTGGAGAGAACATTACAAGCTGCTTCTCTCAGTGGGACTGCCCCAGTTTAGGCTGCAGTGTGTTGAGAAGATCCCTCTTATCCAAGCCTTGGAGTGAGACCGGAAAACAAGACCAGCTTTAACTTGAAGTGGACAGTTCATTTATGCAATATCTGGCTTCAGATAATGAAAGGCACCTGCAAAAAAAGCAAAAGAAGCTTTTTAAGTCATGCAGTGACAACCTCACAGCATGGGGCCATGCCAACTACAGGTTGACATTGTCATATTTAATACTGATATATCAAAGGAAAGGGACTAATATTTTTATTCCTAGGACAAGTTTGACAAAACTCTATGTATCTGGGATTATATACTGTAATGATTCTTGAGCTGACCTCATTAAGAACATGTGTTTCTAATAGTGGAATGCCAGCGGTTATTTCGTTTTGGACAACCCTTATGTTTTACCTAATGGCAATCAGGTTTCATGTCTCAACAATTAATAACATCAAGATGTTGTTGACATCACTTAAGAAAATAATTATGCAGCAGAAATCTTGCTCGAACGATCGGCTATCTCACCAGAGCACTCTGCACGGCTATGGAGAGAAGCAGCAGTCAGCCTTTAGGGTCTCTGCTCCTAATTTTCTTGGTCCCAGACACCAAGTGCAGCCCGCTGGTGACCGGGTGCGGTGCTGCAGCGTCCCCACACTCACTTTGTCCGTACTGTCCGTACTGGTATCCCGTGACGGGGTCCATGCTGTAGCCCGTGGTACTGTAGGTCGGCGGGCAGTAGGACTGGGATGTAGGCAGGCTGTCTAAACTCTTCATGTGATCCAGCCTCTGGCTGCAGCTGGCTGAGACAGTGGTGGTGGGCTCCAGGCCCCCGGTTAAAGGGGACAGGGCATAATCAGTTTGGGGCTGGTGTGGCACACCACCGTGGTTAGTCAAGAGTCCCATTACCTAAAAGGTACAAAAATAAAAGCAGTTAATATATGTGAGGAACCGTGTTGCTTACAGAGCCACAGAAGTTCCCGAATCTGTAATTTGGTTTCCTAAACCACGTAGATTTGATACTTGAACTGTGCACTGAGTAGACGAAGTAGAATTTGGTTGCATCATCCACCAAAATAAAATCTGATGGGTAACAAGCAATAAAAAGTGATTCCAGTGGCAAATATGGAAAATTAATATTTAAAACTTTTATGGTTTTAGAGTCCCTGATCCCAGTCCCAGCGGGGATTTCTGCATATGTTTATTCCTTGAAGACTAAATTGTAAGAGAACAAAAGGCAAGTAGTGGCTTTCAGCTGTGC
>JAYRBT010000010.1:17586846-17604070 GCA_036023395.1 Myiotriccus ornatus | reverse complement strand
TTGGGGCTGGTGTGGCACACCACCGTGGTTAGTCAAGAGTCCCATTACCTAAAAGGTACAAAAATAAAAGCAGTTAAAATATGTGAAGAAACGTGTTGCTTACAGAGCCACAGAAGTTCCCGAATCTGTAATTTGGTTTCCTAAACCAGGTAGATTTGATACTTGAACTGTGCACTGAGTAGATGAAGTAGAATTTGGTTGCATCATCCACCAAAATAAAATTTGATGGGTAACAAGCAATAAAAAGTGATTCCAGTGGCAAATATGGAAAAATAATATTTAAAACTTTTATGGTTTTAGAGTCCCTGATCCCAGTCCCAGCTGGGATTTCTGCATATGTTTATTCCTTGAAGACTAAATTGTAAGAGAACAAAAGGCAAGTAGTGGCTTTCAGCTGTGCTGTCCTGCACAATCCACAAATATACAAAAAGATGTGGAAAAGCTCACAAAATTTTCTTCTCCAAGATCAGCAGTCATTACAATGAAGTTAATTTGGAGCAGATCACAGCAACACTACTGAAAGTAACAAAGAACCCCACATATTTATGCTGTTCTGGGTGCTGGGAAAGGGGCAGAGCAGCCACACCTCCTGCTGCTTCATGCCCTGTGAAGAAAAGAATGTGAAAGAGTAAAGTGCTGGTCATAGCACCAGTTATCAATTTCATCCCCTGAGTTCAAGGACACAACAGAAAGGGTCAGACATTCCAGACTATCTTCAAGTCAACTGTGACTCCCTTAATAAGCTGTTTGTACAGGGACAATTATGAAATCAATAGTGAAAATTAGTTTGAAAAGAGTTTTCTGGGAAATACATGCTTGTCCTTATAAAAGTCCAGCCCTCTAGTCCATAATTTCCAGCAGAAGAAAAAAAAAATTTTTTAAATAGACATCTGCACTTTCAAAGAGGAGTGAAGGAAGAAACTACAGTGATAAGTTCTTGTTGTACAAAAATCCCTCACACTGCAGGATGGTGAGCATTTCCTTTCCTGGCACATCTCTATAACACACTTTGAAAATAAGTATGACTGAGAGATTTGCTTCCTTCTGCTGGGATAAATTGCACTTCAAAGCCTGACAAACAGTCTGCAGCCTATAATGGATGGATGACGTACAGCTTCTGCCAAAACTGCGTGTTCTGATAATTTACAGGCTGTTCTTGCTACAAAAAGGCATCACAATTATCTAACCTGCTATTTGATAATCAGTTAGCTTCAACAGCACTTTTTACCATAAACTAAAGAGAAATTATTTAAAGTCTATTTTGTGAAGAATAAATTAAACCTCATAACAACATGTCTTGTTCCTAAAGCTCTGACGTTCCTCCCTAAATTGTACTTCTTTTCCATCTCAAACATAAAGGGATTATTGCTGCAGGGAGCTTGTGGTCAGTGCATACAAATTTTGTTTGTTTTTTAATAAATAAGTGAAACAAGATCCAGGGATAGTGACTTAAGTAGGAAGGAAGACCTATCCAGGTTTTGAATGTCTGATTAGGAAAAGAGCAAGACGTACAAGCAGAGTACTTCAAATAGAAACACTCAGATAACTGCACCAAGAACACAAAATACCTTTGTGTTAGATGCACCCAAGACATCTCACTAAAAAAATAATAAAAAAAAAAGGCTGAGAAAGAAGTTCAGTTACTACACAGAGCACTGAAATGTTCACTTCTGTTTCACCGAGCAGGAAAACATGAGTTTAACTGATGGCATTTGTTGAATGCTTCAGTTTGTGAAAAAGAAGTTTCAAAATATATGCAAAGAGTTTATTCAAATACTGAAATCTTTTTTTAAGTTAGAAAAACATAAGAAGAATTTAGATTCAGGCTGCAAGATATTTTCTACTTCATTCAACAAATCTTTTCAATGCACGAAATCTGTTAAAAGAACTTGAGGTTAATACTAAAAAAACCAACTCTGGAATCACCACAGTTTGAAAAATCATGTTATTCGCCCAGCAACTTGCACAGCATTTTGTCCCAAAATTCCCTAAAAGCTGAAACTGGGCTCTCAACTTTTTCTTCTAAAGGTTGGTTTCTGAAAACTATTAAAATTACTAAAGATTATTTTAGCAGTTTATCTGTTTCAGAAATTACAAATCTTCTTATAACTTTGGAAATTGATATGGTCTGAAAATCTACCGTGCTTAATGACCTGACATTGCATCAGCAGGACACAGTATTAGAGCCTATGTTCATTTAAGTTATATTAATCCCTGTCCTTTGAAATTAACACTGGTAGAGTTAAAAGAAGAGAAAGATCTACCAAAAACACAGCTTAACTTCAACATTTACATTGAAAATTACTACTCTGGGAAATATTTATGTTGGCAGGAGTATCATGGTTTTGACTGCAGTTTAAAACACACAGGGGTTTATCGGAAATCTGAAGTGCACAACCCTTTCCATCCCTGCATAGCAGCAGTGTGATACCAATATTTATAGGACTGTACCATGTTCTGTTCCAAGTTCAAGAGCAGAGAGAAGGGGTTGTGTTCACGTCACTCTCACAGCCCTCCTGGAATCCCAGTGGCACTTTCCTCTGTGTGAGCACTCTCACATCACACACTGTCTCTGCCAGGACTTTTAGGACTGACTGCCGAGTTGGCAAACAGCTATATTACCAACTGCGTATTTTAACCAAAGTTCTTTTCACTTCAATATTTTCAATAGAATAGAGCCCAAGACAAAATTATTTTGACTTTACCAGCAGAAAAGAGTGAGCTCTAAACCTCTGGGATTGGAAGATATTTTAAAATTTGAGATTAGTCTTGAAATTTAAACCTGGATCCAGATGTGGCCCCAAATGCTGCTCAAACTTCAGTAGCATCTATTTTTGGGTAGAGATTTATCTCCTTCGGTGAACTAAAATTAGCATTTTGTGAGATTTACTTTACATTTTTGAAGTTAATTAGATAATAATACAAGTCTTTAGGCATCATCTTACTAAGTGGACATGCACCTAGTAGATACAACTAGAGCAGAACAGACACAGCTCTCTGTCTCTGAGGTGGAGAAAACTGGAGCTCAAACAGTAACTGTCTTCTCAAAACTGTCTTCTTCAGTGGCCTTCAGAATCATCCTGCAGTTGATTAGTATCTAAATAATTAGATTTTTGGTCGTGTCTGTTTTGGAAGCTCTGAGGGAAGTAGCCTCAGGGCAGAAGTCCGTCGTAGGTATGTGCCATGACCTTATCACCCACACAAGGAGTTACAGGAAGGGCATGGCTGACTTTCACCTAATCAATTAGAAATCCATTAATGGGCCATGTCTGCAAGATCCTCAGCACCCTCAGCTTAGCAGTGCACAGGAAACACACAAAGACCTAGATTTTGCAACTCAGATTTCTGTGGATATGAAGCAGTATAGTTCTAAAGAAGTAAACAGAGCTGATTGTTTTATAATAACTCAGGTATAAAATATATTTGTTCATTCTCTATACCATCCAAATTACTGGAAAATATGTACTTCCTTCTGAATGATTTCGGGAAAGTTAAAAGTAGTAATTGTCAGCCTCACTGATCAGGAACCTAAGGGCTGACCTAACACCTAGAATTAAGTTATGTAATAACCATTCAATTTATTTTAGAATAGAGCTCCTTTAAATGCAAAAAAAAAAAATAAAAAATAAAAGGTCAGGATATAATTTTTTTACAAAACACATGCAGGAATGTTGAGGCACAGCCTTTGCACTTATACAGTAAAATACAGTATATGCAACTGATAAAATCACCATATTCTATTAGAAAACAAAGGAGAAATTAGGAATAAATAAACAAAACACAGTGGACCGCAACAATCAAACTCTATAGAAAAGTTTTGAGACCCCACCTGAAGCAATCCAAAATATTCCTTAGGACAAATCCCTTGCGGGTGGAGTTAGCACAGAATAACTAGCTGAGAATATGATCCAGGAAGAGAAATGGAGTGATGAAAGCCTTAAAGACCATGTACACAATGTCTGGTCCATTATCAGATATAAGAAAATATTATCACCAAAATAAAGGCCGTTAAACTGAGAAAAAGCTTATTCCATTTAAAAGAAACTTTATGCCTGTTAATGTGGTTGGTATTTTAGGATATAGGACCTACCATAGGCACAACAAAATTCTCATATGTTTTAATTCATTTACGGATGCCTGCATTTAATATGCTTTGTGACCATGTCTGCAATTAATATGATTTATGAGAAAAGAACATGTGCAATATTTTTTGGGTACAGTGATACTTTTTTTTTTCCCCTCCTGTGAATGAAAGATTTAATGAAACAGCTCAAGGAAAATGGTTGGCAGTTAACATATTAAGTTGAAGTGACAGAATCACGAGTAAACTTTAGCACAGTTAATGATATCCTCTTATCTGACCCTGACACATTTGCAGCATGTAATTTACAGAAGCTCTGTCCAGGGAATCTTGACAAATGCTCCCGACGATGTCAGGGCAATGTTCCATTCTAATGTAAAACAGATGTGGGTCAGATACCCTCATTCATCACTAACACTGAAAATTTCAAACTCCTCCCGAGATGAATGGCATTACCTGCTGGTAACTCTTTTCACTGTAGAGAAACCTCTCAAAAACCAAAATATTGCACAAGAAAGAATACAAAAAGGATTGTTACAAAGCATTATAAAAGAGATTTTGGAGGATTAATTAAAATTAATTAGCCACATGGATCTATACCTGTAGGATCCTAGAATGATTCATTTTATACATATGAGCATTTCTCCTGAATATAAGAAAGCTGACAGAAAGCATTTTTGTGGCAAGTGCTGGTAACCACATACTTGGTTGATGAAAATAAGAGCAAATGCACTGATTTTGAACACTGATGATCTGACCTTCTGCATCCTCATGTCAAATGAGACCTCATCCTGATTCCACACCACTAGACATCACCTACACTGAAATTAGAGAAGTTGCACTGGTGTACATTTAGGATAACTAAGAGGATAACTTGATCTTTCATTAATTATATTTTTATCTACACAAGATTACCAATATTCACAATGTTATCACATGAAACTCATGTCTTTTTTAAGGTGTAGATCATAGAGTCGTGGAACCTGGTAACATTACCAAATAATTGTCAGACCAGTTAATTCTGAGCTCCTGGTTGTATGAAAAGCATCTAAAGATGACTCAAAAGCCAATAGGAAGTTCAGAGACAAACATATAATTTGTATGAATAATCTATATGAATATATAAGTATATATATAAAAGGAAACATTTTACAACTTTTTCAGGCAGTCTCAAAGATTGTAGGCTTATGAATTTAAATGCTCAGCTCTGGAAATATTATTTTAAACAATTCATAACAAGCCTAAATTTGAGATTGGGTTGCTCTCTGCCTGTGAACTCTCCTCCTCCCACCTTCTATTAAACCTGAAACACAAAAGAAGGATTCTGGACATTATGAACACCAGTCCAGCTCTTACACACCTTCCCTCCACTACTATATAGATTTGTCTGAAAGCCAAACAAACCAAAAGAGAGAAATTAACATGGACATTCAAAAATGTGCATTGTTGTTTATTGTTGCTGTTACATTAATATATTTTATTTAACATTTTATTTAATAATTTATTAATAAATAACATGTTATGTTATTTATAAATGTCTATTTTCAATATTTTAAATATCAGAATATTTACAAAACAAATAACAAATGTTATTTTTGCATAACAGTTACAAAACTGGTGAATATCATCTATTTGTACCCACAGAAACAAAAATAATCAACCCCATTGGCTGAACTTTTGTTTTTTAATTAAAAACAAACAAACAAACATCAAAAACTCGTGTTCATGAAAATTATATCATGTGAGTTTACTTTCTTCCTCACAAAGAAATCCCTGACCTGTCTCATGTTCTTGGGTCATTAAGCAAAGGGCTCTCAAAGCCAAGTGCATTGTGACAAAGATCATGAGCTTCACATTGCTGTGGGACTTGAATCCAAGTGAAATGTTTTTGTGGGCAATCAGTCCAGCAGTAATCCAGCAGAAGGAACAGGAAAAAGTATAATGAATTAATAGTTGTTCCTCCCCCCAACCCTTCTCATCCCTCTTAATGAGGGAATGAAGGTTTTTAGGTTCATGTGTCTCCCTTAAAAACAGAGTTAACAAGACAATATGAACATATCTAACTGACTCGACAGCTGCCATCAGTTCCATACTTCAGGTTAATGAAAACCAAGTGCTCTCAAAGACTTAAGGGAAGCCCATTGCCTAAGATCTGTCTCACCAGAAGGAGTTACAGGGTAATTCTTAAACTCAGGCGGTGAAATGTTTTGACAGTAGAAGAAAGAAACCTTGAAAGAGCTTGCATCTTTACTACTGTTCGTGGAAAAGTTTGGAATTTTCTTATCAAGATTATTCCTGAGCTCCAGGTAATGGCACAGGAACGGCAAACTTTGTTAAAGCCTGCTGTGATCTTCTACACAGCCTCTTCAACATTCAGTACACTTCCCAGTTTAAGACCACAGCTTTTAAAGCTGCTGGTTTGATTCAATTATGTGGGGAGAAGGCAAGGAAGAGGATAAAGTAGATATGAGAAATTTTTCTACAGGGCAAGGAGAAAAAGAAAATATGCCTAGCAGGAGACAGGTAGCACACACTTGTTCTTTTTCCTGTAAAAGCTTAACACTGCAGCACTGTTTAAGCCTGGGTATCCTACAGGTTAAATGTCCTACAGGTTAAACATAGGAAGCACTCAGCCTCTTGGGCAGGAATCTGAGCAGAGTGCTGCTGCTCCACCTGAATCCACAGCAGCCCAAAACAGCAACAGCACTCTCCAAACCAGCGAACTGCCTGATCTCCCGGTGTAGGGCAAACTCGCTGCTTCCACACTAATAAAAAGCACATGACGAGGTCAGGGGATGCCCGTGTACACCGGAAAAGCCTTTTCCCTTATCTTAAATGAAGCAGTTCAAAATATTGATACCCTGTCTTAAAAACAATCTGCTGTTTGCTGGGCCCATACACCTGCAGGTGCGAGACAAGTGTTTCTGCAGCCGTGTCGAAGAGCCGGCGACGACCCCCGACGCCGGGATCGGAAAGGGACAAGCCAGTTCAGCGGCACAACGAGGTGCTGTATGCATACATTAATGCACAGATACGCTACCCACTCAAAATTGTGAGTTAAGAAATGTTTGCTAAAAGACAGTGCATGGAACAACTGAAACCTAATTTGAAAAGGAAATACAATATTCCCGTAAACGTATGCATGAGAGGCAAGGAGCCGCGTAATAGGCATAGAAAAACATAAAAATATGCAATTTACATATATTACACACTAATAATCTCTGTTCTGATGCTATTTTTAAAGAACTCTGGCTGAGACGGCACGCCTGCAGTTGAGTTGCTTGTTCGTGAAATACAAACAAGGACACTCCAGACTATCAGCTCCCCAGGACATTAATCCCTGCCTTTTTCCTGCGAAAGTCAACACTTCACAGGTCTGCAAGGCAGAGATTCTCCCACCACATCCAGATAGCAATGAATAAACCAGATGAACAAGGAGAATAATCAGTCATCTGGAAGATACCTGCAGATCTTTTCTTGATGTTAAAAAATGCTAAATATTGAGAAGGTGGAACTTTTTTTATTCTATTATTTTTTTAAGCAAGAGCAATAACATTTTAATACCCAGTTTGCAAGACAAGTATGTTATATGTAGCACTATGCTTTCTAAAACTGACCAGGACATACCATGCCTTCTAATCTCCAAATTCAAGGCTAACACAATAAAAATAAAATCACACCACCCTAGCCATCTCTCCTTGTCCTCTGCCTTCACCCAGTGCTTGCTTTAAACAACATATTTGTCCATCATATTCAAGAAGAAAGTTAGAATGGAACGTCCTACATAGAAAATAAAGCTTCCCCAGCATTCTGTGTGTCAGACCCTCATTTGCAATAAATTGATGTCAAAGGGGAGAAAGAAGCTTAAGTATGTTAAGAATATGAACCTGTGAATCTCAGTATTAGATTTTGTTCCAATCATTCCAAGGGTAGGTTTTTTAAAAATCACAACAGATTATCTGGGCTTCAGACAAAGCCTCCTTCCTATCCCCCCTAAAGTCACCATAAATTCAGCTTTACACACAGTTTGTCCAGAGCATTTGCCAGCAAGAGACACATGGACGGGTGGAAACATTATGTTAATTGCTCACACACCCAGATTTATTGTGGTCAAAAATCCACTGGCTAGTAAAAAGACCCTCTTTCTCATCGAAATTCCATACACACAGGCAGGGCGCTGCAACGTGCCCACTCAGCAGGAAAACTCCTGTTTCTCCTCCTCATGAAACCCCCAAGGCAGAGCTGGCTTTCGACTTTCCATCCACTGCTACCTCATCCTCTCCAGCAGCACCCGGAGCCCGTGGGAAGAGCCCCGAGGAAGGGTGGAGAGGGGATGACATGACCTGTGACACATCCCACAGCCAAGGGATGTTTCACACACTAGCACTGCAAGCTGTGTGACCAACAGCTGAGGTTCCTTTGGTCTTTGAGGCTTTCCTATTTTGCTACAGTCCCACAGTTTGTTACACCAGTTTATATGTTTATACGTTTGCAGCTGTATCGCTCCCTTATATGAACACAAAGTCTGGGTATGCCACTTTATAAAGCTCTACACTTTATACATGTCTCTTAACTCATTGTTTAGGCACCAAAACTGACTTAAAGGAGCTGTTGGTAACACCAACATGAATGTAGGGCTTGGATTTTTATGTTTGTTTGTTTAATGGGAAGATCTTTATCAGCTGGTGAGGGTAATTATTTCCTCTATGCATTGAGTGGGGAATGCATGATGTCAGCTTTAGAGGGATCAGTGTCCTCCTAAACCTGGTGGTAGATTTGCTGGACATGGCCAGGAGCTCTAAACACTGGGTTAGAAAAAGGTTTCCAAAGTCTAAAGAGGGGGAGAAAAAAGCCAAAACAATGGAAGCTTCATAGTGTAAAGACAAGGCTGGGTGTAAGGAAGCACAGTAACTGATTAAAGTAATTTAATCTTCCTCAGGATCTCCTTTGATTATATCAAACCTCAAATCAGCAAGACTTTGGGGAGAGGAAACCTGGCCTCACTTTTTTGTCCCATTTTGCCATCACAATATTTCTTGACTGTTGCGCTCTCCTTCTGTGTCACAGACAATAAAAGTTTTGTGAAAGGAAACGTAAAAGATCACATTTGCCATAGCCAGAACCAACATACATTTAAAGTGACACTAACAAATGCTTTTGATGGATTAACATAGAATCCCAGATAGATAATAATGTCAAAAATGCAGAAGCCTTGCACACTATGAAATTAGTCACTAAAAACAAGCAAATAAATAAATAAATGAAGCAACTAATATAGTGTCATGTACTTTGTTGGAGATTGCATTTAGAAATCAGAATTCTTTCAAAGGAAATCTATTCAAGTCTATTCAAGTCTCAGGTTGGAAGCACATCCATTTGTTTTTCTGTTGGTATTTTTTTTCCTGGGGTTTCAAGCCATGAAGTTTTGTACCCCACTCCATGCTATAGGAATCTGTGAATCTTAATTACATTTACCGTTACAAAAAAGGGTTTATGAACTTTTGCCTTTGGGCAAAAATGTTTATTTCATTGCCTTTGTTATTCATTCTTTTCAACTCCAGTGCCTTTGAACTTTTCAGCTGCACAGAGTTATCACCGTTGCACAGGAACCAGGAACTGTACTCCCGAGATGCAAACCACAAGTTGAAGAAAACGAAGGAGGCAAAGATATACGAGTCGTTATTTTGGCCACCCTTTGTGCCATTAAAATCTCATTTTCTGCCTATTAGGATGCCCTCTCCCTGCTTAGGCAGTGGTGATAGTCAGTGATTAGTGTGTAATTGAGTATAATTGTCTTTTCACTTTTCATTTGTGTCATTCTGAGCTTCTCTCTGTTTTTCTAACCACTGAGAGGAAAAAAGAGTAGAAAGCAGATAAAGCTGTTAAAACTCTCACTTTCAGCCCTGAAGAGATTCCTGATTGTAATTATAGATTGCATCCTCTTTGTGACTCTTCAAAATTTAGTGGACATCTCTTTTGAAGCACCTGGGCAAAGCTCTAGCTAATAAAATAAACTACCATCTATCTAAACTTTAACTAATAATGTTGGCTTCAGACAGATGCTGTGTGTAGGAAAATTTAACCAACCTTCTGACACTCAATTATCAAGGCAATTTATTAACATGATTTCCTTAAAAGAGCTCACACACATTAGAAAAACAATTATGGTATTCATGCATTTATATGTTGTCAAAGAGCAGTAACACTCCTAATTTATGTATTTATAACTCGATTATAGTTCATCTCAATGCACACTGCTCAGTCCTTGGAACTCTCCTCGTACAACTTGTCTGTAATTTTCCTGGACTAGGCAGTAAAACCTTGATGAGGTTATCTTAAGGTGATATTTTATTCCCAGATAAGCTACAAGACCTATCTTCAGGAGAAGAGCAGTACCTTACAAATGGTTGACAACTGAATGCAAATGTGAAGTCTGCATGATTCCATTATAAATCAGTTGAAATTAAATATAAGCTATGACTCTTGATTCAGCTAGTAGGAGGAAAAAAAAATTTAAAAAAAAAAAAAAGAGAAGGAAACTAGCAAACTGAAATCATGTGGCATATATAAAGAATACATTATGGTTTAAATTTGGCAATTCATTATACTGTGGCCTGAGGGAATAGACTCTTTGGTTCTGGTATACAGCAAATCCTCTGTCTGAAAACACAGGACTGACCTGAGGTGAGAGGCCATTGCCAATGGCAGGGTTCATGGGATTTGAGGGCCCGGACGGAGGCACAAAGCTGTCTGTATAGCTGGAAAATCCATGCCTGGTGCTGGGTAGGCAATAGGCAGAGCTGCTCTCTGGATTCGAGGGGAGGCTGCTTTGGTGTACAGTGCTTGGAGGGAGAGGCTGAGGTCTATGGACGGTACTGCTTGGATCAGACACGGCTGGAAGGAAAAGAAGCATGTTGATATGTTTCACTCCTTTATTTCTGGCATAGTAAGTCCATTATGTGAAGCTCAACTTAACAGAATTGTGTCAGAACCTCCATCTAAATACTGGTTAAGTAGAAAGGTAAATCTTTCATATTGTTAGATATTTAACTGGCTTGTAAGATCACACAAAAATTCTTAAACAGACTATAAACACCGTAACAACAGACACATCCGGTTTTCAGACCTTGTGAGACATTCTTAGTGGGCACTTACTGGTCAGCAATATTATATATAAAGGAAAACATTTGCTTAGAAGACTGGTAACGTTTTCCCCTCCTGGTCACAGCACAGAAATTCTGCTGTGGTTTGTAGCAAGCCTAACAATAGATGGGAGAAGCCCTGGACTTAGAAAAATTCCCTTAGTTAGAATATCCATCAACAATTAGCATCCAAATCTCAAGGAAGAGACACAGTAACATATTTTATAAAATCTCACCAGTAAGGGTTTTCTTTAATACTAAAATCTAACCCAGCCTAGGTTTGAGGTTCTGTTCCCTCGCTTCTCAAATCCACCAAAGTTCACAGAATTTCTGATAACATCAAGAGAAATTTTTACCATACTGAGACTTGCTGTTGTCTGAGGTGAAACAAGATGGTCTGAATAGCTGGTTTTTCCACCATCAGATAAATATTCAGAAGTTTCCAGTGCACCACTGCTGAAGGGCCTCAAAGAAGCCAGAGTATACCTACCTCCTTCTGCACCACTCTGGGCAGCAGAGGAGGCCAGTGCAGTAGAAGGGCAGGGGTGTTTGTACATCTCTTTACCAAAACTGCACACCCACCACACGGGAGGGGATTATTTCTCTAGCTCTCACCCTTCACGTAGAACCAGCCCTTCCTTGCAGCAAAACAAACACAGCTTCTTATGTGCTTAAAATAAGCAAGCTTGCAAGGTTCTCCGTGAGTCAGACCCTGAATTATCCAACACGTTAGAAAATATTTCTACAGTGGATCAACACGGGAAACCCCCCAGTAACACTATTTTGACCAAGTACCTGTTAGCTACTGTACCTTGCGGTATGGAGGTGGGTTGGTAAGAGGGCTCAGAGAGCTGGTACGTCGGCAAAGTTGGCATGGCGCTGGGTGGAAATCCTCCAGGGATCAGATGGTTGAAAGCCATCAGCTGATTGGCTCCTGCCTGTTTCCTCCATCTGGCACGACGGTTACTAAACCAGACCTACAAATGTTTTAAATGCGAACGTTTGATTTTTGTACATTTAATGCAGCTGTATCAGAAGTAATGGCGTTGCATTTCAGATGCATTCAGTGGCTGAGATGAGAGGTACACAAGGTGCACACTGGACTCTGTGCTTCTAGACAAGAAAGGTGCCCTTGGCACACACTTCCATGGTTCAGCAGACAGGACATGGGAATTCTGATCCCCAGTTTCCTCTCCTGAGAAGAAAGCTGACTGCTCTTTCAAGCTTTAGTGCTTTTAATAGCCATCAATCAGTATCATTACTATGCCACATTTAATAAGAAAGGAGAAACATCTCTCCATTTAATCTAAGTGCCAGCCAAAGCTATTTAATCTGTATCATCTTTAATTTGCTGACAAGTTAGTGGCAGCACTTAATGCACTGTTAGAAGGTGCATGTACTTACATTTTGGGATACTATATTGTCCTAATGGCCAACAGAACTTGAAGCTTTTAATTAGAAAAATACAAGCCCCATGCACAAAACACACAAATCCCTCCCAGCAAGTTTTCATGTATTCACATATGTACAAAACATCTCCTAATAAACTCACAACAGTAGGTCAGAACTTCAGCACTAGATTAGCATTTCAGAACCACTCTGAAATCTGTTCTCAGAACAGCATACCAACCAGATGGGGTTTGGATTAGTGGGACATTTTAACTATAAATCTGCTTTTATTCATGCCTTTCTCAGTTCATGTTTTAAGTTTTAAAAGCCTTGGATGGCTCTTAGTCCCTCCAAGAAAGGAAGAGGCAAGACTTGCACACATGAAACTTCACAAATGTAGACATAATAACAGAACTGCAAAACACACAGGTTAATATTGATACTACAGCGATTAAACTGCCACAAGTTGGAAGGAAAATGAGTCACTGAAGGGGTGCTTGGACCAGCCTGCAGGCACATTGCCCTGCTGCAGTTTTAGAGCAACTTCTCTGTTACAGAGCTCTGGTCCATCGATTAGATAAGACCTTAACTGAGTGTTAGCACCTTACAAGGTAGCTCTGCACAGCCTGTGAGGCAGCCTGGCCTGAAAGCCACTGAGGCAAGTGAGCTGATGAGCCACATATTGATGTATTTGTAAAAGCTGGGGCTCAGATCTGTCACCCTTCCTGCAAGCAGCCCATGCTGGCTTATGAATCAGCCATCACAGACTGGAATTCTAGGTGTAGCATCATTTACAAACCATGAGTGGGCCCTCACATAAGAGCATAAAACCACTTTGAACTACACTGTGGGCTCCTTCTCTGCTTGCTGTTTCATAGCAGGAGTGGTGGGACTCACTGGGCCATCTGGTTTCTGACGTAGGCCATCTGTCACCACGTAGTTTGTTTTGGCTTCATACGCATTTCAGAATGAGATGCTCGGCTCATACAGCTGCCTTCTCCTTTGGCCACAACTACTCCTCAGTTATACACTCCCACTCTGGCTTAAGATTTAGGAGAGAGGGATAGATTGAGCCTCTGTTCTACCTCACAAATCCCTCTCTTGTTTTTTTGCTGTACATACTAACTCCCCCCCTCCACGTGAACCATTTCTGAAAGCAGCTGTCAGGGACAAGTCACCAGGGTGGAGATGTGAAACCTGTGATGAGCAATAGTTGAGGGTGGGTCTAGATTCAGCACATTTTTTTTTTATTTCTCATCCTATAGACATCTATATCCTTTTTCAGTTTTCCTCTTACCCTTTACTTCCTTCACTGACACGTAAGTCAAAATTTCTTATTTACTCCCACAGAGCTCTTCCACCTGCCTTTGTGCCCTAAAGGGCACCCATCTCGCACTCCTGCAGCAATATCTTTTGAAAACAACCGTATAGGGAAGGAAAAGAGGACAAGACACACTGGAGAGCAAGAAAGAGGATTTGCTAAAGAGCTAAAGAACACTTAGGAAGGATAATGGAGGTCAAAGAGTAAGGAGGGAACAGCAAATGCAAGTTGTAATTAGCCTACCCAGGTCATTAACTGCAGCTTTTTCCTTAACACTCTCCCTTCTTCAGGTCAAGAAGGTTATCTGATGATCTCCAAACACTTTGAGAGCACTGTCTGAACTACATTACATGAATGGATTTCACCAAGCAAAATGAGGTAACAAGATTTATACATTACATTAGTACAGATAAGCATTTTCCTTCAAGCTCCAGATCTTTATTAAAATGAGTCAGATCCCAAACATTAATTCAGTAGAGAGTGATTTGCACTAGTGCCAAGTTTTGTGCTTTTATTTACAGACAGATTTTCGGCTCATTTTATAGACCTGCATTTTTTCCAGAACTGCAGTTATGTGTTAGAGATCCCCAAAAGGGACACACTCAATGGTATCGAAAGGTCTGCAGCAGCCACACAATGAACATCCTGGTGCAGAGCTTTGTTGCCACCTGGAGCCCCACTAATAGAAGTGGGACTCTGCAGGGGTGCAGAAACCTGCCTGGGCTGTGCAGAAACAGGGCTACATGAATTGGGATGTGGTACTTGGCTGGCACCATGTCACTGGCCACTGGCACTGTCACAGCTCCAGGCTTGTCAGCTCCAGCCAGTGTCACTCACAGCAGAGCAAGTCTTATTGCCACTAATACCACACACACTCATCACTACAGAATGGTAGAGGCACATAACAAAATAAAAAAAAAAAAAGAAAATCGAATCAAGAACAAGTGACTCAAAATTAAACAACTCAAACCTAAATAACTCATCTAAATATTTTGTTTACTTTTTTTTTGGTAAATTTTATTGAAATTAGTCAGATCCCAAGCTTTATTCAGAAGCTCTGTTAGCATAGGATATTAACATATGCCATGTTAACAGAAATTATTATTTTTCTAACCATAATGTTTCACTTATACTACAGCCTGGATTTTTTTCATTTTTTAAATCCTCACATATCATGAAAAATCCTTGTGCACTACTACCACTAATTAAAGAAATATTGAAAAAGTTGCTAATATCAAGCCAAGAATTAAAAATAAATCTAGTCATCACAAGCCAATGTGTTTGCTTAGAAACATATTGTAAACACCTGGGGGAATATTTTCTTTTGTTTGTACATTTCCAATGTGATTTAAACACAGTGTCCTCTTATGTGCAGCAGATTTCAACTTCCACTAACATGACGAAATCCTCATCTTATGAGTGGCCTTTTCAAATCTAGCAGGTCCCCATAGGATGTTTCTGCTCTCCCACAGCCTCCCCTCTGAGAGGAACACAACTGTCACCTGGATCCAGGGATGCTCAGAGTGCAGCGCAACCCCCGGAGAAGATCGCAAGTGTCATTCTGAGATAAAGTGCCACCCTGCAGTGGCCGCAACAGAAAACCACCCCTAAACTATGTACAGCTACTTCACCTGACAAACTAGTGTATTTTGTGTTTTGCCTTCACCAGCAACAATGTGGATCTCAGTGGCAGGCAGACTAACCCAAGGTCTGCATGATGAAATCATCAGGACCACACTGAATTCCCCCAAGGAAGCAAAAAATAGTGGATAAGCAAGCTACTGCAGTTTTGAGACTCAAAATGCAGTGGTCTTATACAAGCAGCCTGAAGGAACACAATCTACTCGTGCTGGTGTAACATGCAGGAGCTCTAGGTTAGGTGAACATTGTGCTTGGTGCTGTGTGAATGCAGACACGGACAGAGGAAACATGTCTTGGCTGAGGGACCCAAGCATCCAAAAAACCAAGTCTGCACAGAAGCCAAGTCACATTCAAGTGGGGCTTTGGGCTCCACAGTTCCTATGTCACTTTCAA
The DNA here is from genome assembly GCA_036023395.1 of Myiotriccus ornatus. Classification (NCBI taxonomy): domain Eukaryota; kingdom Metazoa; phylum Chordata; class Aves; order Passeriformes; family Tyrannidae; genus Myiotriccus; species Myiotriccus ornatus. The sequence continues at coordinate 17,588,103 of JAYRBT010000010.1, read as the reverse complement.
AGATGGAATGTAAATAACCCAGATGATTTGGAAACAAAATTGTACCCCAGAGTCTGGCCAAAATTTACATCTCAAAAACAGAACTGGAGAGGATGAAATTTAGAACAAAAGGGGAAAAAAAACCCCAGCCCTTTCAGTACTGGAGGCTCCAGTTTTTCAAGCGCCTGAAACTAAACTGACCAAAAAAGAAACCACTGCAATAGAACATAAAAAGAAATATTTTGCACCAGTGCAGAAGAGATAAGGTGAACTAATAGGTTTCTCCCATTGCTATTCCCTAATATTTATATCCCGTCTCTTATTATCATTTTTCCTTTAAGTAGTTTTCAAGTGATCATGCCAACATCTTATTTTGTTGATCTCAACAGGATATTCTTTAAAAGATGCATTTATTCTTTTGGGAACACACTAGTGTAATTAGCTTTGACATTTCGACAGTCTGATCATAAACACAGAGTGCTCTGTGTGCTTTTAAGGCAAAAAGATCTCCCATTCAACAGGGCAAAACATTCAAGATGTGAATGTTGCAGAAAACCCGTGGATATTTTGTTATACACAGTCCTGACCATCACAAGCATGAGCGCCAGAAACACACAAAGTCAAAAGACTGATGTATTGTTAATGGCACTTCTAATTTTAGATGGGGAGGGGGGTGTTGGGTTCTTCCCCTTTTGCCACATGATATTTTTCATGGTAACTGCCTCTCCCCCCCTGCTATTCCCCACCTCTCCCTTCCCACAAAATTCACATGCTCAAAATGAAGTCTGACCATGCTGGAAGCGGGAGTCCTTGGCGAGTGTTCCACCAGGGAAAGAATGTGGGCTGTGCCAGAAGCTGCAGGGGTGCCTTGCAAGGAGGGGAGGCTGAAGAAGGAAACTGCTAACTGCAAAACATGGCAGCGGGACTTCTAAAGACCCACAGTGTCCAGTCCTTCAGTCCCTACTGATGATCACTTATTTCAGCACCCACAGAGTGGTGTGTGCAGGAACTGTCACCCTCTTGCTGGGCAGAGGGCTGACACCAGCCCACATGCCTGCCTGAACAGGCTGGAAGTTCACTCAAAGAATACAAGAGCAAAGAAAAAAAAAAAAGGAAACAAAATTTTATCTCACTTTTCTTTTTTTTTGCAGTAGAGTTAATGTCCATCATAATAATGACCAGCAGGAGCAGGAAGTGATCTTTCCCCTGTACTCTGCATTGGTGAGGCCACACCTGGAGTATTGTGTTCAGCTCTGGGCCCCTCAGTTCAGGAAGGAT
>JAYRBT010000010.1:17569100-17583709 GCA_036023395.1 Myiotriccus ornatus | reverse complement strand
AGCTTGATCTCAGAGCAGAGGCAACTTTTTGTCCCCACCTCCAAGCAAGCAGTTTAGAAACATGCATATGGTTACCCTTCAACAGTGGGAAAGTGAGAAAATAGATGGTTCCGTGGTTTAAGACTCTTCCTTTCACAGGAGTAATAGAGTGCCTCAGGGAACAGAAGGAAAGGGGAAGCACAGGGGAGGCAGGGTAAAGAAAACAAAACATGAGATGTGAGCACTACATGGAGGGGCTGAGGGAACAGCAAGGTTTATCCAGTTGTGATCGACTACAAAATTGGACCTTACAGCTCCAAAAGGAAAGAGAAAAAAAAAAAAAAGGAAAAATTTCTGAGCTGAGCTGGATTCAGGCTGCAAAGAGCCAGCTCTTTTAGATGATGCTTAGCTGGGAAGCAGTCAAAGAGATCTTTGTGTTTATATCCATATAAAATTTAGTATCTCTAATCTCTGTCATACTGTTACCAAAAAAGAAGTGTGACTAAGAAAGCTTGAATACTACTTCAGTATGGCTATCCAGCCCTCTCAGTCTCAAGTCTCTTAGGGTTATTTTCTTTTCACAGGTCATCTTTTATTTCATGCCCATCATACGTGGCTATTTTAGGAGGCTATGGAGAGGTGCTGAATGCTGATAAGGCAAATCCTGTATCCCTTAATCCACTGCTAAATCACTCTGCCAGCCTTCAAGGGTACCAGACAGATGGAGTGCACTAGAAAACTGCCCACAGGCTGGTTACTTCAACCCCAGCTCATCTTTAATCCAGAAAGGTTTTGTTCTGGTATTTTAATCATTGATTGACTGGGAACTTTCTTCCATGCTGGGTTAGGTAAAACACCCATGTCAGAGGTACTGGGGAATTCGTGAGGCTGTAGATCGTACGAGTGGTGTGAGACAGGATGCATCTCAAGGGAACCAAGGAAGCCATAAGGAATGTAAAAAGTCACAGGGTTAAAGCCACATTAAGACAGCTGTTATGTTAATGAGAGTTCTGCTTTTCTTCTAGCTGTGGGTCATTGATTTAGAAAAACACAAACAAGATCTTTTTCATTTTATCATATTTTTCCAATGAAGCTAACACAGACCAAAACATCATATCCTAGATCCCATTCATCTTGCTAACAGAACTTGAGAGGGGAGTTCTCTTTATTATGTTTGTGCACAAATGATTCCCAGGGCTTGATTTGGTCTTACCTGGCCCAAGTCTATACATGAAGCTGTTTTGCAAACATTTCACTTAGTAAACACGTTAAGAAAATGGTCATGCACCGCTGAGTTTGCCTTCCAGACAAATTCATCCACACATCTGATTTTCTTCCACAGTCATAACAAACACTTACAAGAAATGTGGTGTGAAGTCTTCTGCAAAGATATTTAGCAGGTAAAACTGAAAAAGTCTGGACCTTTCAAGGCAGATGCCCAAAAATACAGGTGTGCTGCAACAGGCATGCTTGTCTTGAAGAGTCAGAGGGATATTTTGTATTTCTTATTTGAGTTTGCAGAGTCTGAATGTCTCAAGCTGAGTTTCAAACATCAAAACGTAATAGAGTTTTACCAAAGAAACCAAATTCACCTGCATCCTTGGTTAGATCACAAATCACCACTCATTTCTCTTCCTCTGTTAGATCACAAGCCACAACATTTTGCTTTTCACCCAACCACATATTTGCTTAGTTACACTTGCAATTCAGACTGATTTAAAGGGGGTGTACTTTTTCCACTGATCCTTACATGTCAAATAGTGAAAAAGTAGCAAAAGATTCTGCTTGTGGTATTAAACATTTTACAGGACGTGTTTCTTTGCCATGAAACAGAATAAGTTCTAATCTAAAATTGAACTCCAGAGTGCAGTCTATTCCAGAATTATTTGGCTGCTATTTTCCCACTTTTAGACAGCTAAAAATCCAGGTTCATGCCTTTTTTAAGTTTAAATCAACTCCATGTTACTGCTCCAGTACATTAGCTTGTTTTAGACAATCCAGATCTACATGAAGTTGTGAAGGTTTAACAGTTATTTGAGAGTTTGTTTTCTTTTGAATTAAACTAACAGTGGGGATAAAAGAGATATCACAAGGTTTAAACCAAGTCAACTTCAAAACCCAACCTAAAAGTTAACTGTAAATACTACACCAGTAACCTTGCTCACTTGCATGGGTTTGTAGACACACTCTCCTTTAAAAAAAGTTTTTCTCTCCTCTGTTAATGCCTGAAAGACCCAAACAACAACAGATGAAATCAGTTAAGTAACCATGAGCTGGCACAACAGCTGGACTGATTACATGCAGAGTACTGTCAAATGCATAAACCAAACAAACAGGGATATCAGACCTTCCTCTCCACAGACTCAGTATTATATTCCTGGTAGGTATGGAACAATTACTGGGGAACACACAAAAGTTATTTCAAAGCAGTTGTCTCAAACAGTTGTAAAACCATTGTCCATGTACAGATGTAAAAACCCTAAGGCTGTAAACAATGATGCCTCACGTTTTCCTTTTACTCCAGAGCAGGATCATGTAAGAATATAGAAGGACTCACACGCTAACAGAAAATTAAATTCCTTTTGTTGGGCAGCTTTTAAACACATACCTGGACACGAGCCTCTGTGAGTTTGGCTCTTTGTGCAAGTTCTTCCCTAGTATAAATATCAGGGTAATGTGTCCTCTCAAACGCTCTTTCCAGCTCTTCTAGTTGTTCTGCTGTGAAGGTTGTCCTGCTGCGACGCTGCTTTCTTTTCAAGGGTAAATCTGGTTCAGAATCAATGTCAGAGCCTTCATCAGACTGGGGTGCTGGTGCTCAAAAAAGAAGAAAAAAAACCCACAAAAATTAACTTTAGTAGAGGAGAAAGAACAGCAAACTTTTGGATCAGTCATTGACATCCTCTTGTAGGGAGGCTGTGTTGGACCAAAGGCCCCTCACATGCCCTGAGTCAGAACCTGAGGAAAGTCAGAAAGAAACAGCCCACATACAAATCCTGTCCATGACCCAGGAAGGGGCTACCAACTCTTGCAATCAGCAGTTTATAGAGAAATCAGTACAGAAACTCTTTCTGGATTTCATAGACGTGGAAATAGTGAGGTCACACACACAGCCAGGCAGCTCCTGGCAGCATTACTTGTTTCCCCTGGCAATCAAGTGAATTCCAGCTATAGCTGAACCCATAGCTATAACAGCAAAGGCTGCAAAACCTCTTCCAGCACCTGACCCCATTCACTTTCTCCAGTAAATGGTAATGAACTAAGACTAGACTTTCAAAACAAGTCTTCACTTGCTATCCAGGAGACCAGCACTCCCTCTCGCCCAAGTCTTCAAGGCAAACCACCTAAAGAGGGCAGACATTCCCTAGCGATGCTGAAACTGCTTTTTTAATGGAAATACAAGCATTGCTGCTGCTACTTCAATAATGCCAAAGAAATTATTGATGTAGACATTGATTTATTATAATCATTTTAATGTCATTTATTTGGAAGTAAACTGTTTCTCAAGATCCAGCTAAAACCTCCCACCATGTTCATTTCTAGCTATCTTACAATTCCAATTTCACTCAAGCTGTTTGAACTAATAAATACACTTAATCTGTTTACTTAGTCTTACAGCATGAGAAAGACAAAGTGCTTTTTCAGACAATTCAGCTGAAAGAAATATAAAGGCGGGGGGTGAACCAACACAACTACAGCTAAACCAGTGGCTCTTATGTGAAAGGTGTCTTCCTTTTCCAGACAGCATCAATACCTTAGACCCAACATACACAGAGCATAAGGAGAAACTTCTGTGGCTCTCTGCATCAGTATACTGAACGAACACCCAACTCCCAGAGTCTCTTACTTGCATTCCGAGTTTGTCCCAAGTAAGACTGGACTAAACAGTTCTCTTTCTTGACAGCATTGTTCTCTAGAACAAAAGAGAATGAGCTCAAACATCCTATCCCAAACAGTTCAAGTTCATTCCTTATTAAACAAGCAATCTAGAGTATCCCAAAATGAACATAACACCTAGTCTGAATTAGTGACAAACGTCAAATCTTCTCAGTTGGGGTCCCAAGTAACACCTGCCCTCCTCAGCAACTGGCAAGTTACAATCCTCCAGGATGGCTCCATACTGCCATCCAAGAACAAGAAGAAACTTAGGGTACCTAAAACATAGCTTTGCAATGTTATCCTGAGATAAAAATCACCCACCTTCAGCAGAGCAGCTATTTCTGCCCAGCTAGGCTAGAGGAAGAGAGTGCACCAGCCACACTACTGGGGCCACACTGTCTAGCACTGCACTCTGCCCCTACCTGGTGTGGTGAGATCTGAAATAGAGCTCAGAAATGTCCCTTTTGGAGAAAACTTGTCTGGCAAAAGTTGCCTTTGATTGTGTACAAGTTGAGTTTAAAACAAAGAAGTCAAATAGCAGCATGTCAAGAACTGGAAATTCAATACTCTTTCATATTCCATATGTATAGAACTTCTTCAAACATCTGCATATATGCCTGTTAAAAGCTAAAACTGTGCAATTTTAAGGGGATATTTATTTCTAAACTTCTGAAATGAATTCTCTCACCAACTGAATGGGAAGTATCAGAAGATGTATCATGATCATTCTTAAAATGTTTTATAAAGACTTGTCATAAATCTTGAATGTTTCCTTGCACGCTCATTCTTTTCTGCAGTAAGAATGCAGAACTGAAACACTGACTTTGTTTCATTTTAATTTTAGCTTTCCATTTCATTAAGCAGTATGTGCAAAGCACAAAGGTAAACCAATAAAAAAAAATCCTGTAGTATCTAAGGGTCCAGAACAATATGTCTGATCAAGGGCAAGCATTTAGAGAGAAAACAATAAAATTAAAGTAAGGAGAGAAGGTATATCAAATGAAGTGACTTTCATATCTGTCTGCTCTCATTGGCATCACCCTTTGGCAGGCTTGGCTGCTACGTGCAGCTTTATTGAAAACACTGGCTTCCTCTGTCTTATCTTCTCTGCGATATTAAAATCAAACAAGTGTAATACCAAAGGATAGTTACATGTCTGTACTACAAACTGTACTGGTTTTATTTCTTACAAAATATTCTTAAACATTAGCTACAAGGAAGCTCTTATTTTTTCCTGTTAAAATATCATGGCTAGATTTTTATATAGGTGAGAAGACAATCAGAATATTGGCTAAACACATAAATTGGATACACCTGAGTCTTTAAAAAAAACCAGTATTTAATCTTATATTTGCTCAATAGTCATAGTGCATTACCATTTTGATAAGCAGTATCTCACTAATAGGTCCACTGACTTTCATGGTATACAAAGATATTATTTAGCACAGGTAAAGGTAGTCAGATTTTAGCTGGGTCATTTCTACCTCTATCACCCCTATCACATAATATACATAACACTAACCTTTACAGATGTCCTGATGATCTTAAGTCTCCAACCCCTCAAGCTGTAAATAGGAAAAAGAAGGACACTCCCCAGTGCCCTAGGAGATTCCCCAACCAGACTTCTTGGGATCACTGGAACATCCCTTACTGCACAGCTCAGAGTGAGAGAGGCAGCCAAAAGCACTACCAGGAGCTGAGCCATGAAGTTTAATTAAAGAAGGAATTAAGTATTAAGGAGAAATTATTTGTCCCTTAACCCCTCGTGACCTATCTGGTGGCCTAAGGAAATGCTGCATGCCAATTATCACCACAAAATGCAGAACCCCTGGGCCCAGTGTCGTAGGCATTCGGTCACCTGGAGTTCTGCAACCATCCCTTTTCCAAACACTGTAAATAGACACACTGGGAGCAAAAAACGAACAACAAAATAACACACAAGAGGTCATTCCGTGGGCTGTTCTTCCTCCCAGCAAGACATTTCATTTGAATAATTAAATAACAATGACATGACAACCATTTAAAGCCCATACATTAGCAGTGCCGCACAACGCACCTGACAGAGGCAGGCAGGGAGTTTATCATGGAGAGGTTATCACCCTGCGACCCACGGAGGCACAACTTCTCTGCCACTCCTTCAGGCACGCTGACATTTTTAAAAGTGATATTGTACAGCCTCTTCCTCTGCGTATAACTGCCTGGGGTATGCCCAGGATGAATTCTGCCTAGCCATGGGGATCACTAAAATACCACCAATTAAATTAAAAAAAAAAAAAAAGCAAAGGGCAGGGAGGGTTCTGGTAGCAGTTAATTTGCTAGCTGCCTTCCCCCCATCCACCTCCTCACTTCTTTATTTAAGCAAGATCGATTTCACAGGCTTTACGCCTTGTGCCACAGCTCGCTCAAGACCGCGGCTTGAGCAGCCCCAGCTTTGGGGTTCCTGCAGGCTGTTCGTTCTGCTGGCTCTGCGGGGCTCACCGCGGCAGCCCCAGTAGTTTTGGGGCTCCCTGCGGTGGCAGCCGACGTCCGTCTGATCCCCACAGCCTTCCAGGCTGGAGCCGGCGAGTGACCTCCTCGTGTTTGCTCGGGTGCAGGCGAGGGGAGCGCGGCGGGGCCACCGCCCCCACACAAACCCCCAGCAAATGACAAATGACACTTTCCCTTTGTGATCTTCGGGATTTTTGTTGACTTATTTGGAGGCTTTTGTTGGGTCCTAAGAAATGGCCTGTGGCTGAGGCCTATTGGGCCGATTTCCACGCTCCATCTGTGGTATCCATCAGCGGGGCCTTTGCCCGCATTCAGGGCTCTGACACCTGCCTGGCAGGATGCGGGAGGCACAAAGGCGGCTGCTGCGGGGGCGGGGGCGGCGGGACGGGGGGGCCGGGCAGGGCAGCCCGGGTGAAGGGGGTGCACAGCAGGGGTTAATCCAGGCTCCCCCCTCTCCAAACCTCCGCACCTGGAGGCGTCCCTCCAACGCCGCCTCTCCCAGCCAGAGGTAAAGGGGCTCACGCGCAGCCCTCCTTGCGGGTGAATTAGTAATGAAAGCAAGGGGGGAGAGTGGGACAGCTGCTCCGGGATGGGGGTGTCAGGGGTGTCCCAGGTGCTCCCCAAATACACTTCTGGCGCTGGCTCCCCAAGAGAGCCAGGAGCAGTAGGTGGCCAGCAGTGCATTCCTCCCTGGATCCTTGTTTGTGTTGAGGTAGGCTTTCAGCAGCTGGCATTTAACAGTGATGGGCTAGGAACACATCAGGCATCCTTTCTTTCCTCAGAATAAAGTCCATAGAAATAATAAAACGGCATCCTTATTTCATCCTAACAGCCCCACTCTCTCTTCTCCCCCTCAGCAGTCCCATTTAAGGGCAGGCTCACATAACCATACAAAATATAAAGCGGACTCTGGAGCCAACCACCTCCCTCCCTCTCAGCACATCAGTCCTTCATTTTGCTGTGTTTGCCTGGGGAAACATGACGCCAGGCTCCCCCTTTCTCCTCCTCCTCCTCCCAAAACCTCACTGTCACAGCAAGGAGCCATTAAAAAGAAAATACACCCTGCCAGGTCTGTGCTAATCAAACCAGGACAAATAAACTCTGACACTCAACAACTCCCCAAGTGCCTGCAGCCCGGGGAGGAGACTACAGATTAGTTATGAATATGGCAGGCAGTGGGGGATGAGCTCATGGGGTTCCAGAGTCACCCCTCAGCTACCTGTGAGCTCTTAAGACACCACAGCTGAAGGCTGTGTTTATCCAAGATAAAAGCCTGCTCCAAGGATCAGAAGAGCATCCTTAAATTTCAGTTTGTGGTGCTCCCACCACAGCACTTTGGTCAAGGTTACTGGGACTCAGAGCTGCAATTTCATCCAATTTAATATTTGCTTTCTATGCTTCACCACCAACAGTGGAAGAGGACAGAGGGAAGATTTGGGCACCCAAGGTAGGTCACAGCCCAACACTTGTTATCAGTTGGACTCCCCTTCTTGGAGAGGAAAAGGAAAAGCAAATTTCAAGAAACAAAGAACAAAACAAGAAGCCACAAGAGATTTCTCAGTGAGGTTATCATAAAACATGCTAATCCTGCTACATGCTCCTCTTTTCCTATGAAAATTTTAGGATGGCAAATATACAGGAAAATCTCTGTCTCGCTAGAAAGCAACAGAGTACCCAGTACGATGTGAAATATGCACAAGTAGTAGAATTGCTTTTAACCTGTTCTACTGGCATTTTGCCTATGAAATATCAAAGAAGGGGAAAAGAAACCAAAAAGAAAGCCTCTGTTCCAGACAGGAATATCGCTCATCTAACAAGGATTAAGTCACACTTCAATTACTCCTTTGAAAACCACTGCTATTTGTAAAGGGCACACTCAGAAAAAACACATTGTAAATGGCTTTTTTTTAAGCTCCACAGGCACTTTGCAAAAATCTGCAGTGAGAGAATGAGAGAAATGTGGATAAAATATGTTGCTATTTAAGTAAACTGATTAAAAAGAGTAATTAATCCGTTGCTGGAATTGGAAAAGAGCAACCCCATTTCCTGTGAGCTCTAAGCTGGAAAGTCAGCACAGAGAGGAAACAACCACCACAGCAGTGATAAAAGAGATCTCCTTGAGAGAAATGGATGGTATATTTATTTTGTTTGGGCTGATTCACATAGAGAAACGTGCTTTGTACAGCAAAGTGAAAAGGAAAACAGTAGCTGCAGTAAAAGGAAATGGCCAACAGTGACTTTTATTTACAATTACCAAGAGACCGGCTATTATTGACCATATGTGCCACAATCGCCCTCCTTATCATGGGTTGGCCGTCATGTCCATTGGGAGCTGTTAATGAACTGGGTAATTGAGCTGCTGACATGTGTTACCAAAACAAAACAATAGGAAGAAGAGACAAATGAACATTTTATTTGCCAATCAGAGTAGGTTCCGCTTTTCAGAGAACTGTGCCTAAGTAAGTGGCTGAATACATAAAACAGTGCATTGAAGGCAAGCAGATGCATGCACAATAATGGTTAACTGACAGCCTATGGCCCATCTGTGCTTAACATTTTGTTAAAGAAATTACTTGACTTGCTAAAGAGACAAATCATACAGCTGCCCCAAGTGCTGCATTATAAGAGATAAATCATTAGCTAAACTGTTCCATGCTTAAAATGACAATGCATATTAACAGTTATGCAGGGACATTTTGTCAGCACAGCTTGATGCAGTTATAACTGACAAAAAATGTGACAGCTCATAGATATTCAACGATTTCAACTCAGAAGAGAATGACAACACTGTGAAAACAATTTCACCGCACAAACAATAGACAATTCACGAGCTCTTCTTTTAAAAAATATTTTTTTTTTGAATGATGAAATAATATGGAAAGGAAAAAAATGCCCAGTATCTAACTGTTCTGCACCATTAATCTGCTAGCATGTACTTCATTCAAAACCACAGAGCATCAAAAAGGAACACATTCCATTTTAAATATCAAAGACTGCATCTCCAGCACTAAGAATAAATGGCTAATTCTCAACTGTGCATGAAAGGATGAAGAATTTCTAGAGTGAAAGGAAGGAAAAAGGAAACTGCAGATACGACTACAAAAATCTCTTCTTATTCCACCACCTCCTTTGCCAAAAAAAAAAAAAGATTTGTTTTGTTGATACAAGTAACATTAAAGTACTTAACAGCTTTGCATGTGGGCCTGATCCCAAGCTTAACTGCTGCAAATTTGCTCTGAGAATTATTATGGTTATTATTTTACACTGAAAACTAAGTGTAAAGGAACTGCAGTTAGCACTCCTAATGTACACATAGTACACACACACATACACGTGTGTATAGCCCTGGGAGCCTGACAAGGAAGGGCAGAAAATTTGGAGATGGCTCTCCCTAAATTGCACAGACTAGGCAAGCCAGACTCTCAACCAGATTTACCTGAACAGCTACAATATCGGGGGGTGGGGGTGGGGGGGAATAAGGAACATGAAAGAAAACCAAGAAATAATGTGATTTGGTAAAACTCATGTAGCCTGTGGGAATTTCCTGTGGTTTCAGAGGTTGGTACCCACATAAGGGTTAGCTCAGGTTTAAAGACTAAACAAAAATGAAATTTTCCCCATGCAGCCAAGAGTGCTGACTTGGTAAAGTTTCCGTTCACCGGCCTTAAGAGACTACTCTGCTGTTTCCCCTGGTATAAGAGCAAAGACGGATCCAAGAAAACTTTGACCCTTGTTCGATCTCTCCCGTCTTTCCCGGAAGATCCAGGGAGGGAGTTCAGGGAGAGGGAGCCGGCACTAAGATAACCCGGCACAAGAGAGCCCAGACTCGCACAATCACCCTGTCACCGGACTGTGAGTCACCCCGGCCCGGCCCTCCGAACGCAGCCTGTGGACCGGGAGAGCTTTTCAAGAAGCGTGAAGAGGAGCCACAAGCACGTCCCGCTGATTTTCACTGGGAGCTCACGAGTGCCCACATCTGGGGGTTTTTCCAGTCCTTCCCACGGGGAGCATCCGTGGTAACAGGCACTGTACTTAAGCATTGCAACACCTTCTCTTCTCACTAGGACATATCAAAGAAAAACTCCCTGAGGATTAAAGAACTTTGCCTCCTAAACTTAGGATGAGGGGAAGAAAACTAAACGTTCAAATCCAAATAAGGTTTGCTCCTAACAACCTCTAGGAAGTGAATACTTTAGGTGGTATTTTAATATAAGACAGGGAGAATTAAGAGGAAAGCTAAATCTCTCTTGCAGGAATCCCAGAACATATTAAGAAAGGATTGGCATCATGTCTTCAAGCTGGTATCAGCTGATGGAAGAGGCAATTGGTAACCAATTAAGACTGAAAACCTTGAGTATCCTGGGAGATGGAATTTGTCATCTGAGAAATTAAATAAAGCAAATGAAGGGGTCCCTGGATAAATAATGAGACTGTATTAGCGAGTTAAAGCACTGCAAATAATTGAGCTGTCAGCAACCTCTCAATTGTTTAGGCAGTATGGATTTCATAGAAGGAAAAAAAAAATCTATAAATTATATTTGGCACGATCCTTTGCAGCAACACCATGCAAACAGAATGCCTAAAGTTATACAAGCTGATCAAACTACTGGGCAGACCAAGACAGGAAAAGCTTACAAGCATTTTTCAAGAACAGCTCTTCATTTCTTCGCTAGTTCAACTTGTAGTGTTGCTAAAACATTTTTGAAGAAAAAAGAATCTGCCACAGATGGCTTAGGCAAAAAAAAAATTGAGAATGTTTTAATACATTTCCTATTTCTTTCAACAAGTTCTAGCACCTGAATTAATACCATCCTTTATTCAAAAGCACTGGCAGAAAAAACTGTTGTGGATGGTTTCATCTCAATGTCATGATTACAGTCCTCAAAGTCTCTATGGGAAATAAAGGGTATTATCTCTTCTTAAACTTAGAGCTGCAGCCAGACCATCTCTCAAGCCACTTTTACCTGCTGTTGAGCTACACTAAGTTATATGACCATCTCTATTTATCACTTTCAGGACTTGGAATGGCCAAAATATTTCTAGACTTTTTTTTTTTTTAACCAGAATATTGGATTTTGTCATTGAACACTCCACCTCCTCTAGAAATCACTTAACTTTGCAGAAGATTTCTGGGGTTTTTTTGTGAGAGAAAACTGAAAGTATTGATTTTTTTCCCTCTATTTTCCAGATTTCAGTCAATAAAAATAATTTACATTTTTCACCAAATATTTTTTCCTGTGACTGATTTTTCAAGGCACTACCTACTACCGCCAAATGCTCCATTTCCATCCAAAGCTGTTAGTAACTCTAGGGCACTTCCATTACAACTACATAAGATTTGGGGTGCTGACCTCAAATCCATCATCTTCTGTCATGAAACCTGGCCCTACTGGGAACTGAGCCCTCCTGTCCCACTGGTCAAAGACAGCCCCTGCCTTTACGGTTGTTCCAGCATTTGGGATGAAAGGATCCCACAACGAGAAAGCAGCAGGGTGCTCAGCACCTCTTTGTGTTACTTTGCCTGGGGTTTTTCATTCCAGCTCCTGCCTTGGGTGCCAGCACTGGGGGTGCAGTGCTCTGTCCCCAAGACTCCCTAAAGCACACAGTGCTGTTTCATTCATTATAGTCCCTGTGATGCTGTTACATTAATTACCTGAATTCCATCCAAGAGCCAGTCACCTGCAGATGCTTCTTGTTCCTTGCCCCATGAGGTCTACATGCCCATGAGCTCCTGGCATCAACCTTTAATTGCCTTTCCCAGGGACTATCTACTGAGAGCTCATGGTGCAGCACTTAAGCAGAGCAGTTTGAGTCATGGGTAGGCAAACAAACCTGTCAAAAGCTATGAGAGCTTGCAGATGCCACCTGACCATTGTATTGCCATAATACAGACACTAAACTAACATGAGAAAATGCATCACACACACAGTGCTATAAGGGGGTGAGCTCTGGTTTGCTACTAATGAAACAAGGTATACAGCTTGCTCTCTGTTCGAAAGAAATTTTTTTTTTGAAATTTAAGGGAGCTTAAATTTCAAAAGAAAACTTAACCATTCTTCAGTTCAGTAAGAAAACCAGAACAAAGCCCAGCACCAGCTGACCTCAGAGCAGTTAGTGAAAGGGAGTGATGTGTTGGGCTGGGCTGCAGCCAGGCCCATAGCACCTTTACAGCATGGAAAATGTGCCAGTTGGGAGTCACTCTTGATCCATTCTCTACTCCACAGACATCTGTAATTCCCATACATTTGCTCTCATTTACTACTTGTTGACAGATGACGATAAATGCTCTAGAAAACCTACAAGAACGATGGTGGCTGGTGAATGCTTAATGGTAGAGATGTCAAAAATTATTTGACTAAACATACACGTACTTAATATCATCTGCTTTGAAACCTCTACAGACATTAACCAATTTATACCTTCTCTTTGCATTATTAACAGCCCCAAAAACTGAAAAAGTAACTCTGCACCAAATTCTGTGAGATAAACACACTGGTTTCTCTTAACTATTGGCCGGTACATATACAGCAGAAGCTCCAGGATGCCTGTTGGTAAGACCTGTAGGCTTTGCTTGGACACTAACATTACAAAAAATATTTTCACCCTTGTTTCTCTGTATCCCACTCCCACACTGTCCCTACAACTTAAGCACTCAGAGTTTAAATTACTTAAAGTGACTTGATTGTCTAAACAGAGAGTATTTAAGTGATACATAATGCACAAATCCACAGCTACTGTCACTCATTTGTTCCTTTCCATTCCCAAAGGAAGAGACTCCGATGAATATAGTTCTACAACCCCAGTATTACATGCAAATCACATCGTTTCAGTGGTCTTTGGATCCAGTCTCTAGGGTCAGATGCAGCCCTCAATCTCCCTCAGGCTCTAGGAATGTCCATGTTCAGAAGAGACAAGGTAGATGGCCTTTGATTTAGTTCCTTTTACCCAAATGGGGAACCCAGTGAAACTGCCTGTGTTTTTTTTTGGAGCATGAAGAGGAGCTCATTTTTGGATCACCTCCCACACACTGAAAATCAGTGATTTCATCGAAAGTGATGATTTTACCCTCCAGAAATAGGGCACATTCTCAAAGATAACAGCGGAACTGGTCCCAAACAGATTGTTCAGTGTTTAAAACCAGGAAAAAAAAGTAGCCAAAATGCAAGAAGATGAATTCAGAAAAGTTAAAATGCCTAGTTTCTTAGCTATAATCTTTCATCTCTGTAAAATCATCTATTTTAAATTGTTAGGCTTTAGGGTTACTTGATAGCATCTATTTAAATGTTCCCTGTTTTCCCAGAGGTCTTCAGCATTTCAGAGAGAGAGGAGGGAATCAGGGAGAAGCTTTGTCAGCTCTAAAAACCCTGGCTCCTGCTTCATCTTGTCTTCCAGTGCTATGGCACCACTCAGCTGAGTCCTTGTTTTTTTCTGCTTGTACACAACTAAGATCACCACAGCCTGCAAAGACTCGTACATGTGATGCTGGGTGCCCAGTAACCTCAAAAACGAGAGTCCCAATAGCTCCATCATAAAACGTGCAATGAGAGAGCTTCCTTAGGTAGAAATAAAAGTAATGCTTGTTTATCATTTCTCCTGCAAACTCTTAAATCCTCTTAATATTATACCACATTTAAAAGCAAGAGGGTTTCTTGAAAGCAGACTCTCTGGGGTGCTTGGCATTTACCTGCCACCATGTGAAAACATAACAAGTCCTAAAATGGGAGCTTGAGTATGGCTGCATGAAAGCTCGTTAATCTCATCTTCTAAATCCATTCTGAAAGCAAAATACCCCCATGATGAGTACTGGAAGAACTGCAACCACTAACACACAGGCTGCCTTCGTTGCCTATGCAGACAAGCAGTACATATTTCAGTGGGCTTTTCCAGGAAGCTTAGAAAAGACAAGCATTCAAAACCCACTGAATTTCAGCAAAAATCATGTTCTTTCTTTTTATTTGACAGCAAATTTTTATAATGCTAATTTTTTTTTTCCTTCAATTCATACCCTATGGATTGTGAGATGCAATCCTCCGTCTGCTTTAGGTCAAATCCTGCTGAGAGCCACATCAAAGAGTTAAATACAGATTAGGAAGTCAAAACTTGGCCTGCAACCCAGCCGGACAGAGCCCGGCGATGGGGCCTGACAGATGCCCCAGATGCGTAAGGGGGAGGCTGCCAGAGTGAACTCTGCACAATAGCAGAGAGACAGAAGAGAATAAAAGCTGCATGCTGCCAGCCAGCCTCCTGTGTCCACAGAGGGAAACAGG
>JAYRBT010000010.1:17516315-17564774 GCA_036023395.1 Myiotriccus ornatus | reverse complement strand
CAGCATGGGCTTGTCAAAGCAAGCAGGCAGCCTTTGTGTGCCCCGGCGCAGCGGGAGCATTCCTGCGGGTCGGAGCGCCCCCGGCCGCGGCTGCCCTGGGCGCCGGGGTTCCCACACCCAAGGCGGTGGGAAGAGGAGAAAGCAGAGCTGCAGAGGTAGCGTTGTAAATGGGATGAACTGGTCAACACGCTTCTCAGGAAATCCGTGGCTTCCAGGAAGGAATCACGTGGAAAGATTTACAATACCTCCACATCAAAGGGTTTGACGTTGGCTATACGGGTTCTTTCAAAAAAAGAAAGGCATGTCTGTCCCCTATAGCATCAGCTCTGACTCAGGGAAGAGTGCAAAGACATTTCTGAGAATCCTGTACCTCCATACAAAAGTATGTTTTTGCTTTGGGTTTAAAAAGAAATAATATAAAATAAATAAAATTTTTAAAAGCAATTTAAATACAATCCCCATTTTCCTTTGCTCCGTTAAGGATGCCACAATTTAAGTCTTAACCTTGCAAAGCGTTCTGATAAATTATCAAGTTTCCCCAGTTAAAGCTTCATATTTCTGTTTTCCCTCAACACCTTGCGCTGGGGCAGCTTTGAGGATAACGCCTGTGTTAGAAGTGTGAATGGATGACCCTCCCATACACATTGACCCAAAGATAAACTTTGACCTG
The DNA here is from genome assembly GCA_036023395.1 of Myiotriccus ornatus. Taxonomy (NCBI): domain Eukaryota; kingdom Metazoa; phylum Chordata; class Aves; order Passeriformes; family Tyrannidae; genus Myiotriccus; species Myiotriccus ornatus. The sequence continues at coordinate 17,564,104 of JAYRBT010000010.1, read as the reverse complement.
ATGTTTGCTAATAACACTTCTTCTTAAGATGCCTTGTTTCTTTTATGAACTACTGCTTGACTCTAGGATCTAGAAGCTGACACGCATTAATATACATCTCTGGGTGCCCTTTGACTTGGCCATCAAGACCTTTTGACCCCAGACTTGATTCCTAAACCCTGTCAATTGTTTGCAGGTGGAAAAAACTTATTTTCTAGTAATAATTAATTTTACTCGCGTTTTATTAAGCATTCTCCCTTCCTTTTAAATTGTTATTTGAATTTTAATATAATGAATGTTTACTTCATTTAGTGGGTTTCTAGATTACAAAAAAAAAAATACCTCTAAAGATACTCCTTTAATCTTTTGTTTTCAAGCTTAGTAAAACTTCCAGTAACACTCAAGCTCCTTGACATTATCAAAAAAAAAAAAAAAACACAAAACCACAACACTCCTCATGAACAATAATATATTCTAAAAAGCTTCCTTCTGTGCACTGCTTTTCAGATTTATCTGTGCATTTCTGCAGCTTCAGAACTTTTTTCAGATCACTTTACAGCATGTTTCAGGTGCAGTCCTGCAGCCATAAAAGCCGAAGGCAAAACTTCCACTGACTCCCAGGTCAGCAGCATCCAGCCTCTGGGCCGAGGCGCTCAGTGCCACTTTCTAGCCAACACCTGACATTTTTAGATCTACTTCTTGAAAGAAGTTTCACTGTCTATAGGAAAAAAATAGGTTTTTACATATATTCCTACACTCTGCACCCTCTGTTCTAGCAGCCATACACACCCACAGTGTACTGAAGTAGAGAGTGAAGATCCCACCACCAGCCCATCCCCGCCTGCCGAAGCATGCTGCTGCTTCCTGGTGCATTCCAAGATGGAAATTTCTAATTCCTGGAATCATGTTACATTATGGCAGGAATTTCTGCACTTCTGCCTGTTTTACCTCAGGACTGAGAGATTGCACAAGGAGAGTGAACGCTTTCCAGTGCTTAGATGATGTATCAAGTGTACACTGCACACACAGCACTACAGCACTCAGTGCCTGGTAAGGAACACCACCAAATAAAAGACCTCCGGTCTCAAGGAGAGGCACTGGGACACAGCAAATGAGGGGGTTTAACAAAGCCAAGTGACTTGCCTTTATTGTTTTTTTCCATAAAATGCAGAACATAACAATTACAATGTTATATTCTTAGAGCTGGGTTTGTTTCCTTGCTAGGCAAAAGTATTTCCTAAAAGCACCAAGGAAATGCAGTTTAAAATTAATTTTTGCATTTAAAAAGCAAAACCCCCATAAGCACCAACCAACAGTCACTGAAGAAATCGAAGGCCAGGAACACATCAGAGACTTGCACCAACAAGAATAAACAGAAGCCACTGCCACAAAAAACACACTCAGGCTCCACTTCTTGCTGCCACAGATAAACTAGGCTCCAATTTGGGGTGGTGGAATAGCCAGATGAGAAATTTTGTGCATCCAAGCATCCCACCAACCCCTGAAGGGTGCATCCCAAGCATTCGGATGGGATGCATCTCAGATCTCTTGGCTGACAATCAAGAGGGGCCCAGGGAAGCATCCAGCCTAAAAGCACACTCTCGTGATAGACATGGGGGACTCGGTCACACACACAGCATCCAGGAAACCCTACCAGGCAAGCAGCAGTAATCAAGGGTTGGGATTTTTATTAAATCCCTATGCATGTCTGAAAAAAACTAAAATGCTCTTTCCTGCTTCCAGGACAGAACATACCCCAAACAATGTGGGTTTTGGACTGGTCTTTTCAGGGCTTGGGGCCCGATAGCAACTGGGCAGATTTCTGTAGGGCTAAAGCACGAGTAAAGACAACTGCAGCAAAGAAACAAGATCTGGTCCAGGCAAGGTCCTGGTTGCAGCATCTGTCCCACCAGTGCATGCTGCAGCCAGGGCTTACTTGGTTTGCAACCAAAATCTAAGGAGGCAGCAAAGCTCCCTGAAACTCTTGCAAACAAGACTGGGGCAGATATCCAAACTCTCCAAGTTTCCACAGAACAGGGTATTCAAACCTCAAGTTGTTTACTGTACACTGAGATAATAGATAATGCACATCATGGGACTTCGGTGCTTTCTGTTCTCTTTTCTTAGCTCAGCTGACTCCATCCAGCCATCCTTCCTTTGCTCCATTTGCAACATGAAGACTGTTGCTTTCTTTTGCAGTCCTATGCTCCGAATTTTAAATTGGCAGAGCTTATTAAACTCGTATGCTATCCAGCAAGAGTGAACCACCCCTCTGGGACACGCACTAACCTTCCTTGCTCTGGGCAAATGCATCTACCAAGGGAGTGAGAACAGAGCACTTTTCCTTTGCAGCGGAAGAAAGAAGTTTAGATAATATTTGAAATCAATAGAGAGAGACAATGAAAACAGACCAGCTAGTGAACTACACCAATCAGGACTGTCATTGCCATGGATCCTGGTCCGAGTCCAGCTGGAGACATGGGCAAGGCATCTTGCACCAGCTAAGGTTCTATGCTCTCTCTAGAAATCCTCTTTATTTTCAGCCATTACAATATGACTTCATATATATATACACATATGCAGTCTTTATATATTCAGAGGGACCCTTACAAAGTCTTATCCCTCCTATAAGGGGAGAACCTTTTAAAGCCAAGCAAATTTAAATTTATGGCTTTGACTCCAGCAGACTATAGATAAAACCCTATGGACATCAGGAAGGACCCATACAAAACAAAGGTCATTGGTTCTGTACAGTTATTCCAGATGGAATTCTTAGACAGTGAAGTGTTCATATAGTGCCATTTTCTCTATTGCTATGTAGCTTTGAAACTATTCTATGCCTAGCATATACAAGAATTCCTCTTCTTTTCTGCTCCTAAAAGAGAAAATACAGTGGCCACTATAAAAGAAAGGATGATATTTTTCCTGTATGATGGCAGAACCCTTCATACAAGCACAACCACACTGAATAGTCTTTTAGATTATTTGTTAGACTGAAGTTCAAAGGAGGGTACAATGTAGCCAGGAAAAAAAAAAAAAAGTCCCTCTGTTTAAAATTTAGCATGGAAGATCTCAACAAAAGTGATTTTTTTTTTTTTTACTGTGCCAATGCTTTTGTTTTCTCAACAACAGCAACAAAAAATTTCTTCCTTCTCCTCCACAGTAAACCAATACCAGCTGTTGATGGGGTACTTTTTTAACATGCGTTAAGTCATATTGTATATTGTCCATTTCATGTGTGCAGAGCATTTTTTGCTACAAATTTTTTACCATGTAATACCAAGAAACCCAAAAGTACCACCCAATCTTGTTACACAGCTTGGGGCTTATTAACACAGATGGGATCTCACCGAACAGGATCGGGCTGGAGGCTGAAGTTACGTTTACACAAAGGTGATCGCAGCAGCACCTTCAAACAAACACAAAGCTTTGCGGACGATTCTGCATGTACAAAGCAACAGCCACCCTTTCAAATTAAAATCCGTTCACGTTAAAAACAAACAGACAAAAAACCCCAAAAAAAACAAAAAAGCACCATCAAGATGCAAGTAGTTCAGTAATGTTGTAAAACTTCACCTATTTCAAGATGGTTCTTGCCACACGCTTCTGTTCACGTTTTGTCTTATTACATAATTCTCTGCATCAGTTGGATCAAGGCCAGAGAACTTCTCACATTGAAAATTCATTATTTCCTTGTTTCAATAATTTGACAGTTTAGTGTAACTGTGAAGATAAGCTTAGGAATCTTTTCTTATGCCAGGACCTTAAAATATGCCTGTTTATGGGCACATTTATTTGGGCAAATAAAATCATGTATTTGTTTTGAACGTGCAAATTCAGGCCAGTAGAAAATTAAGCCCCGTGGGGATGATTTAACTAACAATACAAAGGAAATTGTAAGGCAAATGTGAAACTTTGTCCTTAATTTACCCTGTTAGGGCAAAATAAGGCAGGAATATCATACCACGTGTGCTACATCGCTTAGGTACAACAGCGTGTGTTAGGTAAGAAGAGTTGCAGCCTTGGCTCTTAATCTCCTTGTTTATTGCAGTTTAAAGTCTGACCCTTAAAGTTATATGCGGTTTAAAACTATATTTGGAGGAAAAGAGCAAACACAAGTCTCCTAGGTTCGTAAATGTGTTTGTCTTTAAGGTTTGTTCCAGAGGAAACCATGCATGCCTTAGCTCGCTCCATATGCAAACCCTTACACGATTTTTAAACATGCTAATGCTCACATTCTGCATCTCAGGTTAATCGAGAAGGGTTTTTTGTTGGTTTTCTACTAGCAGCTTGCCTACAATCCACCAACCCACCACTCTTTATGTATATATGTTGAATAATTATGAAGCCGTGAGTATTTATCACCTTTTCTGAGCAGTAAGCAGAAAGAAATACAATACTATTACTTCCAGCTACTGGCTTTCCCAAGATAATTAGATAACACAGTGGACTGAAGCCTTGGTTAGCCCAATGCTGTTCAAGTTAAGTGATTGACATGCCTCTGTCTGGCTGCTCTATTAACTGTTTCATTTTGTTGCTATTTGCAGTTTGCTTGGCTAATACTTCGAACAAATACAGACTGTTTCTTTAGCCCCTTTTTTCTCTTTGACCTTCTCCTGCCCATTTTCTTTGAGTCACTTCAAACTGCCTTGAAAAGGCCTGTTGAATGTGCACAGTCCATCAGAGTCCCAGGTTCATCCCATTCCTTGCCCTGAATGCTTTACTTCAAAGATGGGCCGCATTCTTTAATTGCCCTTTGAATTAATATCAAAGGGTCACAATGCGAGTGCCAAAAGAGAAAGAGGCTTTAATGAAGCAAAGAGCTGCCATTCATTTGCAGATAAGCACGTTTTTATGCCTGACTGGTCACCATGGCTAAATGCTGGGTGAAGAGGAGGCAGGGCAGGCAGAGAGGCTTTTACTTAAGTGGTGATTAGTTCAAACAAACAAGAGTAAACAAATAAAAAAACAACGCAAACATCCCCACAACAGAAAATAAGTTAGTATGGCTGAATGTGTTAAAAAAGGCACCAACATCCTATTGTGTTCATAAGGCCCTTAACCCTTTGCAAAATGCTGAGGTCCAGCCTCTGCTCCAGCCTCCTTGCTCCTTCCATAAAAAAAAAACCAAAACTTTGGGGTTTAAACTTTCACCCTTAGACCAAAGACACAAATTGTTTTAATACAGTTCTTTCCAGAAGGTGTTAAAGAAAAATAAGTCTCTCTAATTTTGCAACAGGGAGTAAAGAAAAGGAATCGGCAAGTTAATTTTGCTTATTTTTTTCTGAGACAGAGCACGTTCAGTAGTTCACAGTTTAGTGCCCAAGGAATAAAAAAATCTATACTTATATTATTATTGATTTACATTTTCTTAATGCATTCACTACTGTGCTAAAATGTGTGGGTGTTCAAATTTCTTAATTGCCTAAAGGTCTCCAATATTTTATTTTAAAATTCCAATACTTGGGGATTTTGTTTGGTTGACTGGCTAGTTTTGCTTATTTGAAACCTATGAAGCTGCACTAAGAAAACTTGCTCAGCTTCTTAATCCCGCCTATGGAGTCTTCTATTTTCTCTTTAAAACGGCAAGAATATAAAATTGAAATGAGAAGCTTGAACATATATTGTAATGCAATTACAGCCACAATGCAAGTGTACAGAAACAAGAAGTTCACAGGTGTCCTCTTTATAAATTCTGACTTATTATTTATAGACCCAGGCTTCTCTTTGCACAGAAATAATAACTTACTTAACAAATACAAGGTTGTTTTCTTGCAGAAGAGTTATGCCCCCATGAAAGCGGATTAGCTATACTCATAACAGTGTAAAAGTGCCTTATAAGTGCATTCACGCCAAGAACTGTGCTGCTATCTCCCATAACTAAGAAGGCTGTAGGGGTACAAACAGCGCAGAAAAACACGGACCACATTTTCAGCCCCGCTCCTTCCAAAAGGTCCTCTCATTAATATTGCATCCACTCGAGCCTAACTCCATGTGCAACCCCGTCCTAAGACTTTCCCTTACCAACACTTCCTGGGATTTCTTTTTTTTTATCACTCCTCTGCTGCTGCCCTTCCCCTGCCTTGCTCAGCAAGAGCACTCCTCACCGCAATCCCGGATCGGAATCTTTATTACTCACCAGAACGTGAAGAACTTTGACCTTAAACATCCAGCTGGAAACTCGGTACTGACCAACGCTGAAAAAGCATCATGCGTTTGTGAAGCGGAGGGAGGAAGCACAGTAGTGACAAATAAGCAAGAAAAGAGCGAAAAGGTGTCCAGCTGCACTAGAGGGACAGAAAAGACTTGGAAGTTTCAGTGCTAAGAGCAGCACAGTTAAATTGCTTGTTTTTCAGAGCATAGAGCCATATGTCAAGCAGCCTGCTAGGAAACTGCTCAACTGTACTGTCTTAATTTAACCACACTACTGAAATTTGAGTGGGTTTTTTTTGAGCTAGCCTGATTTGGAATCCTGCTTTAACACTAGTCAAGTCCCTTGAAACACTGCATTAACTCTGAGATTTATTTCATTAATCATCGAACACCACCAAGGTTGTACTGTTCCTCTATCTCCTGATGCTCTTCTGTTTCAGAAGTGTTGTATTTTTTATCAAATTTTTTATTAAAAAAATATTAATTTATTTCCCCCCTCTATCTTCCATATTTCAGATTATTAATTCCACTCTTCTTCAAACGCAGACAGCTCTGTACATTAGGCTAGCTTACACTATTAGCTCGCAACACAGAACACACGGCACGAGCTTAGCGCTGGAGATGGAGAAGTCGTTCCCGACAGTTTGCTCCAGGCTGCTTGGCCAGCTCACGAGCAGCCTCCTCCATGCCACAGCCTTAGAGAAAACCGGACAAGCAGGTCCAGCCTGGTGCCACCAGCTCTGTTTGCTTCACTGGCCAAAGGTGAGGCTTGGACATAGACAGCAGGGAGTCCCAAAGCTGGCACAGCCCCATCTTCGCCACCCAGTCTCACCCACGACAGGCACTGTGGTACCATTACAGGAGCTGAGACCTACATTTTGACCACCCATGAGGGCAAAGCTAACAAGTCAAACCTACCCACACACCAACTGCCATAATTATTACATTATTGAAACAAACACCAGACATGGGGACTGTCCTCCCTTGACTTGCAGTGCGATGGTGTTTGCAGTTTGTATAGATCTTCAACTGCTCTTACTCATTAGCACACAGTCTAAAAATACTGCAAAGTGTCACAATTATAATTCCTGACTACAATATATAAACTACATATGCCAAGCTAGATGCATGAGTCTCCAACAAGAACATCTAGACTTTCCACTTGGAACCTGTTGAGAATCAGCCTCATAAAACAAATAGCTTAGATGCCTTCCATCTTTCAAATTTAGATAAAACTGCTTTACCATTATGTATTAAAACCTAACAAAACATTAAAAAGGGGAAAAAATTGATTTCAAATTGATTTCACTATTAAACTGAGTCCCCATTTTGTCCAATCTGTCGCTCCTGCTTCTAGCAGTACATAAAACATATTTAGTGTTATGATAATAACTGTTCCATAATAGCCTAATCATGGGCAAAACAGAATAATAGTCAACTTAAATATTCACTACCATATAAATAGCTAAATCGCTATATTTTGTGAACCAAAGGGACCCTTTATTACTGTGATTATCATTATTGAATTATCAAGAATCACCATAAAATTTAAAACATAAGTAAATGGATTTCTTAGTGTTTCGTACTACAAACGTTCTTTACTGATCTAAAGCAGAACAGAGCCATTCATAGATACAAGCCACTTCACACAGGAGAGGGACATGAACACAACCACCACTACTTCTCTACAATTAGCTGTCCACCCAGTACTGCCTAAGGCATGTGTGTTCCTGGACAAGATTTCCCTGGAAGTTGTGTCAAACGCCACAAGACTATTTTGTAGTAAGTGGATTCAACTGTTCTCTGCTTTTTGTAATTTTTCAATATAATTTCTGGGTTTAGATGTCATTTAAAGAGCTTAACCATCACACTTCAAAGTCTAATTGTCCAGCTTTTTTTTTTATCTACAACTTCAGTACTAAATCCTACACAAAGTAGTTCATTACTGACAGTTTGTTTATTATTATTACAAAAAAAAAAAAAAGGAAAAATAAAATACATATATTAAAAAAAAAAACCAAAATACTGTAGAGTTTAATAATCACCATCTACTTTTATCTTCAGGGAATTGCATGAAAGTAGCCAACTAAAACTTGGAAGAACAGCATTCCCCTACCATCCATGTACTACATACAAAAATACAGTCCCAAAACTGTGCATCTGATCTTTGCTACCAAGTGATCTACTGCCCATTTCAGTAATTAATTGAAACCCAGTTGTTAAACCTGTATCAACACATTCCCCATACCCTACTCAACTTAATGCAGAGTTCCTAATACAAATAGTATTATTGTTTAGCCAGCGTATTCTCCAGGACATCATGTCCATGAGAGCACCATTTTTGGGGTGTATGCAGAGACTGATGCAGCTGGGAACATCCTCATTCATCCCCTGCCCAGCCTACCTGCTTCTGGGACATTTTATCAAAACCTTTAGGTCTTATTTCAGAGCCCAGGAAGTTTCTGGATGGAAGATCAATGAAACTGAGCCGCTTTCTTTTTTTTTTTTTAAAAAAAAAACAAACACAAACCAAAATTTAAAAGATCACCGAATCCCTGAAACTGAAAAGCAAATCAGATCTTCGAAAACTCAAAGACTGAATTTCCAGCAAAACTGAAATTGATGGGAAAGCACCCGGATAAACTGAACTGCGCTGTCATCATTCCAGCTCTTCTGCAGGACAGCCACTCTCCCAAAGCCTCCAGCTCTTACTGAAGAGTGTCCCAGGAAGCACCAAAAGACTTTTGATACATTTTACAAAGTTTTCTGTACTGAGTTTTTATTTTATAAATTTCAGCCTTCCTATTTGATTTTAAGACATTCTAAAGTTCTTCAGAAAAGGATTTATGTGTGTTTAAAAAAAAAAAATCCTTCTTTTCCCCACCTACAAGTTTCATTAGTACATCTGCTTAACCTTAAGTCCAAATTAACAGAAGGGTTTGAGGATTTTTGGTCTGTAAACGTTCAGTGACAAACTTATCAAAAAACCCTTCAGACAGTTGCAGAACTGGGGCGTCTAATTTTCACACATACAATACAACCATCTTCAAAGAAAATTAGAAGCTGTACAAGAGAATGAAAATGTGGCCATATGTTAATTCTTTAATCTTAAAAGACTGTTGGTATGACCCCAAAGCACATGCCATGATGTGATCTATCCCAGGCTCTCAGCCCAGAGGGCCCAGTTCTAGTCCCATTTATCCAGCAAGAAGCTTCCAGTGACTTCAACAGAAGCTCCACGAGCAGCTCCCAGCCCAGGACTGCAACGTTGAGCTGGTCTTATTCAAACTACCAGCTGTGAATCGCAGAAAATATTTCATTCGTCCCTGTGCCCCCACAAAACATCACCATCATTTCAAGAGTTAAAGGAGAGGCAGGAGGAACTCACCTGAAACTGCTCTTCTCCACTTATTACCCAAAGCACAGGCCTATACACAAGCCCTACTTCCTCCCCCCCCCTCCTTTTAGCTCCCAGAAGATCCCAAAACCTTGAGGCCACTTTTTCTGATCCACCATAAATAGCAAGCAGGGAGTGCTGTGCAAGCTAACAGGATTTAAAGAGCAAAATAAACAGGATCCAAAAAAAATTTCCAAGCAGCTATCCTGCTGAAGGTCTCAATAGAAAACATTTGTTATGAAGTAATAAGAATTTGCATAATTTTGGGGAATACTTTGTTTTCAAAGTAATTCTCTTTTTCACCTGCTTAGGACTTGACCATGTATGGATTTAGTTAAGTTTTGTTGATGGCAGCTCATGTTTAACCAACTGTTTTTAATTTACAAATTAAACTTGTCAGAAGTAGAAATCCTTCCCTTGGAACCTTTCCAATATGTCAAGAATTAATTCTAATGAAAACGGCATTGCCTAAATGCAGGATGGCCAGTTACTTACTTTATTTACACAAAGTCCTTCTCAGTTTCTTTGATAAAAGCAGCTAAATCTTTTTCGTCTTTCATGTTTTGTCAGCACTTGATTCCTTTTGTCCCCTGGCTATTTGCCTAGCTGTGGACAATAAGGCAGGAAGAATAGAAGCAGATTGTTGGAATGGCCCTCAATAAACCTAATTATGACATGTTGACTGCACTCACCATGACATATTCAGGAGATCCAGGCTTATTCAATTACCCTTGCCAGGTTTCTCTTTCAGACCTAAAGTTATCCTTTGACTGTTTGTATTTCTGAACAGTATTCATGTTCATTGTGAAAGAAAATCCCCTGGACTTTGAGGGGTTTCTCAGTTGATGCTGTTATTGTAGCTAATTTTTATTAACTGAATGATAACATGATAAAGAAATAGACTTTTGTTATGTAATAAGAACAAATCAGTGTGTGCTTAAAGTTACACCTTCCTTTCCTGTGGGGGGGGGGGGGGCCCCCCCTCCTGCAGAGGACTGACAGAAGCCATAATTTGAGTTAATAAACAAAACTATTTTCTCAACCTGTGTTTAAATTTCAATGGCACTGAATATAACCGCACTGAAAACTTCTGGCAGCCCCAGAAATCCTCCTAACGCAAAAAACGACACCTCCTTCTTCCCAGAAACCTGTTTTATCCCCAACATCCAAAAGCCACAGAGGTGTTCAGCACTGTCAGCACCAAAGACCATCTTTCCACGCATACCTTTGCACCAACAGCTGTTTCTTCATCTGCTTGAAACAGTGTAGACAAATCTTTTACTTAAAAGTCAGGCTGTACATTGGGAAAGCAACTTACTCCATAGAAAAGCCATTCAGGGACCATGCCGACAGTTTCTGCAAAACCACTTTAGAGAGACTGTGTGTCAAGTGGACAAAAGAATGAGAAAATGAAAGAATGCTAAAAGCAGAGAGAGAAAGAAGCAGCCCCGATCAAACTCAGCTTATACGTCAAGCAGCTTCAAAAGAATTAATATTCATGTCTCTATTTCAAACCACTGCTCAGCTATAATTAACTGCTTTGCTGCTAAGCTCTCTGCTATTTCCCTGAACAGCTCCTATGATTTTAAATTAACAAAAGTCTGCAAAACAAACTGAAAAAAGCATTAAAGTTATTGCGTAAATCACTTCTTTTTAAGCTGAGTGACAGACCAAATTTGCTCAATACTGACACTTCACGGGCAGGCAAAATGTGTTGCTCTAATAGAAATGAGTATTCTACTGTTTGCTGGGACAGCCTCTTTTACTCTGAGGGACTGTCCCAGCCGGTGGATTCAGAGCTGATACTCCAGGTCCTTCCTGCTGGCTTTGGTGCCTGCTATCTCTGCGGGAAACAGGCACCACAAAAATTGCTTCTGTCCATCCTGAAAGAGGCTGCCAACTTCTGCACCGCCCACAGACCAACTGACCTGTGTAAACCAGTGTCAGGAGTGGGGGGGAAATACAGTGAAAATGGCTTCTGACATTTCTTTTTGGTCAGTCCTCTAAAGGACTGACTCTTCTCACTTTTTGGAGTAAGAAACACTGGTCCCCAAAGAAGGTATCTCAACATTTGTTTTCCTTCTGATTAACAGAAATCTGAATATGTCACAACAGGAGAAAACTTCAGGGAAAAATTCCTTTTACATACATTCACTTTGTCTCAAAAGCAACAACAGAAGAATCAGGTCTTCAACCTTCATTTTCTAAGAATAAAAAGTTTAAAATTAGAAACAAAATTTAAAATAAACAAACAAAAATATCTAGTTCTGCAAAATACTGAAAGAAGTGATTTTATGTAGCCTAGATTCTGCCTTTTGTTTTCTTCAGAACGAAATTGTGCCATAATTGTCATTATTTGATTGAGTTTCATGTTCAGTGGACTTGTATCTTCCTAGCAGAAAATAGTTCTGAGTTCTCCAGACCAGCACAACCTCCAAAGAGTGTTTAGAAAGACAATAGCACGAAATAATTCAAAGAATATTAGCAGTGTTCACATGGAGGGGTGCCAGAAGAGTGTCTTGAGGTTCTAGCCTAGTTCACTAAGTTGCCCACCACACAGAGCATATTCAGAGGATTGGGTTTTGTTTGAAACTCAGGGTTTGGGGGGGGAGGGGGGGGTGTTTGTTAGTTTATGTTCATTTGGACACTTTGCTGACAGCAAGACCACTGAGAAGCAAAAGAAACATTCCTTACTATGCATACAATACTCCATTTGCATCCTTGACTAATAAAAGCAGGTACAGCTTTGCTTAAATAGTTACAAACTCATCTTTTGTACCAAGCACATGATTTTCTTCTGGCTGCACAAGCAATGTGACTGGTCAGACCTAGCTCTGCCCCAACTCCACACTTCACGTGTGTCTGCAGGGCACATCTGTACAGTTGTGTGTGTGAAAAGTGGCACACACAAGCAGAAGTTACAGAGCATCATTCCTTAAGATTTGCAATATTTCTTAACAATACATTTAGGAAACTAATGTCAGTAGACACATACATCAGACTGAAGTGTGCTATACCACCTTATTACAGAAGCTGCATTCAAAGCAACAAGAAATCTTTCAAATTTTCCCCAACCATGGTACTATTTGTTCCATAACTTGTCTTATATTATTAAATAGAATAAGATTCTCTCTAAACAGCAACTAATATCCCCAAAGAAAAATTAGAAAAATAACTTGACCTTTCAACAGAGATAATTCGATACTTGGCAGTACATCTTACATGCCCTTGCTCAGGAAAAAGTCCTCTGTTGTTGAAATTACAGAATTATCCATAAAACCAGATTGAGATCTGTTACACTGCTGGAAATCAAGGGATTTGGTCAAAGGAACCACTCTGATTTGATGCCAGGTCCAGAATCTGATCTAAAAACATATTCTATACTGTGGCACTATTTTCTAACAGTTTACTGGGAAATCAGTGTGAAAGTACAAATTTGTAATGCCTCAGTCCATTATTTATTGTTCCACAAGTGTAATCAGATTAAGTCAATATCTCAGATTACGCTGGTTTCCTCTTTACAACCTATCAAAACATACCAAAAAGGAGATTAAAATTGTTCTTTTACTAAAATTTGATTCAGGGATACACAGCAACTACAGAAACATACAGGAAAAGGGGATGATGGCAGCTGAATACAAGTGTACTGAACCTGCTACTGAGGTCTTTACCCAACTCTCTTCCCATGCAATCAAGGACAGAGGCAGATAAATACCCAAATGCCTCCTGAATATTTGTGTAACAGAAACTTTTCTGACGAATTTTCAGGGGTTTATTTTATTTTGATACCTCTAAAGGCTCTTTCTGCAAGTGCCTGTGGCACTCCATGAGTGATGAACATCTGATGAAAAGTGGCTGCAAAATAAGAATCCCTCCTGGTCGTCAACTTCCCCCTACATCAATCTCTAACAAATGGAGTGTGGTTTAAATTTAGAGAGGGAATAGGGTAAAAATAATACCCTGAATCTACCTAGGGTGGATTATTTCCACAAAGGAAGTCAAAGGACATTTATTATTTTATAAAAATAAGTACTTTTTAGATGAGAATATAGAGCCATTACCATGGTCAAAAATGTTATATTCATATTGCAAGAGTCTAAAAATGTTCCATACAAGTAGGAAACAAATTTTCTCATTTCCCAAATATGTTTTAAGCTCTGTACAGTTCATGCAAAACAAGGACTATTATACAATTCCCAATAATGGTCTAAGACTGTCAGCTCGCAACAGAACCAGAATCCAAAATGCTCTTCTTTTCCTTTACTTTTGAAAAACTAAAATCCTGCAGACAACTCTGAAAAATCCCAATCTGTTGTCCCATTTTCAGCTCTAAATCCTAATTATTCTTTCACCTTTTTCCCAAAATAAAATATAAAATTAATTGTGAGTGTTTGTTCATATACTTGATTTTCAGAGAGTTAGATGGCATTGCACTCTGATCAAAGTAAAAAAAAAAAAAAAAAATCGGTTGCAGGAACTCAATATTGCACATTTGAATCTTATTATAAAGTATCATCATTTCAAATTACCATTTTCCACAGCTGCACATATCTGTTCTGTGAAAAAACCCTTTGCTTTGCTAACTGAGACTCTCCCAGCAATGAAGCTGAACTCACCTGAAATCATTAATGAAGTGGTCACTCACCTTTTTTTCATTTCCAGAGTATTTCCTTAGAAGCTTTCTTCAAAAGGTGTGCAAACCCTTGTACAGGAAATTTAAACCACCCAACCCTAAGCTGCTTTTTGTGTTATCTTCAACTGGTGGCTTCAAAGCAGCCCACAGACTCTGTCTAGGTAAGTCATACATCACAACTGCTACTTTTGTGGGCACATCATTTATTTTCAACCTAGCCCTCACAGAAATCATGTTTCCTCTAAAACAGCCTGACTGAAGTCAAGGATGCCTGAGCACGTACAGCAGGCTCGAGCCAAAAGACAGGGCACGGAAACAGATCTTCCACATCATCCCAAAGACTTATTTTCCATTCTTGAAGCCATCAACTCAAACACACTAGGAAACAGTTACTGGAACATGCTGTTGCCAGCTTGTTCATAATTACTGGTTCTTCTTCCCTGCCTAATGCATAGCTAACTGACAGAGGGCTGTCATGGAAAGGGACCCAAATTTTAAATCTGGCACAGTTGGATGATCAGGACAGGAACAGAAAGAAAACACACAAAACCTCACAGTCTCCTCTTTGCAGCAACTTCAGTCCTAATACAGGCTCCTACCAAATGTGCTTTGAGAACAGCCCACCTGAGCCTTCCCTGAACCTCAGACAAACTGCATTATGGTTCATGAGATAGCTGACCCAGGGCTGTCCTCCCACAGCTTGGCTTGGTCACTGGGTCCACGGCAGCACAAGCAGCGCTCTCTGATGCTCATACCCCACTTGTGGACGAGGGCTGGCAGGGGGGTTACTCACTTGCCTGTACAAGCATTTCTCAAGTATTAGAGCCAAGATGCTGCAATATTTCTTTTGTTCCGAACGACGCCCGGCTTTCCCTACCCCACTCACCAGAAAGTGAATAGCCCTGTGTGCATCAGCTGGAGCGCCAGCATAGTTTAGGGTTGTGGTACAGACTGCTCTGCTTTGTGGTCTTAGGAAATCAGAAGAGCTGCTCTCTCCATCAGACATCCTCTGGTTTCTCTGGTGTGTCCCTGCCTTTAACAAAGGCTGGCGTGACACACAGAGTCCACTAAAGTAGCAGTCACTTCTTCACATGCCCCCAAAACGCAGCTTCAGAGGTAACACTAAAACTGCTGCTTAAATCCATTTTAAAACTAGATAAATGACTCTAGACTGAAGCATGTAACATCCTGTGAATAAGCTCTTAGGCAAAAAGAAAAAGGTTTTAAAATTCATAAAAGGAAATGGTAAGGTAAGGTCGTGTTGAACATGGATGCTATTTGGAGTTTCTATGCCCTGTCACATGAGCATCCCCTTTACAAACCCTGACACTGCATACATACTTGCAGACATGAAGTTTGGTTGCTTTTTTAATGTACAGCAGTTAGAGCCTTGGACTATTTATACTAAAACACGTTGGGGCTATTTTTTCACCTTAGAGGCAAATTATGGCGTATGAATAATGAATATTTTTTTGGAGGCAGAGAAATAGATCATCTTATCCTTCCCTCTGGCATGGTGCCTTTCCAGCAAGGAAAAGGTGGAATTTGAGACCTCTTTAAGAATAAGCAATGAAGTCCCATGAGATGGGATAGTTTAGTAACATCCAAAAGGGCAAATCCACTGGAGACAGATATAGCTGAAGCTGGGTACTGCAGTTTGCTCAGGATTTATTACCTCCTCTGCTCCAGGAGGAGAATCCGAGCTCAAACAGCTCTCCCCATCTTACCTCAAGAAGAACCTGTCAGGAAAGAAAGAATCTAGCAAGTTTTCACTTTGGCCTTTGAAGTTCTTCCTTGGCTGACTGATGCTCGTCCACACATAAATAGACGAAAAGACTTCCATTGTGCTGCTCTTTACACCAAGCGTATTATTCTCCAGACAAAAGCTTTCGAGTCTTAACTTTTAAACACACCTCTCTTTAGGGTGTACTGTTTCTAAGCCATAAAATCTTTTCTGTTCATTTTAAAAAAACCATAGACATCTTTCCCCCTTCACGCAATCTACTCTAGCTGTTAGATTTTTTTGTTTTACTTTTTGCAAAGACGCACAGCAGTCGGCAACAGGACAGACAGCCCTTGTCCTCAGAGATACAGTATTTTTCCCCCAACACTGTCCCCAGTGGCTTATCCAACCGGGCTTTAAACATGAAACACAACCATTGTAGGCACTCCCCGGTTTTAGACGAGACCTGGTGAATAATCACTCTACTGAAAACATCTCCAACATCTGGCAACTTGCTGCTATTTGCGGGGTCTGTGCGCTGGGTCAGGCCGGGATGCAGGAGCAGGGCAGGGGGTTAAGGAATGAACATGCTCAGCACCTGCTTGCTCGCTGCCTGATTCAAATCAGCATTCTCCTCTCACACCCAGGAATGCTAGAATTCCTCCGTTTCCTCAGAAAAACTCAAAACTTTTTCTCCCCCAAGGGAAGGAGAGGAGAGAGGGGGGAAAAAAAAAAAAGGTTAAAAAAAAAAAAAAAACAGGAAAAAACCTTTCTGTTTAAGGTCTGACTAAATTTCATTGAAGACAATGCAAGTCTTGCTATTACATTCAATAGGCCTTTTTTGAGATTTATGAAGAATCTCACACATTTAACACTATTATTAGAGGAATCAGTGATGTTAAAAAAAAAACACAACTAAATAACAGACTGCAACAATACCATTTTCCTTCAAACTCAAGAAGTCAGTAAAAATTTTTTGTTTCAACAGCTCTGGAAATCAGATTGAGCCTTCCTGCAAGTTGTACTGCAGTTTCACATCTAAAAACTTTTTTCTTTAAGACCTGTAGACAAGTTCAAGCCAGTGTATCCACTGCAACTGGCTCCTCAGTTTTTTGGCTCATAACCTGATGTCCAAGTTGATGTATTATTTCTCCTTGTCAGGAAGAATGTTTACAGAAGAAATTTCAGATTTCATTTAATGAAAGTTTAAAACCAAACCAAAATAGTTCACCTCTAATCAGCCTGTGCAGCACAGAATCCCACCACTGAGAAATGCATTCTCTTGCATAAAGATTGAGAGCTACAGTTTTAAACTGTAAATAGTGGCAATATACAACAAAAGAATGCTAAAAGCATGATTTTTATCTCCTTTTTCTACTCAGGCCATGTTTCTGTTTTAAGTAATACACTAGTAAAAAAAAAAAATCTGATTTTAAAAGAAATAAAATGCTTTCAGCAGCTATCCAGAAAAGACAAGTTTTTAGTGAATGAAACAGCAACACCAAGTTGTAGAGGAGAAACGAGCAGAAGGCTTGCGTGCCCAGTCACAACCACATAAATTTCAAGCATCGAATACTCTCTTAAAACCAGTGATTATTTGTATTATTGAATAGATTTTCCACACCACATATTTGAGAAAACTGCAGGGTATTCATGGGAGACCCAGCAAAACCAGCAAAAGATATGTATCAATAACTGCTGTATTCCAGTAAGCACACTGTGGCTCAGAGCCTCAGTATAAATTGAGGCAACACCTCTGAATTCATGATCTTAATCACAGACCTCACTAGCTATTGATCTGCTTTAGCTGTAAACAACAGTAATAAAAGTATTAAAAATAAAGGTGCACAGTCTTTAGCATTTGGTCAGAACACACCCACCTGCTGCTCTGTTTCAGGGCTTGCAGCATTTCTCTGCTCAGTGAAGTGCTGCACATCATGGGCCACTGGCCCCTCTCCAAACACCCACTAGTGTTCCCCAACTCTGCAACCCCAAAGGGCTGGAAGCCAAACAACTCTTCCAAGGACTGGCTGCAACCCTTCCTACCCACAAAGCATTCATTCTAAAGCGTCTTTCCATCTGGATCTGCAATTTCGGCAGACGAACTGTGGCATCTGAACCTTAAAACATCTTTGATTCCTGGACCCGAGACATTTGAAGATAGCATTGAGAGAGGAAGATATCACAGGTCCCATTTTTAACAGAAAAACAAACTAAACCAAAAAACAAAGACACAAAACAAAATCCCCCAAAAAAATAAACAAAAAAAAAGACAAAAACATGCCAGGGGAAAAATCCACAAACAATCAAAAACAAATAAACAAAATACCCCACACAGTTGCAAAGAAAAAATTTACCCTAACAGGCTCATCTGGCAGAGAAACATATCCTGCACTCCCAGCCCCTTCTCCACTGCATGCACTGCCAGGGTGCACAGCAAGAGAGGGGCATGCAGGGTAGAGAAAATTAAGGAAAGCACAGAAATCAGAAAACAGCAGATTCCTCCTGCTCCGGGAGAGCATGGCCAAGCAAGGGAAGAGACCAGTAACCGGGAGGAGGAGTGAGCAATCCTATCTCAGCTGTCTCCAGGCATAAGCAATGCAGAAAGTCACTGAAAGAAATGCAGAGCAAATTGTGCCAATTCCAGCCAGTTCTCCTTCAAACCAAAGCCAACTCTTCCAGCACCAATTTTTCCATAACCACTTTTTTCATGTTTGTTTGTATTTAGGGGTATCACTTACTTATAAACAGATCAGTCACCAGGATCACTCTTTTCTATTCAAAAGGGGCATTAAAAAAAGATCTTTTCCCAATTCAAAGATGCAGAACCACACTCTTCACAGCCCAGTCAGGGAAGACTATTAAAGCCTATGGAAAGATGCCTAGGGCAGCCCCTTTTCTGCAGCAGCAAACCAGCACCAGCTGTCCAGAGTGGGGGAAAACCCTTTAGCCCAAATCACTGGGACCTGAGGGATCCACTCAAAGAGCTGAATGGCACCAAGTGCAAAACACCACCTACAAAGCACAGCTGTGACCACATCTCCACCTAGAGAACACAGCGGTCCTGTGTAAGCTTTAAACTTCCCATTAAACATCATGAAAAGCACTTGCAAGCCTCCCAGAAGAAAAAAGGCAGAGCAAGGAGCTCCCTGGGTTGGAAATGGGGTAGCACCAGCTCCCACCTGTGCAGGGAGACACCCCAGCACCCAGCCCTGAATCGCCAGGGCTGTCTTCAGTGCTTCAAACTCGCACTCAGAGAAGCACAATGGGTCTTTTAATCTAAGGATCCAGCCCTACAAAAGGGGCCCTACGTGCCCCACGGGAGCTCACATCACTCCAAAAAAACCCTGAGGCTAAAACAGGAGGAGCAACACAGAAGTGCATCCAAAGGAGTTCCCCCTTTGCCGTCCTGGGAAACCCACCATTCCACATGCCCTCCCTATGCTAACCAGTGGCCAAAAAATAAGCACCAGGTGGCCTGTTTCTTTAATAGAGTGACTTTTCTGCATGGTAACGCTCAAGATTAAGAACAGATGAGTCCCTCATCCACTCTTTGATCACCTGGAGAATCTTTTTTTCCCCCTCACAGCATTTTTCTGGGGTGTTTTATTTTTTATTTGTAGCTACCATTATCAGCATTCAGATACTAGATGTAGTTAGGATTCTTTTAATACTCACTCAAAATTTTTGTATCTGATTTCTTCTTCCAGGACTGACAAGTCTGTTCCTGACGTCAGTTTAAGAGAAGTATTTATGTAATCAATCATCACTCCATCTTTTTGACTGCCAATGCAAGAGAAGTACAGTAACTTTGAATTCTGGTTTGTTTTAAATTTTTCCTTGGCCAAGTGATCTCTATCAGCTTAGAGACAAATCCTGTTTACGGCCATCATAGTGTAGGTTTCGACAACCATTCAAATTATGGGGCTGGTATCTTTCTGAAATTTTCATTTGCTGTGTTGATTAGGATCAAAGGTTGAGGGGAGGAATGCAGCATAGGAGACAGAACATGCCTCCTCTTCTGGCCAGGGAGGAGCCAGAAATCAGAGGCAGCAAGCAGCACTGCCACTCGCCCCACCAGGACTGATAGAGCAGATTGGTTACAGAGCTCCCAATAACAGAGAGCCAGGGGGTTTTGTTTGGCTTTTTTGCTAAATCATGTGTTAAAAAAAAATGTTAATGCCATTTTCTAAAACAGCTCTTTTTAATTTGCTCTGCTTGTAGCACTTTAACAATGCTTACTTGCTGTGTCGGATCTCTTCTTTAACAACAAGAATACACATTTAGCACTATAAGGTGTTGCCAAGTCTGAGAAAGTGAAAGTGTTCCCTCAAATGTGGAATATAATTAAACTTTCACACAGGGCCAAATTCAATGATATAAGTAACCTGCACAGCCCTAACTGAGAGCACAGGACTGTTCCAACGTAAATGACGATACAATTTGGTATCAATAAATTTTTAAACACAGATGAAGAAGGAAATAACGAAAGGAGAAAACAAAATGTCTGCTGTATGCAGCCATTTTGCATTTTGTGAGCATCCCAAGAGCGTGCAATACTTCTGGCTGCTTCAGTCCCTTCGGGGCACCAGCTCTGTGCAGGCTGGCCCGGGTCACCTGCCCCGGTGCACACAACATGCAACTCACGACACTCTCAGTGCTGTTCAGAATAGGTGGACAAGCAGTTAGTTTTAAAAGTTTTTGAAAAGGAAACACTGTATTTGTTGGAAAACAAGTTGCGGGTACTAAAGCAACAGAGGCTTGTGTGGTTTTCTGTAGAGCTGCCAAATATTTGAGCATTTTTGCTTGAGCCTGTTGATTCAAAAGAGAGCAGGTCAAATCAACTGTGCTAAACCAGGGATGAACCCACAGGGCTTTTTCCTGACTGTGACATCTGTTGAACAATCTTCTAAATAGGTTTCTAAGTGTTTTCTTCTATTATTTTCCAGTTCCACAGACAGCGGCGAAGAACGTAGTTAAGTCGTATACCATACAGGGTAGCAAGAGAGGTCAGCACATACAATGCCTTTCTCTGCACCACATGTATTAAAAATCTACAGAAAAAATTCTTAGATTGCCTCCAAAATACTGCACCATAAAGATCTGATGTCTACTCACTTAAAACACCACTCCTTAGCTAGTAGCTGTTTGGAAAAATCCCTTCCTATATGTAAATACTGATGATCTAATTCAGTGTTTGCTCACACACCAGCATCAATTTACCACTACAGTGGAGTTAATCTTGATTTATACCTTGGTAAATGGAATTCCAGAGATTTTTTGGTTTTTTTCTCAAAATCTATACTTTTCAGGATTTCACCGTGAAAATGGCAAAACAGTGTATTTAGCTTTCCATTTTCAAATTCCTTTAGCTAAATATTTTCCACTTCCGTTTTTTTCTGTCAAAACGCTCTCTTTCTGAAAAACCCTTATTTTGCTGTTCATGAAATCAGCTGAAACCTGACTTCCAGCTAGTTCTGTGCAGGTTTTTTCGCCACTCAGCCTGACAGGAGGGTCTGGATAGGTGTCAGAGTATTTACTGGGACACTGATCCCCCCCACCTCACGATCCATTTGACCCTTCAGCACTTCACACCAGATCAAACAACCAGCCCTTAGGTCAGAATGAAAAGGAAGTCCTGCCACACCATCTCCTGTAAAAAGGGATTTTCTGTGGAAACACTCCCTGCTACTCCTTAGGCCTGGTTTCTGTAAAACCTGTCTATATTCATCTCCATCTTCAGTGAGCCAGCTAAAGACAGAGACAGAAAGCAGTTTTAAGTCCAATTTGGTTACACGGAGTATGGTTGGTGCTACTGCCTCGCAGGGGGTATATGGGTTATACATTGGTTACAATTTTAACAAAGTAGTATAATTTTGCCAAAAGAACTGTGGTTGCTTTTGCTTCTCTGGCCTGGTACATGGAAGAGATTCCAATTATATTGGCATGAACAGTCCTACTCAATTACATAAGGTGAATAAGATTTGACAGGAGCTGAATAAGCTGTCTGCTTGCAGAAATGTCAGCCGCAGACAGTTTATTCCTCATACTATTCAAACCACAGTGATCTGTGCGGCATTATATCTGATAAAGAAATTACTGCATAGTCATTTTTTGGATCAGACATCCAACATGAGGCATATCACAAACATAAAAATCCTTAAGACAGGTCCTTATATGGGCTTGGATGCAGAGGGACCTGGATCTAACACATGCACACCTTACAATTCAGGTGAAACTTCATATCATAATTACAAGACAACATAACACGTCCAGATTGCACAGTCTCTTCTACAGAGGATGTTGTGGGATATATTCTACTATCTCTGAAATAAGTGTAGCGTTCTGCCTTGCAAGAGGGAACTGATTATACTCAAGGAGTCTCAGTTTTCTGCACAGCCTGGTTGATCTGACTTTCCCCTTTTTGGGAAGGGACAGTACAACTATCCTCACTGAGGCAAGTAGGGTCCATAAAATCCAAACTGAAGAAAATGCATAAAGAAATGTTGCAAGCTTGTTTGTGTCCCCTTTATACTGAGGGCTCAATCTGGAGAATGGTCTGCCTTCTCAAGCTCCCTTTCTTTTATTGGCAGCCCTCGATTATTTATCTCCTATATGTTTTGGTATACAAAGACAAGTCTTTTTTTTTTTCCTTTAGGCTACACTCATAAAAAAAATTACATGCAACAAAATGAGTTTTAGTAAAATTCAGTTAAACACATCATATTTTACCTGCTGCAATAGTAATATTTCAATGCAATGTATACAAAAAATAAAGTGATTAAAACAAAATCAAATCCAATAATGCTAAAGAAAAATCCTCAGCAAAACTGTAAGAGCATACAGTGCATGCATACAACAGACAATGCAAAATAAGGATTCCATTCAAATTTCGCATCTCATTAGAGACAATTTGGCCATTAATCCATACGGGTTTAGGAGCAAAGAAGGATTTTCCAAGACAGATAAACTGAAATGATCCTCCTTTGATCTCCGAGGTTAAGAATCAGCAACAATGGAAGATGAACAACAAGGGGCAGAACCACTGGCCTTTTTATGTGCTACAATGGCATCAGCAAACAACTACTTAATCAATATTTGGCCAGGGACACTGAAAACTTTCTTTTCAAATTTTAATTCCTAGTTGTAAAACAACTGTAGGGCAACCAGCAAGATAAGACATTAAACTGACTGCTTAATTGCCTTTTACTGTCTTACTAGTTATATATGCACATTCTTAATAGTTCGTGAATCTTTATTTACTAGGATGAATAAATGACCTGTCAACAATTACATCAAACTCAACTAACTAAATAATCTCAGCCCATGACACACTTTAATGTGTCCTCAGTGAGTTTTAATTTCATTACACTTCACGTTTTTTTCTAGGCAGTGATTCAAACTGAATTAGCTTAACAGCATGAGGCAGGAGTACTCCAGGGCAAGTAAAGTAAAATGCCACACTCACACTACACTAAACAAGGTCTTGTGGTGAACTATGTTACTGTACGTAATTTTTATGAGCCAGAGAGCTCAGCGTTTGGAGAACACTTGGAAGCATCCTGCATTTTTATTTCTATATTTTGTTCTTTCTCTGGCCACACATATTTGCTACATAGGGTTTAAAGTGACATTTACATGGAGAAATTCACATTGACTGCCTCGCTCTGATTTATTGCTTTGTGTTTCACTCAATTTCTTCTTAAATTAACCAGAGAGCACTTTGTAGTTCTGCTTCATTTCCCAATGCAGTTTTATTACACAGCTCTGGGGACTCATGATAATTTATCACTATCAGTTTTATTGGCCTCCCTCTTCTAAACCCTGTTCCAAACCTTATCAATAAGTAATCCCAATACCAAACTAAACCATCCCCAAATAAGTGTTAGATAAAAGTGTCATCTTTGACTGACACAGCAGAGAATCGCTATTCACAATCAGACGTGGGAAGTTATTTGTTTTAAGGATTTTATCAGTATTGGCTTTTACTTTCAGCAATAATTGCCAATTAGCTTTTTATCTCATTAAAACCTCTGTCTGTCTGCTGATTCCATCGCTACCTCTGTAAACACAGACACAAAGATCCCAGCCCTCAGTAAGAGTTTTGCAAGAGTTTCACTCAGGATTAAAGTCACACTCTTATGCAGCGGGTACTTTATACCAACAGAATAGAACAAATTTGGGCCCCATTCCTGCCTGCCCCAACCCACGTGAGTAACGTTACACACATGAATAGGCCCTTTGAGTGGGTCTCCTCGCTGTTACTCGCCTATGATAGCATTTGCAGAGCTGGAGGTCTGATACCCAAGCCACCAAACCCATTTTACATACTAAACCTGAGGATTTCTCTCAGAGCTGCAGTTGCTCAGCACATTACAGAGCTATTTTCAAGAAAATCCTGATCTCTACTATGGTAAACTCCTGCTGATGTCAAGGATTCTGCAATCATAGGAGGATCTAGAAAGGCGAAGATACAAATCGCATTTTCAGAGCAAATTCCATCCAAAATCAACCAACCATGTTTCTTGCCACAGCCTTTTCAGAATGCCACTGTGTGAGTCTAATAGATTAAGATTTTCTAAGCAACCAAATAAGACGTTAACTTGGGTACAAATTCAAGTTAATCAACTGCTGTGTGTGAAGCAATCTGACATTTGCTAAAATAACATTTGGCTTTGTTCTAGATATATGCAATTAGAAAAACTGGAAAGGAAGCCCACAGCAATTTTGTTTGAAGAGGCACTGATTCTTAAGTTGAAGAAAGTGTCCCTAGGATGGCAAAACATGCAAAGCCATTAATAAAATCATGATTTCAATAAAGGGATATGATATATCTATATATTATTTCAGAGAGTCGCTGCTAGATTAACACCCTTTGTACCCACTCCTGAAAGTATTACTAGTGCTTCTGTCAGGCGATTAGCCTGCAGTTAGTCTGACAATCAACACTCTCCTCAAAATCCACCCCCCGCCCCCATCTCCCTCCAAGACAGGAGGGTATGGGCTGCTCCCGGCAGCTCTGAAACAGCAAACTCCACTTTCAAGTCGCTCTGAAAGCAAACATTTAGCACCTTTCTAAAAATGCTCATCATGTTGGGACATCACACTTGATGGTGAGGTCATTATTGATCGCTGAGGTCATCAGGTATTATTATTATTATTATTAGCTTAAAATAATGATTTGAAAGTGGAAGCCTGGCTCAGAGACCCACAGTGATGATAGGACAGGCAAAGTAAACAAAGCTGTCCTGGATTTGCATGCCATCACCTACATCAGTTTACACTCGTGCAACACCTGGCTTTTCTGCCCAGCCTTGGACTCTCACTATTAAGATATGAGGAAAGAAAAGGGGAAAATACAGACAGAAAATATTTTTGGCAATATTTGCCTTGAGCAAAATTCTGGACTCACTAAGGAGTTTTTCTTATTTAAGCACTATTTTCTTGTCAGCTCTGAGAGCCTCAGAAACAACAATGTTCAAGTTACACGAGTCGATTTCTTAGACCTGCTAGTGGCCAACTATATAAAGTACTGTATGAAATTCCAGACTCAAGAAGATAATTGCCTGCAGCCACAGTCATCACATTTCATTCAATAAGTGAATCTTTACCGGGAACACTGAGCAGGGGAACACACTGTGCTTCTCAGCCCACAACAGCCCTGCACACAGCACGTAAGTCCTCTCACCACTGTGCCCTGGGACACCGTAGCAAAATCAGGACAAGACCTGCATTAGAAAATCACAACCAATCTAACTCAGCATCTGCCTTGTCCCATGCTGCAGCCACTAACCCAACAGTCTACAATGCAGAAATGAATGGTATAACTAAAACTGATATCTGGTGCCTTCATGTTAATCCTCTCCCTTAATAAACTGCCTTTATTAGTTTAACAATCTAAAAATAACTGGCTGCATGATAGTGACCAACTCTAATCAAAACATCTGCCAGCCCATCTAGCCTGAGCTACCCTTTAGATCATGTGCCACCACTTCAAAGCCTGTGCATCAAGTCAGTAATTGTAACATTGCATCTAAATATTTAAGCTAGGGGCTGGTAGTCGCGTGTCCCATTTACAGTCAGCATCTGTCCTCTAATTCCATTACAGTACAAAGCAAAAATGTTTCCCAAAACTCACAAACAGGAAAAGCATCACACAGCTAGAGAGGCAGCAGCAGCTTGAACTTTAGAGCTGCTGAGCAGGGCTTTTGTGCTAAGGTCCTTTTTCTTTCTCCCCCTTCAAACTCCCCACATACACACACTAAAATAGGGGTGGTGCTGAAATTGTATTAATGTGAGCCTCAGGCACACAGAAAAAAAGAAAAGAGGAAGGGGAGGGAGAGGGGGGGAAGGGTTTGGTCCAAGATGAAAGTAAGAAGAAAATAAAGGAGGCAATTTAGTCTGCTGTAGCCTGAATTGCTCTCAGTACAGCCAAGGGTAGAGGCTTGGGATGAGTAGGGCCCTTTTTGGACGGGTGCGCATGACTGGGGGAGGATCCGCCAGGACAGGGCCCGGGGGCCAATTCCAGTGGCTGGGAACAGAGGCCCCCTTTGAGGCCGGGTGGGGGGGTCCCGGCCCCAGCCCCGCTCGCAGCGGCCCAAGGACCAGCTCTACACCCCATCACTGGAGTGCTGAAAGCCGCTGGTTTCTGCCAGAAAACAACAGCTATTTTATGAAGGGGGGGAGTTATCAGATTAGTCAGCAAACCAAACCACACACAACTCCCACCAAAGGTACCAGCGGCTCCCTCTTCTCTAGCAGTTATGCTAAAAATAAGCCCCGATGTGCCATATAAAGGCACAAAACTTTCTCTCTCATGTTTTTTTATTTATGGCTTGTGCCTTTAAGAGAAAATTATCACGCATGCAGAAATACAGATGTGCTATTGTAGAACTACCAGCTTTCTGATGCACACTGTGACAGTCAAGGTTTTCTTTAAATGTATACTCTGAATCAGGGTTGAGGGTGATGCAAACAGATGCTGAAATACAGCACATACAGGGCTGCACGTGTGGCATCTGTAAACACCAGTGAGAGAATCATATTTAAGTGTCTGCAAAAAAGCTGGAACAGAATCACACGGGGCTATAGTTTACCTACACATATATGTGGTGGGAGAAATCCCAAGTCACATGATATACTGTTTCTATTGCACTTTTTTAAAAAAAATCATGTTTCTACTCTCTCTAATCCCACTCTGCTGTAAGTGCTCCCTGAATCTTGAATTAGCGACCTTAAAATGACAACTGTTATACTTGCCCTCAGAAAAAATGCCACTCCTTGAGCCACCCAAAGGCCCATGGTGAGGAGGGGCTTTCAGTCAGTGTCAGCAAACATCCAGCACTTATGTGTGCTCCCAAGCAGAAGAGCAATATTTTGCTCTGTGCTCAGCCTGCTTTGTGACCTAGTCCACAGCCTTCCCTTGCACCCACGCTCTGGGATACCTCAAGCCCCTGAGACCAGAGCTATAAAAATTCCACATACTGCAAAAGACTCACACCTTTTTTTGCCTCCACAACATGGAGCACTCAGTGCTGAGCTACCAGACGAGGGTTTTGCTGCTCAGCACGTGGATAACCTTTGGACACACCGCAAGCAACCCGAGCATTGGAAAGGGCATCTGAGATGCGCTGCCAGCGGGCACCCTCAGCCACATCAGGCCTCATAACCAGGCTGGTGGGCACTGGCAAATATGATCCTGCAGCATCAAAATCCTTAGGAGCACTGCCAGGTATTTCAGTAAGAGGGCAGGATGATTTTTATAGATGGAGTGAAATCGAAGCTCCTCAGCTGGCAGTGGGAATTGAAGCAGAACCTTTTTTTGTTGATTGGATACAGAAAGTAGTGGCAGACTTCTTTTATGGTTTATGTTTTTCTTGTAATGATCTCACTGGTGCGTTGTCCCTATAGTATTACACTACATTTAAGGCGCAAGTATGGCAACACATCTCTTCTGGAGCAGCAGCACGCTCTCACTGCAGCATCCTGGCCACTCCAGTAATGAGATTAAGCAACAGCTTGCTAGTCAGGGAGGGGGAGCAAGCATGGCTGTGGGAAAGAGCACACCCTCCCTCCAACTGCCAGACCTTCCCAGCCACTGTCACAGAACAGACAGGATTATCAAAGCTGCTGTTTCCACGGAACTGTCCGGTCACGTTCATGCAGCAAAAACCTGCTTGCCCAGGGCAGGATAGGGCTACACTACCCCTTTTAATCAAGGGGAAATTTGCTACTGAACAAACTCAAAAGAAGCAAAGTAAGACACTGACATCCACAGATAGTGAAGGAGAAGATACGTTCAGGGACAGAATGCAGCCTTCTCATACAACTGGGAGGCAAGAGTGAGCCCCTGTTCACAGCAAGGCCATCACTGGCTTTCCTGCAATAAAAAATTTTGGGATTCCCCTGGGCTGGCAGGAGGCAGCCATGCACCCATATACCGTTTATCATAGATCAGGAGCCCCCCTTTAAAGTGCAGAGAGTCAAAGAACAGGAAGATTGTTTCAAAGACAAACAGGGATGGGTTATACGGACAGCAATTTTTTTTCTCTTGCTGTCTCCATTAATTACTCTTTGTTCCATAAAGTAATGATATTATCAAAGCTCACTATCTTCTGTTTCTAATCTCTGTCAAAAAATTCAGGAAGGCAGTAAAATTAGTTATCTAACAAGTAGGGCACTGAATTTAGCTATTTTTCCCTTGATGCACATCCCTCTTGGAACAATCTTCTGTTGAAGGAGACCCTGAAGGAAACTCCGGACCCATCGTATGGGGGCAGCTAGACCAGGCAATCAAATTGTGTCTTCTGGCCTTAAAATCTCTTGTTTAGTTTTCATCTTTTGCATGTTTGTATTACATATATCCACGCAAACACAGACACACAGAAGATGAAGTTTCCTAAGAATTTTAATAACAGAGTTGAAAACTATGTTTTGGGAGTGTTTAAGGGTTTGTTGCTAAAAAACAAGGACATTTCCTACTGTTCAAGAATGGGTTCCAGTTGTCCTCGAATGGCACCAGCATCTCAGATGCCTAGAAATGCTAGAAACATTTTCTGTCTAAAAAGAGCTATTTTTTTTTCCACGATGAAGAGTCCATAAAACTGCGTGGAGCATCAGCTATTAGGGGCTCATTGAATAATTCATCCCTCATTGCAAGCCCATAATGTCTTTTCTCAGCCTTTTGTGGAGCTGTTTTCTCTTCTTTTCTCCTTGAATTATAAAAAGGTTGCCTTCTTTTGTTCACATCAAGCTGCTGCTAGCTGAAGCTTTGTCTGTGCAAAGCCAAAGTGTGAGTTTCAATGGACTCCCCCCTCTTTGTTTTCCAAGTTCATCTCCAAGTGTAGATTGTGTATAGAAGGCCTTCTTTGTAAAAGCTGGAAAAGTTGTACAAATGTTTGACCAGCTCATTTGGTACTTTTGTCTCGCCTTCTCCAGCGCCTGTGCATGTGCTGGGCAGCGACTTCCACACACAGGCCGCGGGCCGGGCCCTGGCCTGCCCCTGCACGCTGGCCCAGCCAGGAGCCGGGCACGGCCGTGGCGGGGGCAGCAGCTGTCCCCCCGGAGCAGCCCTTCACCTCCGCCTCGTTCAGGTTGCAACCTCCTCACAGCCCCTGCCCAAGCACCAACACATGCTCTTCGCAGAAGCTTTAGCAGCAGAAAAAAACAAAACGTGTGGCTCCCTGCCCTGTTCACGACTGCAGAGACTTGAGGCTCCACGGTCTTTGGCTGCAACTGCCCCTTCTCTGCAGCTGTGGCCTTTTGCTTGGCCTGGGAAAGGAGTCCCTGAGTGGCTGTGACAGGGGAGCTCTGTGGAGGCTCCAATATTCCCTGCTCCCTGAAAGCCAAACTCGCACTGACTCCCATCTTCGTTCCCACCTCCATGCCATTATTGCACACTGCCGGGTCGTTCCACCGGGGGAAAGGGGTGCGATAGGATGTGGTAGCCATGCCATTAGGGGTAGACCCTGGCCTTACACCCCCCTCTGCACTGGCCACAGGACAACCTCTGGGAGAAGGGGAGTGATACCCACCAGCACCTCGGACTGGTACTGCCTGGTCCCAGGGCCTTACGGAGAGCTGGGGGAAATGGGACTTTACCTCTTTCACTGAGGATGCCATCAATGCTGTGCTTGGCCTTCTTGTCGCCTTCCTCCACCTCTTTCCTTTCCAGCTCAGCCTCCTCTTCCTCTCCTTTCCCAAACTTGCTCCGCAGGATGCGGCTGATGGAGCTCACTGATGGGGGGGAGTGCAGAGCTGTGGGCGGCTCATCCCCAGCAGCTCCCCCGAGGTGGTCGAGCCGAGCCTCCCGTCAGAGCCACTGCCCGCACCCCACAGCCTCAGCCATGCCCGCTCCCCTCCCCGCAGGGTTTCACGGGGCATCGTCCAGTCCCGCACTGGATTCCAGGGCGGGCACAGCGGCTCCCAATATTTTATTTTTTTTTCCTGAGCTTGAGTAGTGGATGATAAGAAAAGGCCACGGACACCCGCACAAATACTGCTCCGGTTCCGTGTGCCCCCCGGCCCCTTCCCACAAATAATCCACCGGCACAGGGAGCTGCCCCCCATCTCCTGCTTCCCAGCTCCCGGACTCCGGCAAGCCCCGAGCCCTCCTGCGGCAGCAGCCCGGCGGGAACGGCGGGGAGCGTCGGGAGGAGGAGGGGAGGAGGAAGAAATTGCAATTTAATTGAAAACACCCCGCCTAGCACAAGAATCCTCCCGGGACATGCCAGCCA
This sequence comes from Myiotriccus ornatus, assembly GCA_036023395.1. Taxonomy (NCBI): domain Eukaryota; kingdom Metazoa; phylum Chordata; class Aves; order Passeriformes; family Tyrannidae; genus Myiotriccus; species Myiotriccus ornatus. The sequence goes on along the minus strand of JAYRBT010000010.1, from coordinate 17,533,484 downwards.
CTCCGTGGGCATCGGCCCGGCCAGGGGCTCCCATCCCGGGGAGTCGGGGTTCACCCGCGTATCGGGCTGGCCCCCCACCCTCGAACTGCCCCCGACCCTCCGGGACGCGCCCGAGCCCCCCGCCCCCGTACCTGACGGCACCGTGTTGCGGTCACACACCCCGTCCTTCAGCAGCTTGTCCCGGATCTCCCAGCTGAACATGCCCGCGTTTTCCCGCTTGTATTCCTCTATTTTCTTCTCAACATCCGGCGTCGTCACCTGCTTCAGTAAAGACAAGGCGAGCGGGCACGGTCTGTAGGGCCGGGGGCGGTCGGGGGAGTCCGGTCTGCCCCTCCGGGACCCCCGGTGCGGCCGGGGCCTCCCGCGCCACCGCCAGCGAACGCCGACACCGGCTCCGCTTCGAAACCCCGTTATAAAACACCCGAGGACGGGCAAGGCAAAATCAGAGGGGACACAGAAGGTAATAACGGGCCCGCATAAGACAAACACCCCCCGCGTTAAACGAAACGTCGCAGGAAATCTTCCGGGGCTACAGGGAAGGTGGGACCGAGCCCTCGGCAAGGAAAACCCCGAATTAGGCAGCACCGGCTGCCGTGCGTCCGAGCTGAAAGTCCCGGGGAAATTCTGGGTCGCGATTAGTGGAGGACTCCGGGCAGTGAAGCTCCAGGTTAGTAAAGTTTCAGCTCAACAAAGTTTGCAGCGCCGAACGAAAAAACAGCATAATAAAAAATTCGGAGATGTTCGAGTACCGGGAGGTGCCTTCAGTGGCCTCGTGGTTTTAAGATAAAGCTAAAATCAAACAAAAGAACGGTCTCCGGTCTGGGAACAGCCTTATGTTCAGATAACAAACTTATAAAAAATTACATCTACTGGCAACACCGAAAGGAAGAGTTCGGGCATTGCTACTTTAGAAGAAACCAGCGGGGGGGGAGGGGGGGGGAATCTAGCAACAATTTACAGCAGAAACACAAGCTTTTACTTTTCTTTAATGGGAATGAAAAGCTAGAGGAGAAGGCTAATCTTGGAACAAGAATTCGTCTGCATTATTGTGAGCGCAAACTTTTCGGCGGTGTGGCTATAAATACACGCAGCTTTAGAGCGGGGAGAAAAAAATAAATAGAACAGGAGAAGGAGCAGTAGGGAGACAGACAGAAACACAGGTCGTTTTGCTGCGTTTTGCACCGAAAGCAGTGAGGGCCCGATCCCGCCGCGCTGTGCCAGCCCTGACACCGGACCGATCGCGTCCCGGTCCGTACCGCAGTGCCGAGCGCTCCAGTGCTTCTGCGGGGATGAGAGTGGGGCACGCGGGGCTCTGGGCAGCCAAGCGCTAAAAAACCCCACTCTTTTCACCCTAGTTTAGTTTGAGAATTTTTTTTTTTTTTTAATAGCATTCTCTTAATTAAAGTACCTAATCTCCAGAAACTCCAACAATATTTTCTAAAGCCTCGGGAAGTTTGAGAGCAACAGGCAGGGACACGGTGAGAGTGCTGTGCCCCACGCGTGTCTATGCCCACCCCCCGGCCTCGCACGTTCCCCCCGGCCCTCCCGGGTGCTGCCCTCCAGTCTGCAAACCCCAGTGCCGGCCAGTCTGGGCCATGTCCCAGTCGGGCCTCGCTCCCCGCCACTGCGGCCGAGATTTGCCCGGCTCTGGGCGGGCAGGAGGGGCTCACCTTGGGCTTGCTGCCGCCGATGGCCCCCGGCCGGATGGAGCCCGTCTCCTGGTACCTGCAGAGAATTTTGGAGACGCAGCCGTGGGACACTCGCAGCTGGCGGGAGATAACACAGGGCCTTATGCCATGGTGGGCCATCTCCACTATCTTGTGCCGGATATGGTTGGGTAAAGGCCTGCCATTGATAAACACTCCTCCGAGCTGATTGACTCTGCCCTGGCCTAGAGGGGTAGAGACTAGAAAAGGAGGGAGGGGAGGCAGGGGAGTAAATGGCGTTAACGTCTCCTTCGGATCCTGCTGCGTCTTTTGTTGTTGTTGTTGTTGTTACTGGTTTTTTGTCGTTGCTTTTCTATAAAGCAACTCTCTCCCGCCCGCCCCGCCGCCCCGCAGCGCGCCCGGGGCCCGCAGCTCCCGCGGAGCCCCCGCCGCCGCCCCGGCGGGCAGGGGAGGGCGGCGGGCACGGGCTTCACCTGTTGCACTCGCGCCCGAACCGGCTTTCAGGGCCAGCCCGACTCCAGCGGAAAAGGGGAAAGAGATGCGGGAAGGCCGCGGTGTCCCCGGAGGCGCGGTGGGAGCCGCCGCGCCGCCCGTCCTCCCTCGGGCACGGCCTGGGGGTCCGCGGCCCTCGCACCGTCGCTGCCGTGGGGAAGAGCGGCCCGGCCTGCCCGGGACAAGTCCACGGTTCTAAAGTTCCTTTCGATTTCGTTCACATGGCTTTTATTTGGGTTTAATTGTTTTTTCTAACTTCGTCCTAACTTTTTCCCAAACTTTGGGCTCCCCAAACTACCGCCCTTTCACTCCGCCGAAGAGCGGACTCGGGGCCCGCTGCGCTGCCGACCTCCCTGTCGGTTCCTCCCGCTCCCGGGATGAGTCGCTCTCAGTGAGAGCGGATGGAGCCACCGGCCAGCAACAGCCCAAGCCGTGCCCATCCCGGAAAAATCCCTGCCCTGACAACCCGAGGGAAACGGGGCGGCTGTTCTAGAGTCCTCCGTGCCCGTTTCTGGCGGGCCGGGGGGTCCGCTTTGTCCCGGTGTCCCGGCACGGAGCGATTCTCCCTTTCCCGAACGGGAGCAGCCCGGGCGCGGCCTTACCTTCCAGCGGGAACCCGCTGCGGGGGTAGTTCTGCCCGGCCCCGGGGCGCATCATCCTGGGGACAGCTCCGGCCAGAGTTGTCATCGCGGCGGCAGCGGCCGGCAGGGTTATATCCAGGTGAGGGCTGATCTAGGGGAGACCCGCGCTGTCAGCGGTCCCCGCCGAATCAGGAGCGGTCCCGGAGGGGGTGGGGGATGCCGCCGAGGGGCGGGGAGGAGGCAGCTCCGCCACTGCCCCTTTGTCAGTGACCCGCGCTGCCCCGCACCGGGAGGGCAGGGGCCGGGCCGGAGCCCCGCGTGGCGGCGCGGCCGGGCGCGGGGAGGGCGGGCTGGCGGGGCGGGGGGCGGCGGCGCGGTGCCCGGTGCGGTGCCCGGTGCGGCGGGAGCGGTGGACGCGGGGCCGGGACCATTTATCGGCTCCGTGCCCGGCGCGGCTCCGCCGCGGCGCCGCCGCGATTGGCCCGGCCCGGCCGCGCCGCCCCCGCTGATTGGGCGAGCGGGGCGGCTCTCCCCATCGCCCCGGCCCGCGGCTCCCCCGCACCGGCACCGCATGCCCGGCCCGGCTCGGTTCCGTTCGGCACGGCATGGCACGGCACGACACATCCCGCGCTGACCCCACTGCCAGAGCCGTGCTGGGCCCTCTCGCCGCAAGCAGAGCGTGGCTGGCGACGGGGGATCTACTCGGTGCCCCCCGACGGCAGCCCCGGATCGCAGAGAGAAGCACCAGCCGGGGCGGCCCGGACATCGCATCTCTCAGGACCCCGTGTCACTGCGGGACTCCCGCAGGGGCAGCGCTGGCCCCGCTGCCACGAAGCGCTTTTTCTCCTGACTCCGCTCCCGGAGCACCAATGGAGGCGTGGGGGGTAACAACCTCCCTGTTTTTTTCATTTTTAAGGAAGAAAAAAATGCTTCTTCCTTCATTCTTTCTTTCTACTCATTTACTTTGAACCGAAATCTCTCGCCGTCCAGAAGAAGCATCTCTGGAACAGACGGTGCTCATGGTTTTGAAAGAGAGAGCTGCGAGTGAGATGTCTGGGAGAATATCTGCTTTTAAAAACCGATGGGACAAGAATGTCTCTGCGTTTCACGCGTGTGCGTGAGTGCTTATATGCGGGAGTGTATGGGTGCGAGGCGGTGCGTGGTAAACTCTTACTAACAAGCGTTTGTTCCCAGGAATTTATTGTAGTATTCAAACTAAACTGCTGGAAAAATAAAAGAGGTAAAGTCTGCCTCGGAGCTGGAGTGCCCACAGCAGGATATGACGCCAGGAGTGTTGTAAAGACTGTCTGTCCTTAGAGAAGGTACCATTGTGCACGGCCTTTTATTTATAACTTGGTAAGTGCCAGCAAACTCGCCTCCTTTACACTCCGAAGTGCCAGCCCGGCTTTCCACAGGGCTCTTTATTTGCAATCGTCTATTCAGGAACTGTCACTCCCGAGCTTCAAGTTATTCAAGACCTTAATCAATCAAAAGGATGAGAATCGCTCAGGTTTCCTCCTTTGAAATGAGGGGAAAAAATGTTTTCTGTGCTCCCAGTCCGCGTTCCCTTAACGAGCCGAGCGATCGTTGCGGTCCCGGTGCTGGTCCCAGGGAGGGCGGGGGTTCGCGTTATTTAGGCAGAAATCCGGAGGCGCAGTAGTAAAAGAACCGGCCGCCGAGGGACCGGCAGCAGCACGGCGGGGACAGCGGCCCCCGGGGAAACTCGGGGTGTGCGTCGGGCTCCGCTCCGCAAAGGGGGGCGAGGGGCCCGCAGAACAACCGGCACTCTCCGCACGCCGGAGAGGCCTCTGGCCCGCAGTCCCACTCTCTCCAGCCCCACTCCCCGGCCACCAAACCGAGAGGTTTTCCTCGCTTTTTAAACACACACAAATAATCCCTAATGCCGGGTGCTGTTCGGGAACGCTCCCGCACCCCAAAGAACAGGCTGGCAGGAAAACTTCGCACGCGGTGAAAATCAGCGCGTGTTTCACGAAGCGGTTGTGTTCTACAAACACCCCGATGGCCGGAGCTTTGAGAAACCTGTTAGCCAGCCCTGTGGAAGCCCGGCCCCGTGAGACCCGCGCCGAACCGGGCGGCGGAGCGCCGGCGGCGGCCGGGGGAGGGCCGGGGAGCGCCTGCGGCGTGGCAGCCGGAGCCGTGGGCACTCTCCGCCTCTCCACAGACCGTCCAACCGCGCCGCGCCACTCGCCACACGTCTTTTACTGAAGAAAGGAAGGCGGTAGAAGCGTTATTAGAAAAAGGGACGAAACTACTTAGGGTTTAATTCGCGCTTCGGAACCCTGCGGCGGGGAGCAGGGCAGCACGAAGTGCACTCGGTGCCAACAGCATCCCCCTGGCCGCCCCTCTCCCCACCGGGACTACGGTCCCGAGAGTGGGAGCAGAAACCCTTCCATCGTGATGCTCGGGCCGTAACCTTGTTCCATGCGAGGAGGGACGCTAATGGGGACTGCCCTGACCCCTCACCCGCAGAGGAGGAGGAGCAGACCCCTTCACCCAGCAGGAGAGCCGGCCTGGGCAGTGTCTCTGAGCTGCTTTCCCCCCTCCTTTAACGACGCGCCTTCGTGTGCGTGCCGTGTATATTTGCGTGGGCCCAGAGTCGCGCCCGGGGCAGCCCTGGCAGGCCCATCCCGGTGCCGGGAACCGTTTCGGGAGCTCCGTAGCCGCCGGAGATCCTGGGGCAGGGGACACGGCTGGCGGCTCCCGCAGCAACTCCGGTTCCCACTCCGCCCCCGGCCCCGTGAGGCTGCCGTGGATCCCCTTGTCCCAGTGCCTCCCCGCAGCCCCAAAGCCCAGCTCCACTCCCCCAGGACAAGCTCCCGGGCCGGGCTCGCGTGGAAGGGAGGGGAAAGAGATGCTGAAACCCACCTAGTCTCGCCCTCGCGGTCCTGTGCTACCAGACACCGAGTGCCCCGCGATGAAACAGCCTCATCTTCCCGCACGGGAACTGTGAAAAATTCAAGGCAAAAAGATTAGGCACGAATGCCTGGCCCCGCTCCTCCCTCCCCTCCGCGCCCCCACCCCCATATTACAGTCCTTTAGGCCAGCAGAGATGATTTCACGGTTTTCCAGTGGAAATAGCTAAAAACGCTTCTGCTAATTACAGAGCTCTTCCAGGCCAGGTGCACTTTTAATTGGATTAGTAAGTGCTCTATATTAAACCTGCAGCACATCAAATGGACAGTGAAAATTAGAGCTATTAAGAACACAGGCAATCATTTCGGAATGATAAACAGTGTTGGTCTTCCCTCTATTAGAAATAAATCAATTACAACTGTTTCCGGCTTTTCGCACACAAATTCATTTCTGATAAGGATTTCGAAGCGAATTCCCCGGCTATTTCCAAGGGAAGTGAAATGGAGAGGAGCGTACAACCTGGTATATAGAAACGTGGAAAAGAAAGGGAAAGGGGGAGGAAGAAAGACAAGAAAAACCGAAAGAACGAGAGAACCAAAGAAAAGAAAACCAGAAGAACGAACAAAAGAAAAACAAGAGTGGCATAACTAGTGTGTATGGGCGCCTGTAACTTCTGATTCGTGCTCCACGCTGTCCTCGCCATAAACACCTTAAAAAGAAACCTCTGGGTTTGGGTCTCCGGCCTTGGGCTCCCTCGAGGCTGCCCCGGTTCAGCTTCACCCCCTCCCTGACAGCTCTCGCTTCACACAGGTTTCCCTCCTTCTCCCCCTCCGCCGGAGAGAGGGGGTTTGTGCTTTTGGGGCACCCGGTCCCACCCGATCACGGCCTCCCGGACAGGGCAGAGGCCGAGAGCCGCTGCCCGCCGGTGAGGGGCGGAGGAGCATGTGCCCGGCGGGATGGGGGCCTGCGGTTGCGGGGCTGGGGCTGCGGCGTTCCAGTAACCGTTGTCCCGCCCCGAGCGTGTCCTCCGCGTTAGGAGGGTCTGTCCCTGCCGCAAGACAGACGGGGGGGGACGCGAGCGCTGCCACGGACCAGAGGCGTGTCAAGCCAAACTGGCATCGCCGTGTTCGGACGAGAGTAACAGGCGTAGGACGGCGAGTTGTAAAGTGCCGCAGAACAGAAACTTCAATACTGTTCGAGTAATTTGAGGTTAGTGTAATTTGAAAGGTTATTAAATCCCCTGCTTCAAGAGAGGACGCCATGAGACATGTGGCGGGGGGACGCGGGGGGATGGAAGAGAGGGGCAGGGAGGGTGGCAGTAGGTGGTGGCATCCCGCGGTACCCCGCCGGCGGCCACACCAGAGAAGTGACCGGTTACAGCGGCAGACACTCCGTACGGCCAGGTCATCTCCTCAGAAATAAGCTCCCCGAATGAGCCCTCCCAGGAAATCCGCTCCGCGTCGTATTTTCGCACGTCGCCCCCTCCCCATTTATGGCCCCAGAGGTGTTCGGGGACATTACCCATCGAGCCGGGGATTGTGAGGGAGTCCCGGGGCTGCCGGCCGGGAAGCACCGCCCCGGCGGCGGGACGTGCGGGGCTCACCCGGATCCCGGCCGGGCCGCTTCCCCAGCCGCCGGGCTGGGAGGCTCGAGGGGAACAGGATCCCACCACCGGGATTAGAGGGGAAAGTACCCGCTCGGACACCTCCCCCGGCCCACCGAACACCTCGCCGCCCGAGCCCTCAGATGCCTCCTCCCCGGAGGAGCCAGGGCCAGGGGCCGGTGCCTCGGGAAGGTCCGGGCTGGCAGTGGAGGGGACAGAAGTGTGCCCTCCGCCCGGCTCCTGGGCCCAACCAGGCCTTAGCAATACTTCGAGACAAGTAGCCTCAAGATTAATTATTTTAAGGCTTTTTTTTTTTTTTTTTTGTGGCAGAAATATAATACTATTTGGAAAAAAAAATTACCAGCAAAGGGTCGGGGAGATCAACATTTGGAAACTTATGAAATGTAATCTGCATATCCAATTGATTCCCAGCATATCAGTTGAAAGGATAAAGATGCGTATCTCCATGATGGATATTGCATTAATAGGCACATAAATAAAGGTTGAAAAGTCATCACTGAAAGCTTTGAACCTTTTTTCCATTGCTTTTATGTCCCATCCGCATGTTTCAGCCCCATTTTTTTCCCCCGTTTTGAATTGTTACGTTTTCATTAATTTACAGTTCAGCGCGACTGGCAGCCGGAGAAGGGACGGCTCGGTACCGGAGCCCTGTGGAAGGGCAGGGATAGGGGACAGGACATCCCAGATCCCCCGAGCAGAGCCCGGGGACCACTCTCGAGCCCCGCTGTCCTGGACGAGAGGAAAGGGGAGCACCTTGCCGCTACCATTAAGGAAGAGTTTTCCTCCGAGGGTTATGTCCTCGGGGATCGCCTGCGCCATCACCACGGAGGAAAGAGAAATCTGGAGGGTAACGGCAAAGCGCTTCCGCGGTGGGAATATACGAGGTAGCTCTCGCCACCGGAGTCCTGGAGGGAGCAAACACCCAAGCGGTGGGAGATGGTCTCCGAGAAGGGTCGAAATGCACTTCCCCGTAACCCGGCGAGGCTGCCTGTGGGAGAAAGCTGAAACACTTAACCCTATAAATGGCTCCCTTTGCGGCAGCGGCCGCCCTCTCTCTCCCTGTAAACTGGCAATAAATACAACATGTATTTCACTAACTCCTCACCTTTCTGATTACTACCAGATCCTGCAGTAAGCGATACTACAGCTGCCACTCCGCACCGACACGTGTCCGCCGAACGAGGACAGGGATGTATCTGCAGTCCTAAGGCTGAGGGCAGGCGGGAGAGATGGGTGTGGGCTACAGGCCCCGGCCCGCAGGGCCCGGGGACTCCTTCCAGCGGGCCACGGCGGCTGAGACGGGACGGTCCTTCCCTGTAAAGGGACAAGAGGGAAAGGTGGTGTTACTCATTTATTTATGATTTTAAAGATTACCATCGAATTTCGGGTGCATCTCAGAGACGGGCGTCAAGACCCTGCCGTGTCCCTGACGGAAGGTCAGGGCCTCGTCCACCTGCGAGTCACCCTCGGGAAACCCTCATCTCCCTTCCCGACCTCCTTCGTAGTTACCAGCCCCATGTCAAAACGAAGTGTCTAATTAATCCTCGTTAATTACTCGTAAAACCACCAGAGGTTATTAATTCCAGCAGTATCACTATAGATTTCCACCGTGAGTTTTACTGCAGCAGAGAGACCATGAGGATTTAGGGACCCGTGGCTGGGACCATCAGGTACGTCTGGCTGCGGAACAAGGGATTTGCACGACGGCGGGGAGAAAAGAGGAACAGCCGTGACCAGCTCTGTCAACAGGTACCGGGACACCAGCAGGCATCCAGCCCTCGATCCCAACGGTCGCAACTGTCTCCTGGGACATTCCTGCCTCACTCCCTCCTAGCCCTCTATCCAATACAGTGGAGCCAGGAATTAACGATATTAGGGGGGAAGCGGCCCTACTAGCACAGACATTGAATTCATTAATCGGTATTTCGCCCGCAGCTGTATGATTTCATCGCTTATTCTTTTAAAGATGAACTGGATTAAAATTTGGGAAAGGACAAGGAGAAAGAGAGTGAAAAAGACAAAAAAAAAAAAAAATATGAGAAAGACTGGAAGAAAGAAAGAGAAAGAAAGAAAGAAAGAAGGGAAGGACCGGAGAGGGATCCCGCCGATGCGAGGGCTGCGGCCGTGCGGGAACTGTCCTCGGCCACCCGAGCGGGCGAAGCCCCGGCCCGGGGCAGCACAGCAGGGCCAGCTGCATCCCCTGGCTTCATCCCCCACTCCCTGCAGTGAGTACTGCCCATCCCCGAGCGGGGCCGGGAGCCGGCTGATGCCGCTGCTCTCCTGCCGCGTCCTTTCCCGCCATCCATCGCTCCCCGGAACACAGGGATCCCTCTCCCCAGCCACAGAGCGCTGCTCCTGTCAGTGCCAGCCGCTCATTTCCAGCGACAGAGCATCACCGGGTTAAGTAAAACACAGCGGGAACAGACACAGCGCAAGATGTGGGGGGTTCGGGGCGCTCTCAGCACCAGCCCGTGGCCACCTTCCCAAGGGGGCAGCTCCCCAGGTCCCGGCATGGCCACCGCCCGTGGCCACACAGCTCCCGGCGCGGGGGAGAGCTGGTGTTGGACCCGACGGGTCTGCCTCGAACAAAAATTAAACAACTGCCCACAGAAAATAAAGATATTAGAGTGTTTGGTTTTTTTTTTTCGGGCGCAACTTGACCCAGTTAATATCTAGACGAATACTTTTAGTGATCATTACCAAAGGCAGACTCCTCCTTCAGAAAGAAAGCAGAAGTAACTTCCAAGATAACTGGAATGTCACCTATTTTCCCAATGATGCTGATACTTCAATAATGCAGGGAGAGCTAAATTTATTCTCACAGAGAAAGGTTTGCTACTTGACTAGAAGAAAATGTTTTATATTTTAGTTTTGCGGTTTCATTTAATTTACTTAGAAGATTTCAATAGTTACAGATTTATTTTTTTCTCAGAGGAATACTTTCTGTCTCTTAATATTAACCATCCAACTAATAAGCTCTTATATTTCCACGTGGAAATCAAGCTCATCATCACTTCTTCTAACTCATAAAAAGTCTAATTTTTCACATTTTAACGGAAAGCAAATTTTGATTTGTATCTCAAGCATATTCCTCAAATTTCACTCATAAAAAAAAAACCCAGCCAACCAATCAACAAACCAAAACTTAAATGTTGTTATTGCTATTGGTTATTAATCAAAATAACACAGAATAATAATCAAAATGGGTTTGTTAGATTTTTCTGCATGTTTAAACAACTTAGAAGTAGGATGGGGAAACATAGCTTATATCGGGATCTGTAATGAGCTGAAGTCTAAGATTTAGATTTCCTGACAAATCAAGAGTAGGAGGAATCAAGGAGAGAAATAAAAATAATTAAAAAAAAAAAAAGTAAAAGTCTTTCAAGCTATTCCTCCCAAGTTTCATAATCCAATGAGACAAATCAACCTCATGATATTTGATTACTGTAAAAATCTTCTTAAAACAGCTGAAATATTTCTCAACCGAAACTATGTGTAAGAGATTACAATCACCTTCATGCAAAATCTCTCAATCTGCATGACATGTGAGCAGCACGCCTGCGAGCAGCTCAGACCCTGAGCTTCGAGGCCAGTTTCAGACCCAGGTGTTTTTCAGTAAGAGGAGATACAGGCAAAGGGCCAGTACTGCTCCTTCCCCAAACACAAGCAAAAGTGTTTTATGCTGCATTGATCAAAGATCAACATAGTTGAGTATGTGCAGTATGAATGTATGCATATCCCATGACATAAATCACACTTTGTTAATGCAACTTCGGCATTTTTTCCAACTATCTCCATTTCCACATGAGCTCAGATAAAATGTAAAAGCAGGATAACTTGCAGGATTTTCTACCTTTAATAAAAGCGAGCCACCAAATTTAAATATCCTTCAGAAACATTAGGAATCATAGCCATGAAAAACCCACTGCTTCCTGGACCCATCCATAACATGAAGGGAACATTTGTACTGTTTGTGTGAAGATCTTGCACCAACGGGCAAGTGACAGTGAGCCACCTCTGACGTGGTTTAAATGAGCAGAGGTTAAGACAAGCAAAGATGAAAATTTTCTTTGGCAATATAACACACTAACAAAATCGACTAACCTCCAGTGAGAAAAGCATATTCTCCAGATTAGTAGAACAGACAGGGGCAGAATAGCTACAAAGCATCTGTAACACCTGAAAAAGGGCTATTGAGCTCAGGAAGATTTAAAGTGCACACAAAGAGCTCTGACAAAATTAGACACTTTGAATTTCAGTGAAGTTTAAGCTCTCCATTTTGTGTCCATAAACCTATCTTGCACCATATTAATAACAACTGCATTGTTTATGTCTAAGTCTGCAGGTCAGAGATGGTTAATAACCATTGTTCCGGATACATTCATGTTTAAATACTGGTTTCTTCTTCAGTAAGAAGCTGCAACAGCACCTTTCCTTGGGATTCACAAAGACCATTGCCCTGAGCAAAGATTTGCAGCCCCAGGTCTGAATACACATAGCACAGGTACAGTGAACCTGTAGTTCACACACACAGTGAGATTTTGTCTGTTTGCACAACCAGGACAGCCAGATGGAACAGTTCTCCCACACCAGGGAAATTGTTCACCAGAGTAGGATTTGAACTGAAAACACACATTAACCCTATAACTACACCTGTACTCCCCAGCCTGTGGTAACAGCCTGCAGGAAACTCACTCTTCCATCATGTGCAGAAGGCATTTTATACGAAGTGTTACACACAGTAAGCTACTTTGGGACGTAAGCCTTGAAAACAAACCCAAATCCCTGTGAGTTGTAATTTGATCTACAGAGTACTGAGATAAGAAGCAACAGGATTTCCATTGCACCTGTGACCCATCATATTTTAAAAACGTATTTTTACAGCACCAGGAAAAACAAAACAAAACAAAACCATCTAGAATTTTTTTTTCTGTTCTTAAAAGTATAAATGCACACAGAAACTCTCTTTTCAGAGTAAGATGGTCTTTTGAGGTTCTCAGCCCACAGTACTACGATTAAGCCCAATTTTCAAAACATGCTTCCAAAATGCTGTCTCAACTCAGCCAAAAATAGATGGGATGCAAACTACCAGTCACTTCAGGAAATACAGGTCATTGCTTTAACTTGTAAGGATGTACAACTCAGTCCCCACTGCTGTTAGCTACTGTTTTCATTATTTGCTAAATTTCAAATTATCATAAAGACGACAGTTACTCCTATGTTGCTTTTTGCATGATAAAATATATAAGTCTCTCCACATGCAGGCCTTTTAACCAATCAGCTATGGTTTATTCCTTCCATGCATTTATGAAATACTTGTTTTCTGTCAAGCCTACCTTTCAGAAGATGAATACCTGCCATTATATAAATGAACACTGCATGATTCTTCACTACTTACGGGTTAGTGATGCAAAAAGGACTATAATTTCTTCTCTGCAACTTCAGTATTTACTAGCGACACTTTCAAAGGAGAGAGCAGAAACAACATTTTTGCACTGTGGCACTGAGGATACGTGGTAAATATAAAAAATGTAATTGCACTTTAAAAAAATTGCATTCTTGAGCACAAGTGATACAGAAGCTGCCCACAAAGACCATAGACTGAGTCTCCTCCTGTGGCTACAGTTATCTCCAGTGAGAACCTTCCTCCAGCAGTGATGGTAGTCACCTGTCCCAGGTGACCTGGAAATGCACAGTTTGCAGCACGTGACTACCCCCCCAGGTTCTGTGTTGGTTGGGTGGGCTCTGCCCTCCTATCTGCTTTTCTCCCCGTCTCTTGGTCTAATATCACCGATGTCTGGCAGCCTATTCCAAATCCCACACTTAACATTTCATCTAATCTTCCTGCCTGGAGTTCACTATGCTCCATTCAGGTAGAGGAATTTGGAATTACTGCCACAAAAATGTTGAGATCTTTTGGCACAGCTGGAAATCACAGATCTTTCAGAGTTCACACAGACTGTGATAGTGGAGAGGTAAAAAAATTTCCTGAGAAAGATTCAGGCCACTGTTTACTTTCCTGGTATTTCCATTCCTTGTGCCTCAGACTGAGTAAAACAGCAGGGAAAAAAAAAAAAAAAAGCCAGTAGCTTTTATTTCTCACAATTTTTCCCATGGAGTTGTTGTGGCATACCCTGTCCTCTCTGCTTTCTCGGAGAGTGCCCCAAAGCACCACTGTTTTCTGCAAGATGTGTCGATACTGTAACTGCTGCACATCCCTTGCCCTGCAAATCTCTGTGCATTTTTAAACAACCAGAACACACAAGTGTCATGACTGAAATAGTTACAATAATAAACCACCAGCCACACAGATTTTTCTCTTTTTTGTATAACCTTTTTTTACTGAAACTTGAGCAAAGGTTGGCTTTGGACAAGCAATCTGTACACTCAAAGGAACCCAAAATACAAATATAATACTGGGATTCTACAGTAGCCAGAGATGTATACAATGCATGATTTTTTTCTGACTGATACTGTGATGTGGATCCAGACTAACGCTCCTGAAATGAGTGGAGTTTCCTAAAATTTGCAGGAGAGAAAGATTTGGCATACTGTCAGACAGTCCATTTTAATTTGGCTCTGATGTATTTTCAAATATATGGGTAGGAACCTGATATGTAACATGATCATCCAATGTGAATAAGCCTGAAAATCCTGTTTAGGCCTGTGATCTTCAACTTTTTGTAATGTGCCAACCTCTAAACACTTTAAAGTTTAAAGTAACAGATTTAAGCTTCTGATTATCGATTTGTTTTTCTTAACTTACCTTTGGCAGCTCCTTTGGTAGTCCACGGATCCCAGCTGAAACCACTGGTTTAGTCAAAGTAGCAAATACTGCTTACAGAGAAAAGGCAAGGATAAAACTATGATTGGAAGAATTGGATGGGAGTATACATTTCTTACTGTAATCAGTATTTCAGGGCACAGCAAAGTAACAGCTTCAGTGGGCTGGCAGCTCCTGCACACATTGCATGTCGGTGGGAGCTCACCAGAGTGCCAGGAGCACACCTGTGACACCTGAGCAGCTCAGAGCAACCAAAGCAAAGAACTACACAGAGAGCTCCAGCTGAGCTCCATGAGCACTCAGAGCTACCTCTGGCACGTCTGCAAGAGATGGAGTTGGAGCAGCGATGGCTGGCTGGGCTCACCTGAACTGCAAGGCACTGCAGCTTACCTGGCTGAACAGAAATGCGGATATGCAGTAGAAGCACAAACAGGTAAATCATGTATCGGTGCATATGATGTACACATGTACATATTTTATATATTTATTTTTCTTAGAAAACATTGCTGCTGTTTATGTCCATTAATTTACATATATTTATTCCTACTACAGTATCATTTATAATAATACTTTCGCTTCTATAGCACCTCCTCTTCAAGGATCTCCAATTGCTTAAAAACTTTAATAAATAAAGCCTCACATCTTGCCTGTGAGGTAGGTCAATGCTATTATCAAACTTTACAGATGCATTAACTGAAGAACAGAGAGGTTAAGGCCCAAATTTTCAAACATTTGTACCTGAAGTCAAGCATCTAAACTCTCAATTAGATGCTTAAATAAAAGTCTCATGATTTTCTTTGGTGCAGAACATTCACAACTACTGCTGAAGTCAACAGGGGCTAACGGTCAGGCCTGATTTTAGGAGGCATAACCTTTTAGACAGCAAACGAGCAACTCCACGTTGGAAAACATTGGTCTAAATACACGAATCATGGTCAGAGCCACAGTTGATCCCAGTAATTTATCTCCTCGGGGCCTTTATAATAGGATATATGACTTTAAAAGGCTGGTGTGGATCTTTTCAAATAGACGTGACACAAAGATCATATGCTGTTTCCATAAACTGTGTCCATCGTCACAGAGTTTGTATAAGCATCCCTTGGGTTTGTGGGGTTTCTTGGGCGTCAGGGGGTTGTTTTTCACAGATTTGTGATAATCAGAACAATGCACAGTACACATCACTTGTGCAGTCATAAAACACATCACACATCTTCACCTGCTGTCTTTACACTTCTACATAGTAAATTCCTTTGCACTTGTGATAAATATAAGTGGTCAAGTAAAGGTCTATTAAGAGGATACTTGTCAGAATATCATGCAGACAGCTTGCAAAATACACATACTAAAAGATCACTTTTAAAATTCTTCAATTGTTAAGCACGAAAATAATTACTTCATTCCATTACAGTACTGTGTAGAAACACGGAATAAGTAGCATTATCTTATTCCCAATAGAATAGATTATAACAACTAATTAAGTTAAAAAAATTCAGGCACCAAATGAATTATCCTGCAACATAGAACAGTATCTATATAGAGTGTTCTCCTTAATATACTACAAAACCAGCTGTATGGCAACGTTTTTCCATTTCAAATTATGAGCATCTTGTCACATTTCACAGACATCTTTGATATTCCAAACTCAGAATAAAAACGTTTTCTACTGGCCGCTACAGAAACTCCGAACACAGAAGAGAAACTTACCAAGAGGGAAAACCACCGTCTTGTTATAGCTACCTCGACCAGAGGCAAACGTTTAATCACAAATTATGCTACTGCATTCCACTTTTACAGTGATGCTGAAAATTTGTACTTTAATGTGGGCTTCTCTCACGGCGTAAAAATTGAAATCAATGGCCAGTGAAATATTGCTCCCTGCCACAGGAGTCTCTTTGCTCTATTTTAGAGCTCCATTAATTAAATAATATTCCATAAATTGTTGTAAGTGTTCAGTGTAGTGTTTCAGTCTCCCACTCCATTAAATTAGAATTTCAAAGAATTAAATAACACAGCTTATTTTAAGCAACCATCAGAGGGCTCAACGGCCTTCTAATAAAATTATAATAAAACCGTACTCAATACATTGTAGGAAACTTTGGCTCAGTCTCTTTTAAGATAATACATTTCTGTTACAGCTTCTTCTACATGTACTTCTTAACTTCATAAAAGGGAAAAAACAAAGCGCATTAGACATCGTGATCCTGTTCTGCTCCTAACCACAGCGAATCTCTCCAATTATCTTCCAGGTGGGGGCAACAGTAAGCCAGTTTTGTTTAATCTCGATTGCGTCCTTCTGCATCAGGAGCTCAGAACCCCGGGTGCGCTCCCGCAGGGGCGGGGAGGCGCGTCAGCCCCCAGCCTCCAGCTCCCCAGGGAGGCCCTTCCAGGCATCTCAGCTGGAAAGGCGCGCCCTGCCCTCCCTCCTGAGCGTCCGGACCCTCCGTGACCCCTCGCCGGGTCACCCTCCAGCCCATCCCCACCGCCGCGGGCTGCGCCGGTGCCAGGGGGCCGGCCTGGCCGCAGGGCTCACCATGACATCGGGTCGGGCCTGGCACCGGTCACCGCGGCAGGGCTGGCACCTGTCACCAGGGCGGGCCCGTCCCGCTCGGGGCTCCCCGCACCCAGCGCGGGGCACCTGCGCGCAGGGTCCGCGCTGTCCCCGCACCGCCGCACACCCCGCTCAGCCCGCCCCGAGCATCCCGGCCCGGGCGTCCCGGCCCGGCCCGGCCCCGCTCGGCTCCGCCGGGGCTACGTGTCGCTCCTGCGGGCCCGGCCCCGCGCGGTGCCGTTCGCGGTGGCCCCGCCGGTCGCCGCCTCGGGCCGGTACTTGAGCCAGCAGATGAGCCATGTGACGACGACGGAGAAGAGGGCGAGGATGCTGGCCACCGACAGGCAGATGGGCCCCACCGGCGACGGCGATGCCGCGGCGTCCCCGCCGTACTGGTTGACGAAGATGAGGCCGGTGAAGAGCAGCACCACCATGGAGAGGAAGGAGACGACGACGCACACGCAGCCGGCGCTCAGCGCCGCCCGCTTGCAGCTCTGGCAGCTCTCGTAGCCGCCGCCCGAGGAGCGCGGCCCGGCGGGGGCGGGGGGCGGCGGGGCGAGCGCGGCCGCCGCCTCCCGGGCGCGGGGCGGGCGGCGCGG